>OW026316.1:12993200-13578200 GCA_932273695.1 Apotomis betuletana
CCGCTGATTTAGCCTTTAATGATGATAAATCTGAAGAAAACTTTATCAACAAAGTTAAAGACAAATATTTCAAAGGGGAAAAAGTATCGCCTGACACAAAACAAGGTTATGTTGATTACTTTTCTGATTCAATGTTTAAGTACTCTATCTTGAAGTCAGCCAAAGCACATGCACAAAATACAAAAAGGCCCCTGTATTTATATGAATTTTCGTACGTCGGTGAATTAAATACGAAGCACTTTTTCATGGATACAATAACAGGAGCTAGTCACAGGGATCAGACAGCGTATGTGCTAGATTTCTATGGCTTTACTAATAAATATAATGACCTCGATATGCGAGACCGAATGACTTGGATGTGGGCTGATTTCATCAAATATGAGTAAGTATAATTTGTATCCTTATTGTACATATAATAATTTATAATTACTATCTAACACAGCAAGTATTTATTTTTCTGTTAGTATACGTGTACCTATATACTATTAGTATTTCTTTACATAATTTTAGGAATATCACTCAGCTTTTCACCTCAGTTTTCCCTCGTAGGAAGGGCATTTTGTTTTATCCTACCGAAAGTATTTTTTTAGGATAAAAGTAAGCCTTCACTTAGGCTCTCTATGTATAAACAAAGCACGTCGATCCATTTTCCATTGCTACATTGGAGCCTAATATTCACATTTCAGTATAATACCGATAATGTCATCTTGTTGTACATAGGTAAAATACTAAAGGCATACAAACGGGCATATTATCCATACAATAGATACCTATAAATGAATTCACAAAATATGATACAACATTCACATACCGGAAAGTCGAGTTTAAATTCAAAATTTTCTAGAACACTGCACAAACCAGGAGTACTTTTGTTCACTCACGTGGATGCTTCCAGAAAGAGACCATTCAATTGGAAACCTCTGTTTGAGCCAAACTGCATCCACGAATTGTCCTATGTATAGATTTATCGAGATACGGACTTGTATTCATGCTGCGATGTTGTGAAATCGAAAATGAGAGTTGGTGGCTAAATATACCGTTTCAAAATTTAAAGTTTTAAACATGTGCCTTTTACAGAATAATTTTAATTATTATATATCTTAAAATAGATCTTAACTAACACAAAGTAATTGAGAAAGTATCTTCTTCTAAAGTTCTCATAATGTTTCTTAGACTGTGAAGCACAACTTACCTAAGTATTTATCAATAAAATGTTTCTTTTTTCAGGGATCCAACAGCTTACGAAAGTCAATTAGTTGATTTTAAATGGCAGAAATACTCAAATAAAGATCCTAATTACTTAAAAATCGGTACCGTTCCTAAAATGAGTAAACACCTTTTCGAAGACGGATACCAGTTTTGGAGTGAAGTATATGAAAAATATTATTGGAATCCAAAAGCACCAAAAATTATCATTGAAAAACCGAAACCTAAAAATAAAGAAAACCCTCAAATAAAAAAGAATGCGGGCAAATCGGACAATAATAAAAATACTGATGAAAAGATAGATAGAACCCTTTTACATGAACCTGTAAAATATGAACCGAAGACTGATAATAAACTTGTGGATGACAAATTCAAAAAATCACAAGAACCTGAAGATAAGGAACACAAAACCGTGCGTATTAATGACCCGATGAAATCAAGAGTGTCGAAAGAAAATTCTAAACCGAAAACCAAATCTGGAGATCCTGATGTAAAGAGCGGTGCAAGTAAAACAGAACTTTGAATTAAACATAATTTTTATGTTATTAATCGCAGTTTGTATTTAAAATATGCTTCAAAAGAAACGTAACAGCTATTAATTAATGTCATAACTATTTAAAACACGACATTTTTAAACTTTTAAATTAATATTGAGTGGTGAAATAATTTAACCAAAGCTTTGCAGTATTAACCTAAAAGCTTCATTTTAAATAAATATATGCACTTACCTATTCAAGAATTGTTGACTTACGTACGTACACAAAGGTAACTTGGGTTATAATGTTTTATATCGATTATATTATTATGCAGTGCATCTATGCAACGAAAAGATAAATGAGTTAATTTCCTATTTGCGCTTCATCCATCCATGACGGTGGTTCGGATTAAAATCTGAAATTTCTGTATTTTCATGTCAAAAGTGTAAAAATTGACGAGGAAAAATATTCTTCTAAAAACGCGCGGAATTATTGTAATTTCGTTCGTTATAGTGATTCAAAGTTTATTTGGAGTCACAGTGTTTAGAGTATTATGTAAGGTTTTTATTTTTGCAAATGTAGGTATTGTATGAGAATTCTCTTTCTAAGCGTATTTATTTTAAGACTAAACATTTATGAATGGCATGTATTTAAATCGATATCTGTATATTCCCTTTTTTCGATCAAAATATTTGAAAGTTTCACCATAAATACTGGCTTGCACACTAATTATGCACACTAAATAATGCGAATTCAATATACTATTTAAAGGTATTTGCAAAACTGTTTTACTGGATATAAAAAAAAAAACTAATCTAACCTAACCCGGCCGAGTCGGATCTTAGTGTGCAGTGCGAGGATAATTAGTGCGCAAGTCAGTATTTTTGGTGAAACTTTCAAATAAAGTCTTTCTTATATCCGATGTACGAACCATATTTTTGGTGTGAATTCGGTTAAAAAGGTCATCTCGTTTTGTATGATGTTTACGTTTTTTTTGTAGGACATGTTCAGTTAATCAATTGAAGCGGTGGTAGCCTAGTGGTTAGGGCATGCGACTTTCAATCCGGAGGTCGCGGGTTCGAACCCGGCCCGTACCAATGAGTTTTTCGGAACTTATGTATACGGAATGTCATTTGATATTTACCACTCGCTTTTCGGTGAAGGAAAACATCGTGAGGAAACCACCTAAGCCCAATAAGGCCTAGTTTCCCCTCTGGGTTGGAAGGTCAGATGGCAGTCGCTTGCGTAAAAACTAGTGCCTACGCCACATCTTGGGATTTAGGTAGCCGACCCCGATTGAGAATTCATTCTCAAAAAAATGGGACAAAGGCTAGGAGGATGATGATGTTCAGTTAATCAATTGTTTTTTTTTGCACAGCATTCGTTTTTCTGGTATGCATTAAGTTAATTAGTGGAGTTACCAAGTGTACTGAAAAATTATACAGATGTGCATTTAAATATATCCCTTTATGAATTATGGATACCTATTATATATAATCTTTCCTTCAAACGATATTACATACTTAACAAGAATGTGTGCATAAATTGCTGTCCCTCGAACATATTTGAAAAAGGGGACCTCTTGTTTGGAGGTGTCAGTCACACTGATGCGCCGTGATTCAAGTTAAAAACTTAAAACGGTTTTATAATTCAATACAAATACAATTAAAAAATCTAACTATACGAGACACAACACATCATTATTAGAATTAGCTATAAAATGTTAGAACTAAAATAAAATATATTGTAATAATATGAATTGAATTGTATGACTTGAACCATGACGCAGTATTGTACCCATCCGTTTTAAATTTATTATTTTTATATACTTTGTATAAAATATCATACGACATCGCTTGGTTTGCCTATACAAAGAAACAGTAACATTATGCAATACCGCTACTACATTATTTATGGATTCCTGTATGATAATACTTTTATATTATAACACTTTAATTATGTGTACATGCGGTTAATCTGAAATTAGAAACTCCGTCCGTATTCCTCTCGCTTATAATAAAATGTATGGACGACACGGTAACACAAACTTCGAAGTAGTTCCCTCTGATGCCGAATAATTAAAAGTATAACATCTGTACTTTTCGATATTTGATATGGTATGAGCGCCTGCTCTGGCGCATTTTTTTAACCGGACCTTTATCCGATATAATCAAATAAAGGATGAAAAATTTAATATATCCATATTTTTACATTTTCAAAAATATCCTAATTTATTTTTAAGTTCCTCAGTCTAAAAGAGCGTAGGCGACAAGTAATTGGTTACAGCGCAGTACATCGTACAGTCGGAATATTACTAAGGCGGATTTAGTTTGGAAATTGTACCACTATTATTTTTGTAGGTATATTTTTTTTAATATTTCCAAAACTAGTCCGTATAATAAAATAAAAATAATATATATGGGTCCTGTGATAATAAATTAATAAAATTTGTTTAAACTTAACACTATTGGAGAATTTGAAATGTTGTCAGACTAGTCCTAGCTGACCTTATTGGGTTAAGCGCCTCAGTTTCTATCTTAGACCACAACGTAACCTAAAGCAACACAAGGGTTAATATGGTATGGAAAAGCGGCATTTTGAATTTTTCAATAAGATATATCGATCCTGAGGGGCAAGTCGCAATCGACAGAGGGGTAGAAAATAAAAGTGCGATATTTTGCGCATCAATGCGTGATTTGTTCAACAAAAAATCTTCCGGAATTTATAAATCCGTTTTAGGTTTTACAAAAATAAAAATAGTATAATGCGTCTTTCAATAGAACTCTGGACTTTTCTACGGTTCGTTAATAGAAATGGAACCCTACAGACTTTTTAGAACTAATGTCTGTTAGAATTTACAACATTTAGATTGCCCATGGTCCCCATCGTAAAGGTATATTTAGTAACTTCTTCCTATGTCTGTAATTTTAAACGCAAACTGGATTTAGTTAGCGCAACGATAATTTGGCTGTCTGTCATATAGTAGTAGATAGGAACGAGTACCAAAATGCTGAATTAATCTGTTAAATAAATGTGTCAGATACAGTTCGTCCAATTGTGGTAACACTAACACAAATCTAAATGGATATGTTAGCATTGCAAATCAGTTACCCAAATTAGGTGCCTAATGTGTATCAGCAAGGCCAAACATCGCTTTAGGTTTTTAGTGATGTTAATGTCATTAGAAAGACAGAAAGAAAAAAAGAAATATTTATTTGCAAGATGTCATTCTTATGGCATAAATGGAAAAGGAATTTTGACATTGTAGGGTAGGTGTTTTAAACCGTCAGGAATGCGCAAGGTACTTAATCAATATTTCATCTCTATTTGTTCCTGCCTTTTTCTTATTTTTATAGAAGCTCCTGACAGGTACATAAACGATCAGGATGTCTGTCCATTAAACTAGCTAGTAAACATTAAACAGCTATCTATTATCCATGTCACTCTAATGCCTCTACTAAACTTCCTAAAACCCACCTGAACCAAATTAAATATTTGCACAGATATAATACGCTTATACATCCAACCCCAAAGTTTACAAAACGTCAAATTTAAACCGTGAACCGAACCTCTAGAGAGCCGCTTGACGGATGATCGTTGCAAAATATTGTCCCATTGAAGGGTTATTCTGATGCGACTGTAGTCCCTATCAACATTTGTTATAAACTACAATGAAATATAGCATCACCAAGCACCGAAGAACTGCGGTACCAGCAATTTTGGACGGACAACTTTGAGTGTTCAAATGCCAAGTTATACTGGTTGTGATATGGTATACAAGGTTCAGAATGGAGTGAATTAAAGTGTTCCAGATGATAGGAGATTTTGTATAATGTATCCGAGAGGCACAGGTGACAACGGAGATAAACGAAGCCTATTTATAAGTGTCAAAGTCACAACTCGCGGGGAGAAAAATGAAATGTTGTGACAGTCATTAAGAGCGCCGTGTATTTTGGGGTTTCTTTGGAGTTTTATCTAAAAAGTGTTGTTTATTTATGACGGGGAAGTTTGCTTATGATTCTTGTACAGATCATTAGTTATGTAGATTTTATTGGGAACTTGCACATTGAAAGTGCTGCTAACAACACAATTTATTGGATGACCATGAAATTATATTTTATTTCGATAGTCCTCGCTGTAAGGATAGATCTACAAGGTCATTCATTGACGTTGATAATGCTGATACTATAGTTTCTGCAAGTTCTCTTGCACAGCGAAGGTGCTGGTGCCACCAATATGAATATTTCACCTTATCATTAATCTGAATTGTCATTTTCAGTGCTGGCGACTATAGTTCGTGCACATACCCTATTACTATGTCTACGTATTGGTGACATGTTTTATGGTTCATATCAGGGCGATTCTACAGGCGTTTTAACCGCCGTTAGTCCACTGTCAAAATTTTTGAAAGTATCAGCTACACCAAGCTGCAAATTTTCATACTGTAACCATACTTGTTACCATACCATATATCTACAATTTAAAGCATATTATGACCCATTGCTTTGATATTTATGGCAGCAGACTGACGGCGGTAGAATGTGTAGGTCTCAGCTACGGTTTAGCAGGTGAGATCACGGCAGAATCAATTAGTGATATAGTCTGGCTAGCCAAATAATGTTGACAGATATTTCCTTGTGGTATAAAAGTAAAGTTTCAAGTTTATTTATAGAGGACCCACCTGCTAAACTGTTTAAATCATAGACAATTGGTAGTCTATGTTTTAAACAGTTTAGCAGGTGGGTCCTCTATAAATAAACTTGAAACTTTATGTACTAGTTTTAACATTCTGATCGAGTTGAAATTTGGCATAGTACTTATGTAATTTTTTGGTGATGGATTCATAATGGTATTATCGAGCTAGGTCTTATTAACACTACATTAAATTTTTCCCCTTGTATAATGGTTAGAAAGTGTAAACATGGTGTTTGTCGTTGATTGTTCTGTATATAGTGGTAGAAACGATGTGAGCTGACTATGAGTGCACGTCAACATATATTTTACTTATTTCTTTAGGTACCTTACGTGTGCATAGAAAATCAAAAATATATTCTAGTATCAAAACTATTATTCCTACCACACAAAGTGCCAGCCGCAGATTTTTTTTAATTTCCCGCCAAAACTTTGTATGTTAACAATGCAAAACTCACCAGTAACTGCAGTAAATTAAGTAATTATCAGTAGCTCGAACAACCCCATACAAAGGAATGTTCGGCACTCCGACCACGTTGTCATCCGATCGACGGCATTCGATACTGGCGTACAGGATGACTCGAATAGTTCTCATAGTTGAAATTTTCGGTATCCTATAATTTAGATGAAGAATTTAGGGGCTGATTTTATGAAGGGTGTGTGGAAATTAAGTATGTGTATTGACTAGTGATGAATTATAAACGTAATTTTCCGAGCGAGCGAAGCGTCTCACTTTTAGCTTGGGAAAATGCTCTCGAATGTCCTTAGTCCGGATGTGCGTAGTCCTGATTTCCGGATGTTGCATCATTTCTTTCAAACAGTTTTCGTTTTAAAATTAGGTAATTACATGTTTTTTTTGTCAATTCAGTTTTTTCTTTTTAAATGGCGGCAATATGGGGGTTGAAAACGTATAAACCTTAGTTACCTGTACCTATGAAATAGACTCGAAAAATCGTAGAGCAAGTATCTAGCTGACTGTACAAAAGCAAAAGAACTCAACTATAAAAGGTTTGATTAATACCTAAGAAATGGGGGATTATTTGAACTAAACTGAATAGAGTGAATAGATATTTGATAACCGTTTTATTACTCAGTCCCTTAATATTGATGAACTCCATAATGAATTGTGGCACTATTTTCGGTTGAATTTGAGCTCAATGGTTGTCTTGTAGCGATTGTGTAAAATGATGTTGATTGCTATAATGAATTGGCTAATATTGCGTCGGTCCGACCAAATCCGCACTGCACTTGACTCCAACTTCCACGACGAGCTCGAGATGGCCGAGGACCGTGGAAGGTAGCGCATCATCATCCGGAGGAAGCTGATCCATGGTGGTTGTCACGACCCAGAGCAATGGGGATTACGATGCACGGAGGGGGAATATTGCAGGCAGTAAAACACTTAAATAATCACCCAAATATACACTAAAGTGGTATTATTAGTTAACTCGAAAAATTTGAACAGCCTATACACGGTACGGTTAGCAAATTCTGCAGAAGCCTGTACTAGGTAAACCCTGGAACCTGAGGCACGTATCCTTGCCGTAGCGTCAGCAAATACCTAGTAAGAGATGTAAATTCTATGATAGCTGTATACCAACAAAACTATAACACAACAGTGTTTATCAAACTTAATTGAATGGTTTGGTTTGTCTATGACATGCTCACAGACTGCATTTTTGATGCATATGTAGTTTGACCAAATGTGAAAAGGTTGAATGAGAAAAATTGTGTTTTTCTCAGTCAACCTTTGACAACGGTAATAATTGAAAAGCTACCAAAACGTCAGGAACGTTCAAATAATTAATATACGCGATATAATCTGGTTAAATTGTTTTATTTAAACATTTATCTTCTCCTTGATTTCATTTAAATTCGACCGCGCGATGAAAAGTTTTTGCCGCTTCCTAACATTCTTCGAGCGTTATAATTTCTTTAAAAAACCGCAAAAATCTCAAAGAAATCGATCCCCTAAATTCCTTCCCGGATGACTGTGCAATTACGAATATCGCTTTAGGGGGTTGTTTCATTAAAACAGATGAGAAGTCTCGGTGACATAGCCAACGTGCACAATGAAGGTGCTGCCATCTAGTGTCACCAAACCGAATTCGCCGAAGCCGTGTTAACGACGTGGTTGGCGCAGTATGCAGTGCACTTGCCTACTGAGCCGACGGTCCTGATTATTTGTTCCTGGGTCATGGATGTGGTCTATATATTATGAATACCGTCATCTAGTACTCTTAGTACAAGCATTGCTTAGTATGTGACTAGGTCGATTTGTGTAAGATTGACCCTTAATATTTATTTATCTAATCGTTTACATTGATACGTTCTCCTGCACACGAAGGTGCTGCCAACTGGTACCGTCAATGCGAATCTTTCAGCTTATCAATACTTGAATTTGTCATTTAAAGTACTGCCCCTGTAATTCGTGCGCGTTTTCTATGGCGGCCGCCGTTAATGTGAAAGTTGGAAACTGAAATTAAATAATTCTTCATTTTATAGTAATTGCAAACCAACAATAAAATATACAGCTTTTAATAATCCTGCATCCACTGCTAGCTTCTGTTTGTTCCAATGGTTGACTGGTAGAAAATTATTACCGGCATTAAGTCCGCAATATGTACTATTATGTATTGTGTAATAAAGTGTAAATCAATAAATGATTCTTCTATTGACAGAGGAGAGGAGACATGAGGTCAATAACCTTAGAGATGGCCAGGATACCTCACTCGTAGAACCGAAGGGTCAGAAAAGCTCTTGAGTGGCGATGCAACTTGAGGAGGCCTCTGACAAGGTTGGCCGACGATCTGGTCAGGATCGCTAGGTCATTGGACAAGGGTGGCATTACCAGTCGTTATAGAGAACCTTGAGGAATTCTTTGTCTAACAGTAGACTTAGTTTTGGCCTAAATCATGATGGTGATTTTACGGATGATAAAAAACAACTAACATCGGTTGCAACATCCGCAATGCGACTAACGCATCGCTAGTCGCAATAACTAATCGACACCTTTACCATCGCCTTCATCGCACCGGAAAATTCCTATTCGAGAGCTATAAATCAGTTTTCCGTTTATTAAAACACCCCCGTGGCACCGCGACCCCTAAGTCATTGGGGATGCTCCCGCAGTGTCCTCTGAGTGCCTACTAATCTACTAAGAGTCACATATGTCTATAGGAACGTAATGGGAACCATGCCGCAGGCAGACCTTCTGGATGGGGTATTCTTTTTATAGAAAATGTATATATTTTATTCTTATTTTTTCTAATTAGTTTTAACAAATTGTACATAATAATTATCCTTTCTTTTATGTTTATCAGTAGTTTTTAGTATTGTAAATATTATATTGTATGTGTTTATTTTAAAATAAACTTGTTATACTGTCTATATTATATATATCATCAGGTACACAACTTCTTCTGAGTTATCACACTAATATTATAAAGGCAAAAGTTTGTGTGTTTATGTGTACTTATGTTTGTTAGTTTTGTTACGTTTTTACGCTCAAACGGCTGGACCAATTTTGATAAATTTTGGTATAAAGGTAGCTGACACCCTGTATTAACCCTTTGTATGTTATTTCAAAAATTTGGTATAAAGGTAGCTGACACCCTGTATTAACATATAGGCTACTTTTTATCCCGAAAAAATGCAGCGTTCCCGTGAGATAAGCGGGTAACACCACGCGGTGCAGCCAGTAATTTATATAGTCACAGAGACGAACAAAAATTTCAAACAAACTGACTAAATTTTCTTTGATCGCATTGTTCAAATATATGCGAATTACGCTTACATCAACATGATTATTCATGCTAAAAATAACTAATTTTAGAGTCAAGTTGACTTACATACTTATCTACAAGATTATTAAACTATATATTTTTTATGTAAATAATTCAAATTTATTAGAAATACGTTTATTAAATCAATAAAACTAACGAAATTATAGAATATTCCATCCTTGTTTCTGATTTCATTACTGTTAATTCTGCTTGTATTGACAACCAGAGATCGAAACAAGACTATTCGCCCTTGGACCGGAATGTGTGATTCAGCGGTACTGTCGATGGTAGGCCATTTTTCTAATTGACTGTATCCATGTAATTGTATGTCAATACTTTAGTAGCTTTTAGTTTTATAAATAAATAATAAAGGCCAATTTTGCACAAATCGAAATAGTCACAAACTAAGCAATGCTTCTACTACGGGGTACTAGACGACGATATAATTAATAATAGATAACATACTTGACCAAGTTAAAAAAAATCGAGTTCATCACACAAATATTTCGCCATGCTGGTATTCGAACAGTAGGCGGCTACACTAAAAACTGCGCGAACGAGCGAGCCAGTATTACAAACATATACCTTTTACAGGTAGTTCCTACACCCATGCACCCGCTATACTGATTTCCTATCCATAACAGGAATACTCCCGCGTCATCTCTGCAGCAGGGGGCGTGTAGTGCTCTTTTTAATCTTTTCCGTGTAATCTTCTGTGCTCCCGGGATAAACTGTGCATTGTCAACCGCAGGGGAAAGTGGGCGATCGTGTCAATATTTATGTAAAAAGCGATTGGGATAACATTTAAGGTTTGAAAATAAACTGTCTCTGTAGAATTTATCATTGTGGTTTTATGAGATTTAGACTGACATTTCGTCGATGATATTTTCACGTTAATTACTCCGCCATTTTGAAAAAAATCGAAAACGGGATCGAAATAGAAACCTACCTATATAATTAACTATCGAACCTACGTAAAAAAATTCACCAGAATCGGTTCATTGATAATTGTAGCTGCCTTAATTTACAAATCTGTCATTTTATACTCCTTAAAATTGATACGTATGTCCTATTTACTTACAAAATAGAAGCGACATAATGTTTTCACGTGTGTATTTTTAGTGACGTAAGTATTTAAATCCGTCATCCGTCAGAGAACCAAAGTTACCGACATAGCTCACCGTATTAGCAATTTGAAGTGGCAGTGGGCTGGCCATATTATCCGAAGAACCGATAACCGGTGGGGTAAACGTGTTCTTGAGTGGAGACCGCGGATCGGCAAGCGTAGTGTGGGACGCCCTCAGACTAGGTGGAGCGATGATCTGTGCAGAGTGGCTGGAAAAAGCTGGATGAGAGTAGCCGAGGATCGCTTACAATGGCGTGCAGTTGGAGAGGCCTATGTCCAGCAGTGGACAAGAATAGGCTGATGATGATGATGATGGTGAAGTATTTAAATTATTTAGGTCACAAAAAAAACACACATTGTGGACCCTGGCCTCCTCAACGATCTTGTTCTATCCCTAGCGCTTCTCCACACTGTTATTTCTTTTAGTTAAATTATTTAGGTCACTAAAAAACCACACATTGTGCATCCTGGCCTCCTCAACGATCTTGTTCTATCCCTAGCGCTTCTCTACACTGTTATTTTTTTTAGTTAACCCGTTTACTTCCTATTAGCCGTTGCTTCCGGCCAGTCGATTAGGAATGCATCTAAATCGTCGCGCCATCTCCGTCACTTGGTGACTATGTAAGCCCATGTGGGGTGCGCATTTTTTCACCTAACGTATTGTTTGTCATAACTGTGAAATTATTACATACAAGAGTTTTGAGAGTAAAACCCATTAGCTTAGGTTAGGTTAGATTTGTATTATAACAATCCTGAAAAGTTATTTGTTTCAGAGAAAAGACTATTTATGACTAATGACAATTTATGAATAAGAATTTTATATAATAAAGCCGGGCAACGTATCCACTGTTCGTATTATAATTAAATATTTGACCTTAAGTGTAAGTCGACAATGCAACAATACGTCTCGATTAGCGTTTACGTTTCCTTTGTACGATTCACATTATCACTCAAATATTTTTTTGCATCAAATGCAAACATACACTAGAGCTTCTGGAGCCTAATTCGTTACCTTTGACATTTTCTGCTACCCAAAGGCGGTCAGGAAGAGATCGCTCTTTAGCGATAATACTGTCTTGTTACCCTACACGATGCTATTTTTATTTTTCTGTTTTGTTTTTTTTTCATGTAGACTCCTTAAAGGGTTGGCTACTGGCCAGACATAACAAATCGGGAAGGTTGAAATAAAATGGAATTAACAATAGAAAAAAAATAAGCATATTTTTCTGCATCACAATACACGATGATTTTTAATCGGTGATCAGGTACCAACTTTTCTAACTCAGTAAATGATGGCGGTCATGTTGAAGTCGTAATTACATGAAAACAAACTTTTATTTTTCGATGATGATTTTTATTTTGAAACCAATTTTGCCTGCAATGCCAATTTTGCCAATTTTGCAACCCGCCCCCCCGCCGGGTGCATGCGGCTAACGTGACCAACCTGGTCTATTCAGTCTTATTTTTTTATTTTTCAGGAGTAAACGTAATTTTTAAATTCCATATCAGAGCAAATAGATGCTCATAGATGCCGCAAAATTTGTCCAAATATTTTTAAAAGCATCTCAGTAATTTGCAGAGAACCCTAATGGCTCTCCAAAACCGTTCAATTACGACCCTGTCATACACAATGCCTATAAAATGATTGCTTGAGCCCTATGCCTCAGTGGTCGCGCCAAAGAATAAATGATTTGATTGGAAAATTCAAGTTATACCATTCTGTTGTCGCCGTGTAAATGTGGTTTGTTCATCAATTTCGCTGAAACGAATGCCTATTTTGGATGATGTTTGTTCATTTATTTTAGCCAGGGCTTTGTTGAAAAAGGTTTTGATGACTGGATTTTATTATTGCATTGTTATTGGATATTTCTTTTTAAAACGGACAACCTCACACAAATTGATCTAGTCCCACAGTAAGCTATAGTAGGCTTGTGTCATGGCCACTAACTAGACGACGATATGCATACTTATGCCTATATGACATTTTCCTTAGTTTTTTTTTTTGTTATTATACTGGCACAGTTTTGTTATTATAGTGGCTCCTTTTCTCCTGATGGTAAGCAAAAAGGAGAGCCAAAGTCGCCTACCAACGGTGCCTTTTTACTGGACACTGCCATGCTGGGCCAAGAGATGCTTCTTCACGGTTCGTTTGAAGGGCCGTTCCGTTTGTATACTTATAACAATAGAATGAAGCGTTGTAATCTACTCACATTATAACACTTAGAAACATAATTAATGTATGTTCATGAAACGGAATATTTCACCAATTTAAACCGAACTTAGCGCACATATATCTAAACTCAAGGGAAATTAACTACAGTGCAAACGGATTGAACAGGTTAATTAATTGAAGGAACACCTAATTGCTTGTTAATGCTCTTGAAAATCTTCAAAGAACCGTGCGTATGCTCTAATGAAGAAACGTTAATTGTTCTGTTCTATTTTAACATTGCATTGATAATCAGTTTTCTGTGAAGAGGGTCATAATTTTAGGAAAAATCTTAATAGTTCGATGCAGGATTTGTATGGGCGCTAGTGGTCAAAGAAAGATGATTATAGAATACTTTTTACCGGATTACGTTAAGGACGAAGGTTTTCTATGCAGACTACCTTTTGGGCTCCTTCTAGTAAGAATAATTAATCAAAGTAAATTATACGGAGTCCTGTCATTTCACTCAACTATATTCCCTTAACTCTATGATCTTCCTACTTAACATTGATTTGGAGTATCCTTTTCCTTTACGTGTACCCATGTAATTATAACAAAAATGTAATGTAATTGTTTTTATTTACGAAAAAATTACTTACTGTTGAGTTTCTTTCGGCTTTCTTCTCAACAGCGGTCTCCTCTTGCGAAATTCCGGTAGATTCATAATCTGAGTTGTAAAAGTGCCCCTGTGGCCTACTTACTGAATAAATTATTTCATGTCATTTCATAATTTTCCAACTATTTTATTTCTTACTCGGACTTGTCAATGCAAGTTTTTTTTTAATTATAATGTTTCATTTTATTACAACTCAGTCGAGTAAGGATTGTTATAGAAAAAAATTAAATAATAATTGTTCATGATACCTAAACATTTTAGAATGTTGAAAATTTTGTGGAGAGCGTTGTGGGAAGCTGGACCATCAGTGGAGGTTTTACGACTGATAAATAGATGATACAAAAATTTACTACTGTATGATTAATTGCGAAGTACTCTTGAAAATCTGAAATATCGAAAGTAAACGAGTGCAAATTGCCTCGGAAAATCACCATTTTGGACAGATTCGAACGCAAACCTGATTACGGACAGACGGTCATCGCACATACATATTCATACACGGCTCTAATGGAACATTTCCACATCTGTGCTTGCTCTTTAATCCTGCATTTCCGTTCTACTGACGGGATTTTCGGAATTTCGTGATAATGATTTATGGCGAGAAATCAAATTCTATATAAGTAGTTTGTTGTTATTACGCTGGAGATATTCAAACATTGATATAGGTACAATTTATGAAGGTCTAGATGATGAGATATCAAACAGTAAAGATATTATAGGCGTTTATGGTAAGACAAGAATACTAAGAAAGAAAGTATGAAGACATCTAGCTAATTTCTGTATGTCATCATAATGTCAAAACAACTATAGATAATACTATCGTAACACAAATCAATATGAGATTAGAACATAGAAAAATTCTGTTAAACTTTATAACATCTCAAATTTTAACGATACATTGGTTTTTCAGTCAAATACTCCAAGAGACTTAGTTTATCCGAACGTTGGCACGAATGAAACACGAGTTAGAATTAGAACAGTTGGTAAATAAAAAAAAACAGTCCGATAAAATAAAATAAAAAGTTTACGTAAATTTAATAAATGATAATTTTGTGATTTCGTCTCATAAAACCCACGTTTCAATTACTGAACTAGTCTCGGATCCAATCGGTTCGTATAATCGAGGTTCTGCTGTACATCGAAGTTGACATCAACGTCAATCTTTGACAACGGTAACTGAAAAATTACCGAAACGTCAGGGAGGCTCAAATAATTAATATACACGATATAATCCGTTTAAATGGTTTCAATATATGTTGATAGTCACGGAAAGCCGCGCCTTTTGGAATCGGTTGAAATGGAAACATGATGCAATATTACTCTGAGCTCATGATAAAATCGCGGACAGAACCTAGAATGAAATAACAATAAAAAGGTCATTAGACCGCAACTAACGAGACTTACATTCTAGAAACGTTTGAGGTCTAGCGAAATTTGACGACATAAATAGTAAAAAACCTCCCCCTCGAAATATCGTACGAAATTGTCTAGACGACACCTGCTGTGGGTTTTGTCATTCTCGTTGTTGTCTCTGGATTCACTCAGCGTAATGCAATTTTAATATTGCAGAAAATAATACATAAAAATAATTAAATATCAGACATATAATGAAATACAATCGATCTAGTCCCAAAGTAAGGTCCAGTACCCTTACTGTAGTGTTTGTGGTTGATAAAACCTATTAGGTGGGTAGTTATGACGTTGTCTCGAGAGTACGGGAGGGAAGACAGTCACGTGAGAGCCACCGGCTGAGACGGACGTCTGACCCGCTGGTGCCAAGCCGAGCCAATGAGTCCGGCTTACCTATGGGTGATTCAGGGATCACTACCCTTATGATTTAACGTGACCGTACTTGCTAGTGACCGTGTAACAAACGATTTGTATGGAGAATAGTACAGCGCCCCTAGCGGTTACTTTGTAGAACTACAACTTTCCATACAAATTGTTTACGCTGTCGCTAGCGAATATACTGTCACTAAAATCATGGTAAGGGTACAGTAGGCTTGTGTGTCGCAGCGCTGGTCTTCCATGGAGCCTAAGGCACCCTAAGGTAGTTAGGGTAGAAAAGCGCAGGGAATCAACAATTCGGGATGGTTATTAGTTTGCACGCGTTTTTTTTATGTTATTTCTATTAAAAATATGTGCGGCACGGCATAAAGTCCGCCATTTGTATTTGTACTTTTGTATTTTGTGCAATATACGTATATGTAGCGGGACCCCATGTAATTATGGTTTAGGTCCTATATAATCGAGTTGGTATATATTTCTACCTGTCGATTTATGTACTTTAAAATATCTACCTTTGCAAATTAATGAAAAAAAAATATTCTGTGCCAGCGGGGCCCTTTGTTAATTTTAAGTTTACAGACTAAATAAATTACTATTCATGGAGACTCTTATTTCTTATTACTTATAAATAGTTTTTGAGAAATACGCGCTCGAAGTTTTTGTCCTTCTAGCAGGGCCCTTTGGTATTTAGTGACTTACATGACCCCAGGTAATTTTAAAAAACAGTTGGTTATTTCTACCTACTGAATCAATTGTTACCAACTTGCTAGTGGTGGTGGTTTTAAAGTACATAAATCGAGAGGTAGAAATATATACCAACTCGATTATATAGGACTTAAACCATAATTACATGGGGTACCGCTGCATATACGTATATTTTTGTGCAATAAAGTTTAAAGAAATAAACAAAAATAATAAAAAAACCTGATATATTATGGGTGGGTGGTTACTACTAATGCCGTCTTACTTTTGCCAACTAACCATACTTACTTCTATGTAAGATGGGTAGTAATAACGACTTTTTAACCGAATTCAAAAAAGGAGGAGGTTCTCAATTCGAACCAATTTTTTTTTTTCTATGTATGTTACTCGATATCTTCGAGAATCGTGAACCGATTTTCAATTTTTTTTTTTTTTTTTATCGAAAGGGTATAACTCCGAGTTGGTCCCGTTGGCAATAAGTCGGGATCTGATGATGGAATCTTGGAGAAATCGAGGGAACTCTTCAAATGTTATAGGGACATGTACGGCGCTTTCGGTAATTTATTGATAAAGTCAAGAATTTACATTCAGTAAATAGGATTTGGTGTAAGGAAACTGATGATGAACACACATACGAATCACTAAAAAGCAAAAAAAAAAAAAATTTTAACAAAAAAAAGAAACCGAAATGTAATCTGTACTTGAACGGGTTATTGTTGGCTTTTTAGTTTTACTGAAGTCGGTTCTTTTTTTTGTAAAAATTTTTTTTTTCGACATTTTAATATGGTTAGCGCGCTTGTCCCGCTGGCGCACTTTGACCCGACCGACCTTAGCGGTGTTTATCCCAAATTCCTAATTCAAAATTCAAGCCTTTATTCTGCAAGTAGCTCAACAAGAGAGCTCTTTTATATGTCAGATTCTAAGTTACATATAAAAAAAGTAAGTAGCAGATTTATGCAACAGACAAATCTCTGGCCATATTTTACAAGGAGATGTAGGTATATGTATTGTCTCCGGGTCTATTAAATTAGAATAAACTTATCCTACACTTTCTGAGGCGTAGTGTCTCTAGACGTCATGATTAAAACTAAAATAAAAATAAGCTCATTACTAAGTTTAATGGAGATGCAAAGAGTCTCCGTGGTCAATTAAGTTCGGAGATGTAAAAGGTCTCCACAGTCATTTTGAAGGTGTAAAGTGTTTCCAATTGTCGTTATAACCGTCTAATTTAAAACCCCTGGCGTCTAATCTAAAAACTTTACCTGGAGTCAGTAATTATCATAGCTGCGGTATCACTGATAAATATTCACACCGTGCGACATCCAATCGCACGACTTTTAATTGAACCCCAGCGATTATCCCGCCAACTGTCGCATACATTTGAATAGGGAAATGACGTCCATTTTATTTGTTCTTTGGATATTTGGTGGTAATTGAATTTGAGCTTCGTAATTTTTCATGTTTTACAATAGGATTTATTCTAATCTTATTAAAACTTTTAGTGAGACATATTTAATTATTTATGGATTTAATAAATAAAATACCAATGAATAAATCCGTGATAAAATTACTATTATATTATATTAGTGACATAAATATTGTCCAAGAAAACAGTATTGTAAGTTTTGTGTGCATGTTGTCATCGTAAATTTAAGTAGGTAGGTACTTAGTTTTTACCAGCTTTTATTTAAATTGCAATGTTTGTAGGTATATACGATCAGGTCAGATCCTGCAAACTATTTTTACCCACTTTCTTCTAATTGAGTTCAAATTTGGCATAATATCTACGCAACTCTGGTAACAACACAATAATATGGCACCTAATCTTATCAGAGAACGATGGTGGTAAAAAAAAAACTGCGATAGGATGACGTAATCCTATCGAAATTGGGCCTTTTACAATCGTCTCGGTAAGTAATTGAAGAATGTGTATAGAAAAGTATCCGTAATCGAAAATAAAAATATGTATTTTTTGACAGACACGTAACGTAGAATGAGGTTTTTGAGATACATAATATAAATACGCAAAAATAAACGGATGTTTAATTCACTCTTTTTGAGTATTTTATAACTACAAACTTGTTAGTGTCAGATCTTAAAACGAAGTCGACCTTTATAATTATTCGTCTTTAAGAACACTCATTAGTCTAAGCGGCACGACGTAAAGGCGGCAACTTGGATATAATAAATTAAAATACCATTTAAATAATAAAAGCCGCAAGCGACGTAACGAACCGTACAAAATGCCCACTGAGACCCCTTTTCATTATCGTTTTATCCATTTAAACATTTTCCATGTAAAGCCGAGTGACACGCATGCACTTGAGCAAAATAAATGGAACTAAAACGTTATAACTGAAGCAAGCAAAACGTTTCAACTCCGTTCTTAATACGTGTTCTTTTGAATATGGAATAGAACCCGGTTTATGGCTTCTTGAATCTTTTGTTTTTAACGTTCCAAAATACAAACTTATCTCAACGGTCTGACGTTGCGCTAGCATCTATGAATATACATAGTACTTGTACATAGAGATGTTTGTTTCGGTTTTGTCCGTCTGCGTCAGTAAGTTGGTAATCCTTAGCGTCTTTGAGAGCTAACGAGGCATGGCTGGAAAAGCTTGAGAGGCGTTTCTCCATATTTACTGGAGGAAGGAGGAAGATGTGTTTCTTTTTTAATTAAAAAAATGTGAAGTTTTGTCAAAGGTTAAAGAGAAACGGATAAGAATAGACATACCTAACTGAAAGCAGCGTGGGTTATAACTTTAATGCATGTTAACTTCCATAGCTATAAACTATAATATTCGTTCGTTTCCTGTGAAACATTTAAATAAAACAATTTTATAATAAATTTTGTTGCTGATAAAAAATTATGTGTCATTTTGACGATGGTTGCTACGGATGCTAATTTTGTATTTATGACGAAACCTGCGCTGTGGATATAATATTTGGATGCATGCATGAGATTTGTTTTTAATAAATAAAATTTCTTCTTTAATTAGTCAATAAAGTTAATTGCCCAACATCCCCACCCCATTCCCAACAAAATGGCCCAAGCATGTACAACTGACCTAAAATCAAAGCAAACCACACTTAAAAGGGCCAACAGTGGAACATAAAGCCACGCGGGCGAAAAAGGGGAAAAAACGTCAAACGCAGGCGTCCTTTTTAAGAGGTACACGTGTCGTTTTAAGGCACTTAGCATAATGCAAGTAGGCCTCTGTGTCAGCGGTTGTCGCCAAAAGTGCTGCTATAGGACTGTTCGTACTTTTAACCGACTTCAAAAAGAATTAAACTCAATTATTTGGCAGGTTTTTCTGTGTCTGTCATGTCGGTATTTTGGTGAATAGTTGAAGGGTAAAGCCTGACCAAAAATATATGAGGAATAGACCCCGTTATCAAGCGGGCAGTTTGGTGGCTAGTGATTAGTGATGTACAATGTCAACAAAAAACTTTTATAACAAGTATTTTTTTTATGAGTATATCCAAAAAGCTGTTCTGGGTCTGCTCAGAGAGAGTAATCGAATTTATTAAGTAGCACGGTGCACGCTCATTGTCCGTGTTAATCCTATGTTAGATATGGATTCTCTAAACCTGCATAAACTGGTATTTTAGATTCATGAAGTTTTTGCCAGTTACGTCGGTAGAAGTAGAGCCTATTTTCATACTTAAATGGTTTTTTTCAAGTAGGATACGAAGTCTTACGCCTACGCGTCTTGAAGAGATTTTGTGTATTTATCACGAGTCATTTGAGTTATTTTTGATATTGAGTTAATCTGAAATATATATCTGAAAATATAATAAAATAATTAGGTAAGTATTTTATTGACATTGTGGCTACATCACTAATGTCACTAGCCACCAAACTGCACGCTTGATAACGGGATCTTTGAGGATTGTCAAGAGGCGCTGTTTATAAAATTTATATGGTAACAATTTTGCAACTGTCAGTAGGTATAGTCCAAAAACATAATAATATTGGCAAGTGATTTTTCATGACATGACATGTTTACTTTTATTATTTTCTTTCTACTAGTTGTAAAACCCTCTATAAATGATAAAATAATAATAAAAAATAAAAAAGTTTGAAAGTTTGATGGCAAAAATAAGATTTTTATATTTTTTGCACCTATACCGTAGGCGCATTTGACCTGACTGACCAATTTTTTTTTTTTTTTTGTAATAAAATCCGCATTTTTTTTAATGTATCAATTTTCTATACACCATATAAACATAATGCACCTGCAATAAAACAGTACTTACCTACAGCAATTTTCTTTAACTCGTAAATTCACTTAACAAGTCCGAGGAAATAAAATTTGCTCGATTTTATCGGTTTTCGATCGACTTAACGGAGTTTTTAAGCGGCCGTTAAATAAAGCAGTAAACATGCTTTACAATGTTACAGCTGTATAAACGTTTTTAGTGAATAGGAGAGAGGTATATTGACTTGACGAGGATATTGTATTTCAGCGGGGCTAGCACATCTAGCCGGGACTTCGCTTGTCGCGCGACATAGTATCACCCGTATTTCTAGCACGTCATTGAAAAGAGAGAGACATACAATATTTGTCTTATCCAGGTCTTATCATAATTCTGAGATGACAGATGTCACGCATACAAGATGCGAGCCGTTGAAAGTGTTCAAAACGTCAGAGTACAGGGACAGAGAACGTTAATTATTATATGGTTTGTCAAGCGGGCCAGTGGTGTGCTGAGATCTCGAAGAAAGAATGCAGACCGGGAGAGAAGTGCTTACCGGGTGAGTAGGGATAGTGATACGAAGCCGGCAAGTGCTTTTCTCAAACATATGCCATAAAACAAAAAAAAACACTGAAAAAAAAACAGCGGTTTTGCCTGTTCACGAACACAGACGCCACCATGTTTAAAAAAATTACTTCCCGGCCTTCAATTTTGTATGAGATTCCTTTACAGTTCTCTCGAGTTGTTCCGCCCGAAACGTGATGCTTCAAAGCCTGTTATAATTATAACGCACGTTATGACGAGATTTTATTGCATGATTGAGAAAAGGTCTTTATTAGAAATATAAAATAAAATTTGGCCCCTGAACAATTCTATCTACCGTCGTCTGAAAGTTATTCTTATTTAATTTATTTAACCATTAAAGAATTTGTACGCGTATATTGTAAACGTCTAATCTGACAAATTAACCCTTCAAATCCGAAAGGGTTAAGAGGCCTTATTCCTTTTAAAATGCTGATTGTTTAGACATTTTTCTCTATGATCAAACATGTTTCTTAGCATACTATTGATGTTACTTTCTAGAACAGGGCTATTGGGATTTATTGGTATATATTTGAAACCTACAGTTTGAATTTTTCATTGATAATTTTTGTTTCAAAAACTACTCGAAATTGACAAAATTCACGCGGAAAATTAGTTTTTTTAACTTATTTTCGATTGTACGCAATGAAAGCGTGAAATAACTATGTTACTACCTAGAACTCGGGGAAAAGTATTATCCACTTCAAAAAGTTGGTTGAAATTAACAATATATTTGTCATAATATGAAAAAAATAAATTTGAAAAGGAATAAGGCCTCTTAATACAAAAAGTTCATTAGTATTCCTCGGCTCAGGTGTTTATATAAATGGCTCAAAGTAAACGAGGATGGCGGTACTGATAAAAACCTAATAGAAAACTAACCTATAACAAAACTCACACAAAAAAGTTCTAGCCAAAAACGGGACAAGGCATTTGCCTTTATAAGAAGTAAGAGAAATGTTTGGCTAGACGGAGAGGCAGTTTCGCGAAGATACAAGTCGCCGTGCACAGCCGTAGCTCCGTATCACGAGGGTACTAATTTACGTCTCGTACTGTTGTTCTTCTTCTTCTTCTACTGCCATACCCTAACGGGTGTCGGCGACCACCTTTGCGAAGTCCTTTCTGTTCTTAGCCAATCTTGCGAGAGTGGCTGCGATCTTTATGTTAGTCCATTTTTAGGGTTCCGTACCCAAAGGGTAGAAACGGGACCCATTACTGAGACTTCGCTGTCCGTCCGTCCGTCCGTCTGTCACCAGGCTGTATCTCAAGAACGGTGATAGCTAGACAGTTGACATTTTCACAGATGATGTATTTCTATTGCCGCTTTAACAACAAATACTAAAAATAAAATAAAATAAATATTTGAGGGGGATGGGAGCCCATACAACAAACTTGTTTTATGGTACGGAACCCTTCATGCGCGAGTCGGACTCGCACTTGCCCAATTTTTTGATATTATCGAGCCAGTTCATCCCCCTTCTTCCTCTTCCTCTTTTCCCTTCTATTTTACCCTCTATTATAAGTTTGAGTATGTTATATTTCTCGTGTCTTTGTAGATGACCAAAATATGTAATTTTTCGTACTGTTGTTGAAAGTGTACAATTATGACAACATATGGCTTTTTATCGCTTAAAAACAAGATTTCTGTATCTATATAAGTATAGGTATCTGAATCTACATATAATGTGTATATCGTCATCGTCACCTATCTAAGTAAAATGATGTCCATTACTGGACAAAGGCCTCCTCCAAGAATCTCCACATCTTGCAATACCTGAATTTCACAGCGTTGAGCGACCTTCACAAGATCGTCGATCCACCACGTAGGCCGGGAGGGGTACATTAATTACGAGATAAAACCATCGCTCATAACCAGACATCAAATTTTTCGGAGTGACATTTCCCCTAATACTAGTGATCGCTCTTAACTTCGTTTGTAAGCGCGTATTTCTTTTGTAAGTAGGTATTAACTTGGAGACAATCGTTAATTTTGACACTGGCAAATAGGAAAATAATGTTGAAATACTGAAAAAGAAATACGTCGATGAACAAAGTTTCAAAGAGCCTTTTAAAATAGCAGAATATTATTTAGTTTCATTTTCTTGCTTTTATTATAATTATATTATTACAAACAAAACTTGGATCAACTTTGGAGTACAAAGGTAAATCCTAGATAACCGAGTTTAACGATATGGAAAATGGAAATCCCTACATGTCACTCCCAATATACCGATCATCCTATGTCCGCTCATAACTTTATACTTGCACCACATATTCTTGAAGCCTCGTGATATGGATTCCGACTTGACAGAGGTCTGCGAATTGACATAACTTTGACAGGAGGGCTGTCGCTTCGACAGACAAACTTGACAGGATAATTCGTCTGGACGAAACGGTCCTAATGCGATTTGATGGTAACATCCGAATTTAATGAGGATTGACGTAATTCATGTTTAATGACGAGGGATATTTCAACTGTACATCTGAAATTATCAAGCATACCAATTTAATACTGCAAAAGGCTGTTTTCTTTGTTATGATTTAAGAGGCCTTATTCCTTTTAAAATTTATTTTTTTCATATTATGACAAATATATTGATAATTTCAACCAAATTTTTGAAGTGAATAATACTTTTCCCCGAGTTCTAGGTAGTAACATAGCTATTTCATGCTTTCATTGCGTGCAGTCGAAAATAAGTTGAAAAAACTAATTTTGCGCTTGAATTTTGTCAATTTCGAGTAGTTTTTGAAACAAAAGTTATCAATGAAAAATTCAAACTGTAGGTTTCAAATATATACCAATAAATCTCAATAGCCCTGTTCTAGGTAGTAACATCAATAATATGTTAACAAACATGTTTGATCATAGAGAAAAATATCTAAAACGATTACCATTTTAAAAGAAATAGGGCCTCTTAAAGAAATCCAATAGATGGCGGTAGTCTTTGGACCACAATTTTACATGCAACTTAAAAAAATAAAGTATATTGAATTGATATAAATATATGTTTTTTGCTTGGTGAGGTTACAAATATTTTTTGCGATAGGTATAACAATCTGTATATATAGTAAATTTAACATACCTATTTCAACCGATTTTGTAGTTATTTAAATGACTTTGAGAAGGTCTACATGAACGATCCCTTCAACTACCTACTATTTTTTAACCGACCTCAAAAAAAGGAGGGGGTTCTCAGTTCGGTTGTATGTTTTTTTTTTTTTTTTTTTTTTATGTTCATAACTCCGTCATTTATGAGTCGATTTGGAAAATTCTTTTTAGGTTCATGAAAAGACATCTCAAGGTTGGTCCCATAAAATTTTGGTGAAGATCGGATGACGAGATCCATGAGGAATCGAAGGAATGCCTGAAATTTTATAGGCACTCATAATATTTTTCATGTATTTTCTAAAATTATTTAAGTATTTGCATATGGTAGTCATCATCTTCTCATGCTGAATTGATGATGGAAGGTACAACTCCTTAACAGTTAGGAGTTAGGAGATAATTCAAACGAAATGCATGCCTTCAAGACCTCCCTGATCACCCCGCCATAAGTGTTTTATATATGAATCACTAAAAAGCGAAAAAAAAAATTTTTAACAAAAAAAAGAACCGACTTCAGTAAAACTAAAAAGCCGAAAATAACCCGTTCAAGTACAGATTACATTTGACTCACCCTTTGAAGTCGGTGCCAAACCTCACGTAAACTTTAATATATAAATATAATAACTGAGTGGTTTGGGATCGATTTCAAAGGGTGAGTCAAATGTAATCTGTACTTGAACGGGTTATTTTCGGCTTTTTAGTTTTACTGAAGTCGGTTCTTTTTTTTTGTTAAATTTTTTTTTTTAATGCATAATATTTTTTATCTCGCCTATCTGACCTAGATACCGTGGACAAATTTGTCTACCTGGGATCTTTGGTTGCCGCGGATGGTGACTGTGAGAAAGAGGTAGTAAGAAGAGCCCAGATAGCAAAGGTAGCGGTGAAGCGGCTAGAGAAGATCTGGAGGAACAGAGGTATCAGCAGGAAAACGAAAACAACGCTGATGAGAACCCTGATCTTCTCTATATTTCTATACGCTTCAGAAACCTGGACCCTTAAGGCACGCATTCGGAACAGGATTGACGCATTCGAAATGTGGTGCTGGCGAAAAATGCTAGGAATCCCTTGGACGGCACGTCGCACAAATGCGTCGATCCTGGCCGAACTGAAGATCAAGTGCCGCTTATCGACTATTTGCCTTCAGCGGATCCTGCAGTATTTCGGTCACGTGGCTAGACGCGAGCCAGATAGTTTGGAAAAGCTGATTGTAGTTGGCCACGTGGAAGGAAAAAGGGCCCGTGGGAGATCACCAACCCGATGGACCGATGCCGTAAAGGAAGCCTGTCAGGAAAATCTACAGGCGTCAATCCGGAAGGCGGAAAACCGTGTGGAGTGGAGAGCTTTAGTGCAAGAGATAACGGCCTCAAATGGTCACGACCCTCAGTCATGAGGAAGCGAGGAAGAAGAAGAAGAAGATTTTTTATCTATGCGTCAAAATCGGTGCCTAACGTTATGCAGAAAATATTCAACTAATAATCATTTAATAAACCTAATCTTATCATTCCATTTATCGATAATGTACTATTTTGATTATTCAACCAAAACCTCTTAGCATAGACAATCGTGACAAAGAAGGCTGATACAATTTGAGACATCGAAAATGTATCGAATATTACTGAGTATTTTATTATTAAATGTTGGAGTTGCTTACTCACAGTTGACTAGTACAGGTATGTAATTACAAAGCTATGGGATCCTCATATTTTATAGAAAATCAATTCACCGAATGTTTCACTTCGTAGAATTTTCATTTCAGGCATTTTTTTTTATTTTTCAAAAATCTTGAAAATTACAAACAAGGTTTGTGTTATAACATTCGAAAATATTTTATGTTTTCAGAAAAAAAACGATGAAATGAAAATTCGATGAAACGTTTTTCTATAAAACAAGGGTAAACCCAAAGTTATAAATACGTTTAAATCTTAATATTTAACGACTATTGACTCCCATAATCGGTGGTAATAAATAATGGGTACAGTATAAAAAAATGTAAGGGTCACGTAAGTAAGGAAAATATATTATGGAAGTGTGAAATAGTTGCGTAAATTGTGTGTTTGATTTCAGTAAATAATGTCCATTTGGTCGACCACCTCACATACATGTTGGAAATCATGGAAACCTCGATGAAGGATATGGAACAGTACGGTTGGTGGAATCTGAAACTACCTAGCTTCGAGGTTGACCTTGAGTAAGGCATTTTTAACACAAAAACCGGCAAAGTGCGAGTCAGACTCGCGCACCTATAGGTTTCCGTGTAACTAAATAATTTTTAACTTTGTTTTTCTGTACTTTTTGTTATAGTGGGAACAGAAATACATAATTTGTGAAATTTTCAACTATCTAGCTAGTCACGGTTCATGAGATATAGCCTGGTGACAGTATCGAGCAAAGAACGGCAAAAAAACACGTTTGTTGTATGGGAGCCTCCTCAAATATTTATTTTATTCTGTTTTTTAATATTTTTTTATTATAGCGGCAACAGAAATACATCATCTGTGAGCATGTCAACTGTTTAATTATCACGGTTCATGAGATACAGCCTGGTGACAGACAGACGGACGGCCAACGGTCTTTGAAATGAAAATGAAAATGAAAATACAAATGTTTATTGGTTTACATAAATTTACATATTACAGGTTTGGGATCTCCTATTAAGTATTTGTAAATACTTGTGTCAGGAGGTCCCGCTCTTCCATATTTATACATGTGTATAACCAAATCACGTTTATTTACTTACTAGGTATGTAATTTTAATAACACCGGTCTTAGTAATAGGGTCTAATTTTTACCCTTTGGGTACGGAACCCTAAAAAGAGGGGTGTTATAAGTTTATCGTTTGTGTCTGTCCAACGCGACGCCCAAACGATTGATCCGATTCGAGGGCGGATTTTTTGTCGTAAGTCTTGGCTGTCAAAATGGTTTTAGCTATGTTTGGTGGAAATAGCAGATCATGGATAGATGAGTCGTCTTCAAGATATTTAGCTAATTGTGCCGAGCGTTTAAGGGGGGGGGCAGTGCAGCTGGCTACTGAGCCGACGGTACTGGGTTCGAGTCCCAAGGACAAATATTTGCGTGTTGATCTTGAACATATGTTCCTGGATCATAGATGTTTTCTATGTATTGGTAAACGAGGGGAACTATATCGCTCAAATGGCTATAGATCATTGCTAATCGAATTACGCCCTAGATCGTTTTGAGGCTAAAGTTTCACCAATCAGGCAATCACGTCATTACCGCATAGAAATAAGACGATGTACAGACATACTCGTAGATAATGTTTATACCTATATTTATTATCTTATCGCTTCAATTACGTAGTAACTAAATCGTGATCGAAAAAAGTGATTGTTAGAAGTACGGTCATTATTAATGCTGAATGAATAGTCGTATAAGGTTATAAGACACAAGGAAAGTTTGTTTGATATTATTTTTGTTTTTTATATCGCGTATATTAATTATTTGAGCCTCACTGACGTTTCGGTACCTTTACAGATACCGTTGTCAAAGGTTGACTGAGAAAAACACAATTTTTCTCTGTCAAAGTTACATTTGTGCAAACTACCCATTTTATAAATATTAATTTAAAATAGAGGTGGTCATACATGCCAGATGGGCCTAATATGTAAAGACAGTTACACATGTGCCAGAAGGGCATTTATTATTTTATTTAAAATATCTACCAGCGGTTCACTATAAGGCTTACTGAGGAGAAAGAACCGCCGAAAGAAAACTCCCAGATTGCCTTACTTATTACTATGTAACGTACGTATAATTAATATACACCATATAATCCGTTTAAATTGTTTTATTTAAATGATTGATGGGTATTTTTTGCATAAATCAGACCTGATGAATTAATCCCTTTTATTTTAGTTTTATACCTGTATAAAAAAAACCTTAACTAAATTACACTAAATTAAATCTAAACTTCAGCTTAAAATAAATAAATAAATATTAAGGGACTATCTAAGAAAATAAGGGACAACCAAAAAACTAAGATCATAATATAATATAAACCTAACTATAAATATAACACGGGCTCCAGATCGGTGTCGAGCAGGAGGGTGTTCAGGAGGCTGGCCGCATTACCACGCTGAACAGCATTGGCGTATCTAACATTATTTTTCAGGGGGGGCCTGGGGGGATCCTGATGGGGGGCCTGGCCATGGCCTATGAGATGAAGCCATGAATTTCTATCGGTTACCCAAAATCCTAGGGTGGGCACGGCCCACCCGGCCACCCCCCTATATACGCCAATGCTGAACAGCCAAGGATATTATTTGGCATAGGTATGAGCCAGCTCTCTGGTCACCCGTCGCATAGAGAAGTTTATTTTTGGGCATTTTGTCTCCATGGCACGGGCGTCTGTACCCTAAACGCGCGCCGATCACTGTCCAAGGCTTGTCATATCTATTTCCCCACAGGGAAGACGTATTCGGCTGGCACGTCAAAGGCAAAGCGACATTTATGAACGCCTTCGTCACATCGATCCAGAAAGTCGACGTCATCCAAAGCACCGTCCAACAAATATGGCGGTATAACTCCACCGACCAAACATCCAGCGTGTTCGTGCAGGCCACACTGAGAATGGTGGACGTCGTTCTTGGATATGACATTAATGTGCAGCTGGAGGATGGCACCCATCACTATTTTACAGGCACCTTTAGACATAACACTGCCGAGTTTCCTTTTGCGGTAATACTTTCTACTACTTACCTCTACATCACTAGTATTTATACACAGTCCCAATCCACCAACTTCTTCTTCTTCTTCCTCGCTTCCTCATGACCGAGAGTCGTGACCGTTTGAGGCCGTTATCCCTTGCACCAAAGCTCTCCACTCCACATGGTTTAAACCACCAAGTAACCAAACAAATTACCTATGTACTAACCAGTCGCAATTACCTACTAAATCAACAATAGAGCAATGCAAAAAATCTATGTTCGCCCCGGTGTGTAACTACCCGGCCGGCAATCTCTATTTTCCCGGCCTCTGTACCATTAATAAATTAAATAGTACATTGTTGTTTCAGGTTATTTACAACATGTTCACTGAACAATTTACCGTGGCTGTGACGATGAACACTCTTCCAAGAAGTACCAACAAGATGGTATTCGCTCCTGCCACTGCTCTAACTCAAGTCTTGTCACACTCAGTATGTATTTTGCTTGCCATAGCTTGGGCTACGCCATTTGACTTAAAACTACTTTTGACAGTATCAGTTGGTCAAAACTACTGTTGTCAACTTCATTTCTTCACAATTGTCTAATTAGCCATTTTTCGCAATATCCGTAGAATTTTCACGGAAATGCGATTCGATTTATCAAATGATGCATACGGCCACATTGTGTCATCGCACCGCTCGTCGACGGCAGGGCGTTCATCCCCATACCCTGGACTCTAAATGGTCGCGTACAGTACGGTTTCAAAGGATTTTTCTCTCGCGAACGCTCAGGCTATGGAATGAGCTTCCTGCCGAGGTTTTTCCGAAGGGCTAAAGTATGAAATTCTTCAAAAAAGGAGTGTACAGTACAGATATTGAAAGGGTTGACAGTGTTCTACCCAGGGGATCCATGCGTGTGCATGCGAATCCCCTGGAGTTGCAAGCGTCTATAGGCTGCGGTAACCGCTTCCCATCACACGTTTGTTGTAAAAAAAGAAACCTACCACATATACCTATGCAAGAAAGGCAATTTGGCTTCAATCTTCCTGTTAATTTTCTTTGCAGTATGAAGTCACCAGCGCTGCAGCCGGCATGGCAGCTTGGGGTCCAAATGTCTTCGAGCCCGTTCTGCTGAACGTAATACATAAGGTCAAGTTCCCAGAAATCTGCTACAACTGTCCGGCATAATATATCCCCAAAACGTTTTACCTGGTTAGGTATAGTTGTAAGACTTGGTTAAGTCTTTATGGTAATTTATTAAGACAAACCCACTAGGTATATAGTTTGACCTTTGTAATAAATAAATAAATAAATAAAAATAAATGAAAGTATAAAATATAACCTAAACGATACAAGTATCTGGTCATCATTAGACCCTCATCTAATGAGTGGGTTAAAATTGCTACTAAACCTGAACATAAATTCTGAACATAAATGTGAAAACTGGTATTTACTTATTAGCATTGAATATAGTTATACGCAGTTCTAACCTAACCTAGTTTTCTGCTAGCAGTTCGTTTTTTTGAGGGACGCAGTTCTAACCTAACCTAACCTACTTTTCTGCTAGTATTCGTTTTTTTGAGGGACGCAGTTCTAACCTAACCTAACCTACTTTTCTGCTAGCATTTAGTTTTTGCGAGGAACGCAGTTCTAACCTGACGTAACCTACTTTTCTGCTAGCTGATCGCTTTTGCGAGGGACGCAGTTCTAACCTAACCTAACCTACTTTTCTGCTAGCAGTTCCTCTTTGCGAGGGATGCAGTTTTAACATAACCTAACCCGCTTTTCTTGTAGCAATTTGAGTATGCCAAGATAGATTCGGACACTAGATAATATGCCAAATACCATTATGCTAAACCAAATTATTCGTAAATATAATCGGCCTAAACAATAGTATGCGAATACAATTTCGACAAACACATTTTCGGTAAGTTAGAACTTACCTATAAATGAATAAAATCTCTCAAGGTCTCAGTCGAAAGTGCATTAAGATGGAGGACGAATAAGTTGGGGGCCGAGCCGTGGGTGAAATGAAATCTCGATAGCACCTACAAGTCGGCCCCGATCTTACTCGTCCATCTATTACTTACTTTCCATAGCATTTATTTATTACATTATTACAATTTAATTATAGTAGAGTCTCAATGATATATTATAACCTTGATATTTTCGTACATTTTGCAATAATAATGGAACTACTAAGAACACCGGGTTTCTTTGCGTACACGCTCGCAAGCCGAGAATTGGCAGCATTACTGCCAAGTCACGTGCGAGCGCCGGCAAAACTAGCCACTTGCCAAGCTATGTAGTGTACTGAAGTAGTTAAATCTGTCCTATTTTTATTGCGCATAAATTATATATATACCCATACAAGTTTACCCTGGTTTTACGTTTCATCGAATTTTCATTTCAATGAAAGCTTTTTTTCTGAAACCATAAAATATTGGAATGTTATAACACAAACCTAACCTAACCTAATCTATAGGTTTACATTTTGAAGACTTCTGAAAAATTGATGACTTCCGAGGAATAAATTGACTATGAAATGAAAATTATATAAAATAATGCATTCGGTGAATTGCTTTTCTATAAAGTACCTAAGTTACAATGATATGATACTGCCAACTTTATACTAGCCGCTATATTTGGATGTTTGTTAATCAATAACGTAAAACGAATTAGATGAATATTTGTGTCAGTGCACATGGAAAGGTACCATGTTGCAGGTAGTTATGCATAGTTCCAAAAAGTAGATAAAATTTGCATCAATACAAAAAATGATCATGACTACATATACACCGTGGCCGTTAATAACCCGAAAGATTTAAACCACGTATTTTTGACGACAATACGAGTAAATAAAGTTATATCAACATGGGTCTAATTATGTGTTTTAATTAAATTACTATTTCAGTACCTACAAATTAAATCATATTAATTGCCCGCTTCTTTGTGAACAACTTTTTAGTTGAAGAAGAGTGAGCGAGCATGACACTTCACGAATCGCTCCGAAATCATACGACGAACGGCGAATGCCGTGACTTGTGCTCTATGACAAGAAGTGTCAAGTTATCGCTGTCTCAATATTACGGGGTCCTATGTTTCACTTTTGACGAGTTTAAATTTGAACATTGGCATAATGATAAATGAATTAGGGTGTGTTAGACTGGGGATTTTTTAACTTTTGATTTGTTTTAAATAATTTATATGTCCTTAACTATGAGTTTTTGGACTATACCTATGTTACATAAGTTTATATACTCTAATTAGGCTCTAGTATCGTTAGCTTAAATCTTTCGGGTTATTAACGGTCACGGTGTAGGTGGAACTTTTATTTTTATATAATTTTTTGAATTTGCGACTTCCGAAATGCAAAAGTTGAAAAAATTGCATTTAAAGTTTATAATGGCACAAAAAAACACTTCTAGTTCGAAGTTACATAGTGAAGGGTATCAATCAAATCTTTGGAAGTAAAAAAATTATAATAAAGATTAATTATCTAAAAAACATGTAAATTATTCTGATTTTCTAGTTTGAACATGCAACGGCGGAAGAAACTCAAAAGTGTTAAATATAGCCAATTCATAAAAAAATTAGATTAAAACTGTTAGTTTCTCATCGTAGTAACATTTTCTAAGGCATTTTGGGATAATTGAATGAAAAAAAACTCCATAATCATAGATAAATTTAATAGTTACTTACCGCATTTTTTAACAATAACAAAAAAGGTCACTTATAATATTAAAAATCAACAAAATTATATGTACTCGTATATTGATGCTATATCACAGAATTAAACGATATTTAGCATGGTGTGTCGATGGTATCATCGAAATGGCGTTAAAGCATTTTTTTAACAATAAAGTTTAGTAGCTCGCTCGAAACTTTTGTATGGAAACGTAACTAGAGTACCTTGTCACGGCATTTACTAAACTTTAGTAACTTAAACTCGAAAGTCACTATTTAGTACCTATAATGCAAGAAATATTTGTAACAAAATGTTATTAGTATAATTATTGCGGAAATCAATGTGCTTTTTTTATACATAAAAAACTTCTGTTTTTGTCGTGTAAGACATAAAATTTAACATTTTACTAAACTGGCCACCTTGTCACGCTAAATCATTATCTTACATAAACAGAGTAAAACTTGAAAAATTAACTTAATTATATAAATAACTGCACCTGATTTATGACCTATTAAGTCTTTCAATCAATATTATAATGGGGCAATTCCACTGACGCAACAAGGACCCTAATTTTACAAAAACGTGCTATCCGTGTACTTGTTGGAGCCAAGCCTAGGGATCCATGTCGTGGTTTTTTCTTGTCGCAGCGAATAATGACGCATTACTCTCAATACTTGTTTGAAGTGTTGTTATTTGGAAAGACAAAAAATTTTTGCACAGTTTGCACGAGTAAACGTCAAAGGTAAACAGCTTCGTTCTACTGGGCGCCTTAGAACGGTGCCTCGCCGCATGGCACTTTCAGCAAAGAACCCGCGCGTCATAGGTCCGACTTACTTCGAGCACTTACCTCCCGATTTAAGGAACGAACCATGTGACAACACATTCAAGCGCCGGCTGAGAAACCTTTTGTTGGAAAAAACCCTCTGTACTCGGTCAACGAGTACATGGAACTCAAACTATAATAAAAATATGCTTGTATTCTGTAAACTGACATTTTGTTTATTGTTATTTTTATATTTCTTGTGTTTTTATTTTGTTTTATTTTTGTATTGGAAATCTGGTATACGTATTTTGACATTGTGTAAATTATTTTTGTTTAATTTTTATTTTATTCTTAGTGTTATTTTATTAATTTGATTTCATTATTATGTTAAGTTTGTGATGACGATCCTTATTGGGAGATACTAGATTCATTTATTTATATTTTATTTACCTGTTGACTTTCCCTTTTATTTTAAACTTATTTTGACATTGTAAACATTTTCTCGTATCATTAATCTTGCCTTATTTTTGACGATCATGATATTAATTCGTATAATTTTGACATTAAGCAAATTTGTAATGTAATTTTTATCGTGAAATAAATAATCTAATCTAATCTAATCTAATCTAATCTAATCTAATCTAATCTAATCTAATCTAATCTAATCTAATCTAATCTAATCTAATCTAATCTAATCTAATATTAATTATCTACGCGGTATGAAACATCTAACAACTAAAATCACAGTTCAATTTTTCATTGACTAAATTCGAGATCAACAAGAAGGTTCAGTTCTGTACCTACTTAGAATTATTTTTATAATAACAATGTGTGTAAAATGAATGACGTGTAATGAATTTTTATCTTTACCAAATAAAAATATGAATATGAATGATATCGATAAAATGGGTTTGGTGAGATTTTCCGGGATTGTTTAAATACTTTTTTTAGTACAAAACGAAATAAAAATAAAATAAATGTAATTTCGAGGTCTGTAATGATAATTATTGGAAAAATTTAAATATATCGCAAATCCTCGGGAAATTCCACCCTGCCTAATGTATTTGAATCTACCTTGAAATTTAAGACATGCCGTGACTAGTTAACTTTATGGTCGGAGAAATATACTAAGAAAACATAATTTTAATGTGTTCCTTAGGATGTAAATAAGCCAATTACCTATAACACAAACCCATTTTGGCACGTTTTCACCCGCTTCCACAAAAACTCATGTGACTCGGTAACTAAATGTCGTGACTAAGTAGGACCTTCCACTAAACATTGACACATTTGGTATACAACATTATGTCATAGATTCAAATATACGATATAATAATTAACTCTAATGCGGATGTGAAGTATTATTAAGCTTATAACTAATTAGAATTGTAACCACTCAATATATTTACTGTATACTGTAAAACTTGTAATTTCTCATGATTCTGTAATTGTTACAACTATTTTAAGTCTAGGCTTTAATGTAAAATACTGTATCATTAGAAATTATTATCATACCCCGTATCTTCTATATTTTTTGCTGTAATTTTAATGTTAAACTTAAAAATACTCTTATTCTAATACTTAATGATTGAATTGTAAACCATTTATTCATAAGATTGATGTGCCCTTGCAGGGTTCATGCACAGTATAAGTTCATGTCCTGGACCTGTTCAATAATATAAGACCTTATGTACAACATGAAACGCAATAAACGAATTGAATTGAATTAAAAGTGATATTAATACCGTTCGTTGTGTATGTTTTGCTTGAATGTTTGTTTCTGGTTCATGGATGTTATATACATATATTATAAGTGTTTATATAGTACTAGCGACCCACCCCGGCTTCGCACGGGTGCAATGCTGATAAATTATGCATATAAACCTTCCTCTTGAATCACTCTATCCATAAAAAAAACCGCATCAAAATCCGTTGCGTAGTTTTAAAGATTTAAGCATACAAAGGGACATAGGGACAGAGAAAGTGACTTTGTTTTATACTATGTAGTGATGTATGTCGTCGTCTAGTACCCACAGTAGAAACATTGCTTTTTTTTATTTATTATTATTATATTATTTCAAAATATATCAACAATAATATAAGTATTTTATGTTTTATTATTTTACTTACTCAGTTCGTCTTTTTAATGTTAAAATAAGAAAATGGTTTATTTTGGTTTACAAAAAAAATCAGCCAAGTGCGAGTCTGACTCGCGCACCGAGGGTTCCATACAAACTTTCACTTATCCCATCTTAATTGGGCTGCTTGAGTTAAGTTTGCACCTGAAATGTATGGCGCCGCATACAAACGAGGTGCAAACTTAACGCAACCGAGTTCTCCAAATATGATGTTTGAAAAGGACTATATTTTTTATGATGTTATTACAAATGTATAGTTTTGAGATTTTTATCAGTATTTGTAGTATGTGACGATATTACTTGCCAAATTTCATAGTTCTAGGTCATCAGGAATTACCCTATCATTTTGATTCCCTTGAGAGTGTCGAAATATACGTTTTTTGCGACATAAACGGCCGTATCTTTTTTTTTCACGTTAACGTAGAAGTTTGATTTCTTCACAGCTTCAAGGGACCGTAGACCTGAGTATATGGTGTTAATTTCAACTCAATACCTCCACGCGTTCTCGAGATAAAGGGTCTTGACAGACAGACAGACGGACGGACAACAAAGTGATCCTATAAGGGTTCCGTTTTTTACGATTGAGGTACGGAACCCTAAAAACGTACTAACGTTTAAGATTACGTTATAAAACAAAAAAACATAACCTTTTAGACCAGTTCAGCGAAACGTCTCAGTTCCAGCCGAATGTTTGGATGTCCTGGCTTCCAGCTGTTCTCGTCTACGTGTTGCATTTTTCAACAGATTCTGAGATTTTGTGAGCCGATTCAGATAGGGGTAAAATGCAACGCACTCATAGAGCCACTAGTTATGTATATACTAAAATTAGCAGTTGCGATTAGGAATTTGCGCAACCAATTGGAAAGTTTGAGAAACGTTTAACAATTGAAATATTTTATATAATAGTTTCGAGCTGCCTTAATGTCTTTATAGGTAGGTATATGATTATGATAGGGACATTATCCTATTAGATTGCCTCGCAATTCTGATTACCAGAAAACACATTGAATAAATTATGATTATGATAACTGTATTCACGCTTGTATGAAATGCACAGTCTATCTTTCTTTGTCCGCTTACAATGTAATAATCTTATCGACTAAATTAATTTTCTGAATTCCATTTCTACGACTTAATTGTCGACAAGGGCTTCAAAATGAAGTTTTGTATTGTGATTTGTCTAGTTTTTGCAAGTAAAGTTGTTTATGGACAATGGGGTAAGTTCGTTTTTTTCTTATTTTACCATTGATTTTACGTAGAATGAATACTATATACAAGTAAACATTACATTATTAGGTATACCTATATTTCCTAGAGCCAATTTTAGTAAATTTAAATCGAGATATAAGGGTTCGAATCGGACTTCAAAACGTAGAACTGGTAACAGTGGCCGTTCGATGTGTTTTTTTTTTTGGAAATCGTATTTATAAATAACCTTGTGTTTAGTTTGACTATACTCTTAATAAGCACTGTATAATTGTGTTCTGTTAAGGTTCATAAATAAAAATAGCACGTTATTCCACCGTCAGTCATGTTTCGAGCTCATAAGTATGTACTTTCCCCATTTCTTTATACAGATTACACTTGGTAAGCCTATTATAATATTTTTAGCTGATCGAGTCTATTTAGAAGACGCGGTACATTACTTCGATAAAGTAGTACAGGGAACATTCTTGGAACTGGAGGAGAGAGGATTTTGCAACCTTAAACTCATCGATTACTCACAAACTATAAGGTAATTGTTCTAAACATATCATTGATATCATAGACCGTATTGTCAGTATTTATATAATGCAACCAATCATGTAAGAAGATTTTCATATATCATGTCAACCTCCACGGCACTACTAAACGAGATCTCTGCTGTCCCATACCATACGTACATATACGTAGTTAATATGATTAATATGCTTTGGTAGGTAGAGTTATTTATCCAGCTTATATTTTGTTTTCAGTCAACAAATGTACAAATGGCTTGTCGCTGGCAACATCACATACACAAACGGCTTCCTAGTGTCGATACAGAAGATAGATGTCACCGAAGTGCGGCAGCAAATTGGCTCAAACACGGTAGATGGCGAGGTCCAGACCACCGCTAACATCCACGGCATGGTCAACTTGAGAGATATGAAGGTATGCTAATGATCATATAAGTCCCCAGCCTCACAGGAATGCCGTAGCAACGCCGCCAGCAGTCGTATCCAAAGAAATCATATTGGTATATAAGTAGTTTCCTTATATGTTACAAAAGTAAGCTATTCATTGGGGATAGGACATTTCATAGCAGGGTTTGACGTTAGAAATCTATATAGAACCGATATTAACATCAACATGTAATTAATAATTATACTGTTAAGTGTATTTAATTTGAAATTTTAATTTCAAAGACAAGCGGTTGAAATGTTCGTAGAACTGCTCATGTATAGAAGCTAGCTCACTTGGCGACTAAATCACATTTTTGTGGTTCTCTGCCTTTTCTTGAACTTGAGAGATATGAAAGTGCAAAGTGCGTATGTAGACCGCCTGTTGTAATTTCTTGGGTTGTATTTCTCCTGTATGTTTCTATGAGGTGTGCAATAAAGTACTTGTATTGTATTGTATGTACGAAAGGGAATATTTATTTAATCACTATGCATGAAGACTGCCCCAATGTAGAATTCGCAGTAGACAGGGACAAGTGACGGAAAATAGTATTGGGTTAGATCTTGCATGAGGTTGGTTCAGGATACTCGCAAGCAAACGTGCGAAAAGCGCGGTTCTAGATTGGCTTATCTACATAGCCACGAAATATTATATGACACTGTTTGTCTGTAATGTCTATAAAATGCTGAAAGGGCTAAGATAAAATATAGATTTCGCATAGATAAAAAGTAACCGTAATTTTATTGCACTGATATGAATTCGAATCCTTTTTACCAATTGATAGACGTGTGTTTACATTGCAGGTTGGCTACGATGTGACAGCGCAATTGGGCGAAGATGGCGATCACAGATTCACTGGTACATTTGTTCACACTGTGACGAGTTTTCAATATGCGGTAAGGCTTACGTCATATCCCAAACTTACTACAGTTTACAGTACCCGGCGATAAATATTACAAAAAGACCTTTGGAAAGAGATTGGGCTAATGAAACATAATATGTACCTAATCGATGCAACAGCATTATGTAGGATTTGGCGCGGTTAGCACAGTGGTAGTGAAGCTACCTACTGACCCCACAGTCCTGGGTTCGAATCCCGGCAAAGGCAAATATTTGTGTGATGAAATCGATTATTTGTTCTTGGGACCTATAAACAAAACATCGATTTTTAAAAAATGTTATCCATTCCCTATTAGAAACATAATATAAAAGAAATTGTTTCTTTGACATTTTCTACTTTACACGCATTTGTTCGAACTGATATTCTAAGGATTAAAACTTTTCTGAAACCGCAAAATAAAATTAATCGTCGTCGTCATATTATAATATGCCAAAATATGCTTAATAGTATAACCTATCATAAATGTCCGCGCCATCTACGTCTTTAGCTGCGAACTATGACATTGTACGGTAAACGTCTAATTTTGATACTCCGTACGCCGTAGAGTGAAACTTTTTCGACAGATGGCGCTATCTGTTTAAACACCCCGTTTATTCTGTAGCCGACTAATAATCTTAAAAATATGTACCTACTAATAGTTATTATTATTAAATGTAGTTATGTTGTGTACTACAAGAGATACTTAACGGCGGTGACACACATTTAAATAAACAATGAAACATAACTTAGAGTTTATTGTACTTTAATGGTTATTCTTAATAGAATAAAATAGAATACTCTTTATTGCACACCTCAAAAAGAAATAAATACAAATACAGATCAAAATCATTACAAATAGAGGTAAACAATAGGCGATCTTATCGCTAAAAAGCGATCTCTTCCAGACAACCTTTGGGTAGCGGATTAATAAATGAAATGAGTAGGCGACGCAAAAGTATCGAGAAAACTACTAAATATATATATATATATTAAAACTACTGAAACCTATAATAATATATAATGATGCATAAACATACACCTTAACTTAACTTTTTAAGGTAATTTCAAAAAGTTTTGTCCCAAATACACTCCCTTAACGCCTTGATCTTTGCCCATTCTCTCTACATGACATTGAAGACGGTGGGCTTTTGTCTCTTCACATAAATAAATATTTTAATGAGAATAATATTTTACTGTACCTACCTACCTTTTCAGATACAAAGAAATCTACACACGCAAGAGATAACAGTCTCACAGTCGTTGATCAGCCTCAGCGGTGGCCTCGACAGAATGGTCTACATGCCTGCCAACAACCTAACACAAGTCATATCTAGAACCGTAAGTTCTTTTTTTTTTCAGTTTGCATTACCATCAAAGACATTTTACAGCAGATAGAAAGACAGAAACTATTCATGTGTGGCCCAAACGGTCGAGAGTGAAACAGAACAGCATCGAAATTATTAAAAGAAAACCAATTCTCATGAAAACCATGGGTCTTTTACTAAAACAAAACTAAACTAATTTTTCACTTCTCATGCTCTTAAAATGTTACTTTAGTCTCTGCATATCGGGACTAAAGCTCCTTATTAATCTCTAGGGATTAAAGTAAAATTGTTTTAATTTACTTTGGAAACCCCTAAACAGCCAATCACGATGTTTGTGAATGGAGGTTTGTAGCCATTTTCAGTGAAAGGTATACAAACTTTTTGGTGCGTAGAAATAACCTCAAAACTACAACTGCTCAAAAATATAAAAATAAAAGATTATATTTCATGAAACACGATTAATTATTAGGAATGCGAATGTATTTAATATTATTAAAGATGAATTAATTTTATCATCCATGGTCCGTAAGTCCATATTAGTCTTAAATAAAATAGTTTTTAAGTTTGAATCTGTTGGCTAAATATGCAAGCATTTAAAACGTCACTTTAAAAAAAAGAAAAAAAACACGGAACATTTTAATTTTCTATTAGAATTTTGAATGATAATTACCATTACTCGTATTAAACTTGAATTGTAATCACCAATTAGACCAATTAATTGTGTCACTATAAATTACGGACAAAATAAGTAATCATCATCTTCCAGTGAAGAAGAATTAAAGGCTATGTGTAGGTATAGAAGAGTCAATCCAAATAAATACAATATTTATCGAAGGAATTAAAATATCCTCAAAGCAGAAATCACAACCAACATTTGACCCACGCCCATCAACATCGTGGGATGAGCATGAGCCTAATGAAATAACCATCGGCAGCCTTTTTGAGGAAAGGTCTGCGTCTCTACTATACTCTCCATTCTGTCCAACTTTTACTTCGATTTCTAGTGAAAATATTGAACTTACTTCTCAAATACAAACCACGCCGACCCAGCTTAATTTTCAGGGGAAAACTATACATTTAAATGTAAAGAATTGTACAAATTGCTCTTTGAATTTTACTGAGGTTGGATTAACGAAATACGTAATTGTAAGAAACTTTGTTATAATAAATATTGTAATTTTATATTGAACTTCGTTTCTTTTCCTCGCATTCAAACTGAAAAGTAGAGTGTTTAACGCGAGACTAAACAACCATAATGCCACTCGAACTATTAGCCACCCTCGCTTAGCTCGGGTGGCTAAAACATCTCGTGTCATTATGGCTTGTTTTAGTCCCTTGTTGAACAATCTACTATTTTCGACCTGCCTATGGTTAGATGTTGTCCATTAATTACTGGACACCAGCGAACGAATGGACACCCTGTATATTATATTATTTGAAGGCAACGTCATTCGCGCGGGTTTTTTTTTTTTTAAGTAATACTGTTTGTGTAGGTTGGTTAAAAGTATCCTATAACGTATAATGTACTAGTTTAAAGTCGAGCCGTTTTACCGTGATTAGGCCACAAAGACACAGTGACGGCTTAGCCACGTTTTTGAGCTACCACTTTTCTTTTTCTTTTTATCGCTGATGTTGTTTTAAGATTTTAACAATTTATCAAAATAGATTTAATTGAGCGGGCATGTACCCCATAGACTAAAATAATTCGAATTTGGGCACTGAATTTTTTAATGATAGGCAAGAATTTGAGGATTGAAAAATTCGATGCTTATAGGCTTCAATAGAATATTTGGTATTTCGTTCGTCTTTTCAATTAGGTATTTGCCACAATTATAAACATGAGTGTGTTTTTTTTAAGCTTTTATTATAATTGGATTATTAATAATAACTCTTATTTTTGTTTATTTTCAGTATGTACCAGGCAACGCATGGGACGGCGTTAGTAGTTGGAGCGATATCAGTGTGCTCATAATGACGGAAATTGTCAAGAACAAAATAACGTTCCCTACTGTCTGCCTTGACTGCAGATAAATTATACAATATTCAAAACATGATCGTATTGATGGTCAGTCGGGCTAAGAGTGCCATATGGGGTAAATTGTAGGTACATAAAATTATTGGAACGTGCAGATGGTATACTATTAACGCCAACTTAAAACCATGCAATTTAGTTATTAGAATTGCAACCAAGCCATTTGCGGAAGTTACCAAAACCTGAGAATGTTTCTGGAAATTTCTGTAAACTATAACAATAATTGAAAAGAAAATTTCGATTAATAATTATACGCGTATTTCGATATGCGTAGGTATTATGCGACTCGCGGCCCACTTGTACTGACTGAGTGGGCTGCGAGTCGCGTAGCAGCACGGATATCTGCCCCTAATGAAGAGCTCTATATGAGTTCAAGATTTAATAATAAAATTTCGATTGGAAAATTTCATATGAGAAGTTTCCATAAGGAAAGTGTCGCAACTTTTGAAAGGTTCCATCGACACATTACGCAACTGACATCTGTAAATTTTAGAATAGATACTAAATGAGAAGACCAGTTTCTCTGGCGGACCGTTTCGATTTTTTCGCTTATTATATTAGAATTTGTGTAAGTTACTCGGCGTCTCTGTTTGGAGCGTTTTGGCCAAACCTAGTACACAAATTGTATAATAATAAGTAGGCATCGGACTTTCTTTAGCACGGTAGGACTAATGGAAGAGCTATGGAGCCAATATTAACATTAAAATACAATTCATACGCATACTCATTCATCTACTTATTTCATTCCAAACTGCCTTTATGCTTATTATGGTTAACATTCCCAAGCATTAAATGACTAACACCTTACCTACAATATTTCAAACTCCTAATTTAACTCTAATAATTGTCAATATCATGCACTTTCTAGTCATAATCATAATGGATATTCGATCAATATAGAACCTAATTTACTCCAGAAAGCATGGAAACTCAGCCTACACAAATCAGGTATTTGTATATTCTTCTGACTTTGTCCTTGACTAAGTATAAAATTAAAATTGCGAATAAAATACACTTATGATTATGAGTATGAATTGTATTTTAATGTTAATATCGGCTCCATAGCTCTCCATTAGTCTTACCGTGCTAACGAAAATCCGATGCCTGATGATTCCTTCCCATTCAGTTGCCAAAACCTCGTTACGATTTGTTAAGCTTTTGAGGAGGAAGCAGTCGAGAATTATTCGATTGGTATACAAAAATGAGCAGTGATAATGATTATAATATATCCTCTTAGAAAATAAACGTTGTGACGAGTGCGTTGCCATTGGCGTATATAGGGGGGTGGCCGGGTGGGCCGTACCGCCGGTACCCCCAGTATGTATATCCAGTGCCCCAGTGCCCACCCCGGGATTTTGGGTTACCGATAGAAATTCATGGCTTCATCTCATAGGTTATGGCCAGCCCCCCCCCCCCCCCCCCCCAGGCCCCCCTGAAAAATAATGTTAGATACGGCAATGTGCGTGGCGTCGCCGTGACGTAGAAATATCTACGTCATGTGACGTTCACTGCTCAACTAGGATAGTAGATGCAGTTGTGAACTCACATTTAAAATCACGGGATTTTCGGGAGACTAGGCCTAAATTTCCCGGGACTGCAACCCGTGCGTGGAATGTAGAGCCTGAACATTTTTATGTGGGAGTACTTACTGAGAATTCCCTAATGGAACGATTAAGTGCTAAAACTGTATTTTATGTTATACCTAATATTGTTACATAAATTAGGTATCGAATTAGTAGTGGATATATTATCGATTTATTTACGTGGATCCACGTTGCGTTAATGTGACGTGGAAAACTGAAGTATCTAACGTTGCTTTTGACTTTTGAATTGGTTAACTGATTAATTAGTACGACGTACTCTCTGTAATTTTATTTACTTATGGCAATACATTGTTACCTACATGTTTGATTTCTGTTATTTGCCTTAATACAGGTTAGATAACGGCTATTTCCTCCTAGTTTAAGCGCCCTGGATACGAGGGTCCGTCAGCTGCTCACTACACACCGCATGAGGCACCCACGCTCGTCAGTTATGAGAATGTACATCCCGCGTAAGTGTGGAGGCCGTGGCTTTTTAAACGCCAACCTCCATAACCGCGAGGTGTGCAGTCTCAGGGAGTATTTCCTAAACAACGAGTGTGGGATTCATCGCGATGTAGTAGCAGTTGACAAAGGCCTCACCTCTCTCTCCTTGGCAAACGAGAACCAAAGGTGCTTAGCACCGATGACCGTAAGGCCGTATGGAAGAGTAAGAAGCTACACGGGCGGTTCTACCGCGTGACGATTCGGTGATCCCTTCGGGGAAACCGAAGGTTTTGTCTGTGCAATTGCGGACAAAGTAATGATGACGAAAAACTAGCGGAGATATATCCTGAAGGACGATACGGTCGACATTTGTCGGGCATGCCACCGTCTCGGTGAGTCACTCAGGCATATAATCTACGGTTGTTCTCATCTTGCTAACGGCGAGTACTTGCACAGACATAATCAAGTAGCCAGGATTATTCACCAGCAACTTGCTCTTCGATACGGTCTTGTGGGGTCTGAGGGTGCCGTACTATAAGTACGCACCGATGCCAGTTCTCGAAAATAGTCGTGCCACGCTCTATTGGGATCGATGTATCATCACGGACAGGACTATTGTAGCCAGCCTGATATCGTGTTGGTAGATCGATCCAAGCGCCAGGCAGTGCTCGTCGACATTACCATCCCCTATGATGAGAACCTCGTGAAGGCCGAGAAGGACAAACTCAGCAAGTACCTTGACTTGGCTCACGAGGTGACCGCCATGTGGGATGTTGACTCGACGATCATTGTTCCGATAGTCATTTCGGCGAACGGTCTTATAGCGAAGAGTCTCGACAAACATCTTAAGAGACTCTCGCTAGATGGCTGGATCAAGGGTCAGATACAGAAGGCGGTACTCCTGGACACGGCGCGCATTGTCAGGAGGTTCCTCTCTCTGCAGCCCTAACCACCGGTAGCCTGGGCCCTGCCCCGCTGCCGGCGGCACCCTAGGTTAGGGTTTTTTTTTTTAGAATGTGTTTATATTTGTAATGTATTTTTTATATTTAACTTTTTATATAAATTTATTGTAAAAAAAACCTAGCCTAAGTATAAAAACGAATAAAGGGAATAATAAATATTATGGGACAATCATTACACAAATCGACCTATAAGCGATAAGTTTCCCTGTTCTTAATAGTAGTGGCGAAGGCGAAGCTAGGAGATACAGGGCCATGGGCCACTTTGGCGCACCACGTGTCAGTTGGAGGCTTGTCACAGAACAACCTACACTAGGGTGCATAGAAATCGGACCACCTGAGCATAATGAACTTTTTTTTCGATTTCTGTAAAAACTATTGGGCGGATTGTAAAAAATTTAATGCCATATGAAAAATAAGTTTTCCATCTTTAAAATACGTAAATAAAGACCCTTTTTCTCATCTTCGGTATGAAGCCGAAATTCATAATCAAATACCTACTCAGGTCGAATCTACTGTCCCTTGGATTGGAGCTGTGATAAATTAAACTTGTACCTAAGTTGTAAGCCAACGCAATCAAAAGATACAGCCGTTTATGCTGCTTTCTAAATAGTAGCTATTTATTTATAAGTAAGTATAGTAATCATTTTAATAAAAAATCGCAATGTTGCTATTTTAAATATAATAAAATAATGGCGTTGATAATAGGAACACAGCAGCATCCCTGCCAAGTCGGATAAAAATATCACCCCGGTTAGGTTACCGATGGGTTTACATTTTCATCCTTTTCCCTTTTTTTAAGCTATAGAAAAATCTGTAACTTTTTTCTAGGAATGAGATTCTATTCAATGTTTTTTGTGGTTTTTTTATACTTCCGTTCCTAAATATTTCCATCTACCGGCTATACCGTGAACTTGTTAGTCACGCTTAGTTTCGTTTCGTGTCATTGTTGTCATAATGTAGTACTAGATGTCGCTGTAAACGAATAACTACTATTTATTCTGTACATTATTATAACTACATTTTAATTGAATAATCAGAAAATAATGATTGCTACCAGAACTATAGTCACGTGAACTTATTTCTGAGTAATTAGTGACATATGCTATTTCAATTCCGTCCGTAAACATTTTCGTAATATTTTCGTCATTTTTGTCAACGTTTCAATAAAATTAACAGCGACATCTATTAAAATTTAATCAGATACGTAATTTCACAGTTAGTAGGTATGTTATCGTTGTCGTTTTCGCCATCTATACTTATATTGGTTCATGAGCGTATCACTGTCATTGCCTGGTTTGTATCAACCAATCACGAGCTTCCGTTCTTAGGGAACACGAATTGACAACATGTTAGGTATGTCAAATTCATCTGAATTCTGAAGCGATCATCGTGCGTGTCTACTGTGCAAGTCTTGGATGAAGTACCTATGGATTCGGCATATGCGTATACCCGAAAGGGACAGCAGCAAAGTACATGGCTAACACAGGGTTACCAGGTTCCAAATAATTCTCCCGTTTTTCCAGTGCTAGTTGTTAGCGGTGTGAATTAGTTTTAAATGTATTATTATATTGTATGGGACAAATTATAAAATAATTACAATAAAACTTTACATAAAAAAACTGTCAAAATGCAATGGTAAAATATATTTATTTACATAAATTTAATTACAATTACGAGAGAGCAGCAAGATAGCTCATAGGAGTCATGAGGCAAGATGTTTACTGTCCTTTAAACAAAATTGTCGTGAACATATACAAGCATTTTTGGTTGGTTCCCAATTCGATCGTCCTGTTGCACGTATCCAACATTGGAGTAAAGCAGGATCATGTTTTGGAAATCTAAAACAAAAAAATATATTTGTAAAACTCCATGAGTTAAGGGTAATTTACCAATTCTTATACTGGTATCCCTTAAAATCGAACAAAGCAGACAAATTAAAAAGCAGTAAAAAAACGCGGCGGAACGTCAAGTAAAGGTGAAGACAAAGAGTAAAGACTATTGACACTGACAAGACGTAAAGACTATTGAATTTGTAGGGGTGATACCTAAAAATAAGATATTTCAAAATGAGATTTTAAGCAGATTTCTGATGTTTTGATATGATATTGCTGTGTTATTTATCGTATAAATAATTATTAAATATATATTTGCAGAAATCAAGCAAAAGCAAAGTCGAAACTACGCACTTACCTATGAAAGCTTATATTTTCACTTTTTTGGCTTGTGTCGCTTTTACAGCCAATTATGGAGCAACGCACCATTGTTTTACAAATCTATAGCTAATAACACTCACTATTATTCATATATAAACTTTCGAAATGTAAAATTATCCACAATATTCGTTGTTTTATAGTAGGCTACAACGCACATTTGAATCGCCCGGCAGTGTTTAGCGGAGCTCTGTCAATTTGACAATCATCCGCTAAACAAAAAAAAGCGGAACTCTGATAAGGACAAAACATCTTGTCTATGTCTCTGTCGCTCTTAACGGTTTCTGTAAATAGTTGTCCCGTTCCCTCCTGGTATTATTATTTGCTTGTCATGTCCAGAGGTTACTTGGTCCATGGTGCAAGTTCACAACAACAAAGTGTATTATTCGTGAAGTGCATTGTAAAATGACATAATTCGTGATAAGTGATATAAAACAGTGGTGTTAAAGTAAACTAAATCAACGGAATAATCGTGAAAAGCGATGTGATACTTTCCTTAGCAGTGTTCTGAGATTGTGGTCATATCGCGAAGTTTCATAATAGTGTCACTCAGATAGTATTCGAGATGTCTTCAAAGCCAAGTAATCAAAAAAGGAGGTAAGGGAAGAACCTGTTATTATTATAAGTATTTCCTGTTTAGAGCATTGTGGAAGTACTCTAACCTCATATCCTTGTAGGTACATACAGTTCAATACATAGTATTTGCTTATAAAAACTTTCTCTCGTCAAAGAGCTCATTTAACTTCTATTTAGTCATTGTCTATGGTAGCAGTAATATCCAAAGAAGATTTCAAATACTGCTCAACCTCTGCCAATTTGATTTGTCCAAATGTAAGCTTAATTAAAAACACCTTGTTATTTAATGGTTATGTACTGTATGCCAGGTTATCATTACTCCCAAGTTCCAAGCAATTTCGGCGCACTTTGCACCTTGTGATGAAGCTCAAGTTTTTTTTTAAAGCATGTTAGCTTTGTTTTAATGCACCCATCCTGTAGTAAGTAGGAAAGTGTACTTTTAGTGTTTGTCTCATGTGTAATTTATTAGCATGAATACACCTTGGGCCTGATAAATCGGTGATATGTTCATAATTCTTTTTTTGTGGGATTTTATGGCTTGGCTGGCCACCTTCATAACTGGAAATATAATTTATGCTGAATGTTGCTATGATTGCATATTATACATTAATCTCTTGAGTATCAAAGTAGATTTATCTATGTGTAGCACTTATAAATGTGATAATAAAAAGAGCAATGTAAATTTTTATTGATGGAACTTGGGATTTCTCGATAAAAATTTCAACACTAGTAATGTGCATTTTGAAACCATTAATTTTGGAACTAAATTTTTAATTTCATATTTCTATTACTAAAATACCAGCTTTTCCAATATTAGATTGGAGTAATAAGATATGAATTTCTTTGAAACAAGTCTTCTCCACGAGTCACCCAGGAGACAATGGTGATTAAATTTCTTACAAGTGTTGATAATTTATAGTATTCGTATTTTTAAGAGATATTCTAAATAAGAATGGGCTTATAACTGCTGCAATTACAACATTTTTGTTGAATATTGCCGCCGAAAATCGTAGTTTTAAAGAGTAACCCAGGGGACATCACCATGGCAACAAGCAACAGAAAGAGTTGATTGACCCCCATAACACATCATTACAGCTTAAATCATTACCAATACCATAACGGTATAAGGATAAATTGTCCTAAAAATAGCGGAAGAGGAATGAGGAATGTACAAAATGTATGTATATGTTTGTTTTTTAATAATGTACAGTAAATAAATGAGTGTGCGAGTCGCCTGATGGTAAGTGAACTGCAGAAGATGAATCTCCAAGAGTTTGAACCGTGTGGTTTTATCACCATTTTGGTCTCATAATTATTACCATGTTATTACCGCAATGGAAGAACAAGACAAAGGTTTTATTTTTATTTATTTATTTTATTACACACAACTGTCCATACAGGCTAACCTAATTCGAGAGCATGTTTTTTTTTTACAACATGGACACAAATACAGACATAGTAACACACAAGACAAACTACACATTATCTTATGCAGACATGTAGTGTTCTTATTTCTTTATCTATTCAGCTCAGTTTATTGATTGAGTAAATACACACATAATGAATTAATGAGTAATTCTATTGCAGTAGCTTCAACTGCAATACCACTGCATTACGACCGGTTGACAGGACTGAACGAAAGCTGCAAGCGGACTGCAAAGTCGGTTTGCAGTCTTGATGCAGTTGGTGTAACTGCCACTTTAACTGCCACTATGCAGCTGGGTTGCAGTTGAAATGCTGTCCCTCTGTATCGGCCCTTAAGTAACACTGTCAAGCTTATTACCTCTATCTCACCTGTGGTCCTATGATGGTCACATTTTATCATGTGATAAAGCATCTACGAGTCGTACTCACACGACCTGTCAAAGGGTATATATTATTCCCTAACTGCATCTTAACCTGTGAATTTGGGCACGCTAGTGAACTGGGACGAAACTATGAGGGTTTGAAAATGAGACGAAACGGTTCGAGAAAAGGTAGGTAGTGCCCCCTTCTTTTTTGTTCGTCTTGGCGGGGGCACTGCCGTGCCCCCAGATTTGACCCAACTGTCAGCCTAGTCTCAAATCATTTGTGCACCGAAAACCCGGGCTATGGTTATGATGATATGGATATAGGTATTAAACAAATTAATTTATTGTTCAATTCTTCTCCTAAGCATTCTTTAGTAACGACGCGGTTGGCGCAGTTTGTAGTGCACCTGCGTACTGAGCCGGCGGTGCCGGGTTCGAATCCCGGCCAGGGCAAATATTTGTGTGATGAACTCGAATATTTGTGTTTGGGTCATTGTTGTTATAATTATATATATATCTATATGAGTATGTATATCGTCGTCTAGTACACATAACAAGCCTTTTCGAGCTTAATTTGGGACTAACGATTTGTGTGAGGTTATCTGATATTTATTAATTAAAAAGTCAACACTGCCCAAAAAAGGAGTATAATGTTTTGTTATATCAGGTCAGAAGGTAGCCTTGAGGACATGCACAGGTCAATAAAGTACCTAACACTATCAGTCAAGATTGAGGTTTAAGGGCAATCTTATTTAATTGTGTGACACACTTTAAAAACTAACAAAATATAATGCAACAAAGTTCACATGTTTGTGCCTCTTTGTTGAGTGTAGTTTTTATAAAAAAAAATATTAGCCTGTTTGCCCCACTGCTGGGGAAAGGCCTCTCCCCTTGATATTAACAACTCCTGATCGGATGCCTCCACCGGCCACCCGTTGAGGAACGTATCCAGGTGGTCCGCCATCTCTGCCTTGGCCTGCCCCGCCCGCCCCTGTCCCGCTGCCCCGTATTGAATTAGCTATTATTTTTTTATTTGTACACATTTGAAGTGTTTTTTTAGGGTTCCGTAGCCAAATGGCAAAAAACGGAACCCTTATAGATTCGTCATGTCTGTCTGTCCGTCTCTCCGTCCGTATGTCACAGCCATTTTTTTCCGAAACTATAAGAGCTATACTGTTGAAACTTGGTAGGTAGATGTATTCTGTGAACCGCATTAAGATTTTGATGCAAAAATAAAAAAAATATAATAAATAGTGGGGGCTCCCCATACTTAGAACTGAAACTCATTTTTTTTTTCATCAAACACATACGTGTGGGGTATCTATGGATAGGTCTTCAAAAATGATATCGAGGTTTCTAAAATATTTTTTTTCTAAACCGAATAGTTTGCGTGACAGATGCTTCCAAAGTGGAAAAAAGTTGGTCCCCCCCCCCCTCTAACTTCTAAAATAAGAAAATGAAAAATCTAAAAAAAACATGTGATGTACATTACTATAAAAACTACCAACGAAAATTGTTTTGAACGAGATCTAGTAAGTAGTTTTTTTTGAATACCTAACCTTGCACCTAATTTATATGGGGCGCTATACATACCAGGTGCAAACTTAACTTAACCACTTAGGGATGGAAAGGGTTTGTACGGAACCCTCGGTGCTCAGTTGGCTCTATTCATTTGAATTTCGTTACCTAATGAAAAAACTGCTTATTAATCAGTTTTTTTTCTTAATAATATTACGCATTAAACTTAATAGCAACTTGCTACAAAGTTTAAATACTTGGAACAGTATCGAAGTAGTAACAGGAAAAAATTAAAAAGAATGCAATATTATTTTGCATTAGGAATAGTTAATCTTATCTCTCAAACTCTCTTATCACATGTCATTAGCTCATCACCATCAGTAGAAAAATATAAAAGTCAAAGTTTCCTGTACAGCACTCCTTTTAACCGATTTCCAAAAAGGGAGGAAATTCTATGTTTCAGGCTGACAACGAACTTGTGACTCCTTTGGTGTTGCTGGTGTCTATGGGCGACAGTAATCGCTTTCCATCAGGTGATCCGTTTGCCCCCCTATGATAAAAACTGTATGTTGCTGAATCAGGTCAAAACTTTCATCAAGGGTTTTTTTAAACAGTGCAGCAGAAAGAAAAAGTCCCACTGTGTAAGTCATCTCCATAAGATGAACTAACAGCCTGAATAAGGTCGCAGGGAAATGATATATCGATACTGTAGGGTAGAGCACTATCATGCTAGCTTTTTGAAAACATGATTTTAATTAGTTTGTCAGTGCGCAAAACCATTAGGAAAAAAATCCATAGTACAATTTGCTGATTGGTGGATCTCTCATCCATCCATACTAATATTATAAATGCGAAAGTGTGTCTGTCTGTCTGTCTGTTACCGCTTCACGCTTAAACCGCTGAACCGACTTAGATGAAATTTGGTATGGAGATAGTTTGACACCCGGGAAAGGACATAGGATACTTTTCATCCCGAATAAATTTAGTGTTCCTGTGGGATGAGCGAGTAACACCGCGGGGCACAGCTAGTCTAATTATATATATTTTTCAAAGTAGTTTAAAAACCAGTTTTCCGTGCAACGTGAACATATCGAAGAAAAATCTTAACAGCGCGACGCAGGATTTGTATTGGAGTGAGGCGCTAGCAGTACAGCTCCATCAAAATAGTTATTTGTTATGCAAGGCTGCAAAGTTATTATTTGGCGCGAGTGTTGAAATTGAAAGCTGAGCGAGCGAAGGAATCTAAGATTGAACCATGAGCGAAGCGAATGGTTCAAAGATAGATTCCTGAGCGTAGCGAAGCTTTCAAGACACGAGAAGCTAAATAATTTTGCAGCCATGCGGAACACACAACTTTTCACCTCACTACAGCGAGGAAAATGGAAGTTCAAGAAAAACAATTAACACATAAAAATAATCATATTTAATTTTGCATTCTATTTAACACATCTAATTTAAAACATTAACACACTCAAATCCAAACCAAATAAATACGAGAGAAGCACACACATATTAAAAATATGGCCGTAGTTTGTATTATCGTCGTGTATATTTTATCGTTGAGTTTTTCTTAAGCACTGTTATATTATATTTGTATTTGAAACTACTTGACACATTCGTTGTAAATGTGGGAGAATGGCATTCTGGGAAGGATTACTTGGCCACTCGGAAGTATTTTCCATAACACTTGCTTTGGAAGTTATTTGACGATGGGATCCGCACAAGATTATTTCGGCTTTATCTTCTTTAAAAACGCCAATAGTTTCGGTAAATTACTTATCGTCTCCAAATATTTATAACAAATCCTTTTTCGTTTTAATGCAGGCTTTTAGCATTAAATAAATACTCCAAATTGGGCTTAACTTTCTTGTTTTCCACATTTCTATAAAGTAAGACAACAGTATGTATTCTCCACAGAACCAATTTACGTTGTTTACGTGAATTGTGAAAACTTCCAACTTTTTAATTATTATTTTTTTCTCGGGTGCGTTCAGAAATCACACTCTTATGTTCCAACTTTTATAACAAATAAATATTAAAATTTGTGATGTATTTAATATATTTACTAGTCAAAATATGTAACTGAAACTGAAATACTTACTTACTATTAATATATATATAAACATATTCAACATAAAATAAAGTGTAGAAAAAATAAAAACTTAAAAATCTGTAACCACAAACCAGGTTTCTGGACGTGATATTGTAGGTGTTTTTTTTTTTTAAGAAGTATTCAAACGTACATATGATTTTAGCCGGCCTGACCAGATCGCCCTTTATTAGCGTGCGTTGATTGGTTATTCGAAGATTTATCGACTGATGAAATCAGTCACGCGTTGAAGGAGTCTTAAATATAAAAAAGTTACATGCACCACAGAGAATCAAAATCGTCGTGTTCGAAATTCAAATGACTTTTGCACGCTAGCGGATAAAATAGACTTTTGCACGCAGATTTCGCCCTATAAACGGAGGTTTTCCGAGCGAGTGAGGTGAAAAACTGTTTTCTCATCACGCCAAAAGGGCTGGACCGATTTTGGGAAAGGGATAGCTGGAGATCCAAAGATGGTTAAAGGATATTATTTACCCGATACTACAAAATTGTAGGCACCTTCCAGTATAAATAAATATCGGACAACCCCACACAAATCGATCTAGTCCCAAATTAAGCTCAAGAAGGCTTGTGTTATGGGTACTAGACGACGATATACGTACTTATATAGATAAATATTTACTTAAATACATAGAACAACCATGACCCAAGTAAAAATATTCGAGTTCATCACACAAATATTTGCCCTGGCCGGGATTCGAACCCGGGACCGCCGGCTCAGTAGGCAGGTGTCTACAAACCGAGCCAAACGCGTCGTCGTCGTCGTCGTCGTATGTTATTATTATTAAATTAATTTCAGTTTAGAGCATATTCGTAAATACACAGTAATAACAACAGGAATACAGGTACAATACAAATACAGGTAGAAAAGACAACATATTCATGCAAGCCACTGATTTAGCGTTATTGCATAATGTGTAAACAAATCATGCATTGGCTATTGACGTAGACGATAACGGGGTATCTAACAACGGGGTACATATCTGTTTCGGAACAAAGACCGAAATTGTAATGCATTCAAGATAAGATATACAGGTACCTATGTAATCCGCAAAAGTATAGATGCAATTGTCAAAGTACGATTACAAATGACTATTGTGTTATGACTGTTATGCGAGAGTAACAAAATACTTACTTATTACTCCGCTGTCGCAGCGATCCGAAGTGGATCTTGGCCTCCGATACGAAATGACGCCATCGCGCCCTGTCTAAACTTACATATATTATATTTTTAATTAAAAATGAACCGACTTCAAAATAAGCTGTAAAGCCAAAACCTAATTAATAACCGATACAAAGTTGTACCTTCCATCATCAGCTCAGCATTATGTGATGATGACTACCCAAATAGTTACCTGAATAACTTTATGAAATAAATGAAAAACATTACTAGTCCTTATAACATTTATTTTGAGGGTTGCCCTGGATTTCCCTGGGATCCATCATCAGAACCCGACATGGTGACAATGGGACCACGGCAGAAGTCTACTCTACCAAATGAAATATTTGAGAATCGGTCCACGATTGGCGGAGATATTGGTGAACATACAGTGAAACAGAACCATGTGCTTTTTTGGAATCGGTTAAAAATAAATTGTTGAAAATTGGAGACGCGCAGTCAAGCACAAGTGCGTTAAAGCCGCACATTCGGACTAAGACTGCGCTAACTGATCCATACAACATACTAAAGTCCAGAACTACATCATGCTTTGGAATTTTAGTATTTTTTTTTAATATTCATATTATTTAGCGATAAGACCGCCTGTTGTTTACCTCTGCCTGTTATTTTAATGTATCTCATGTTATGTTGTATATTCTTTGATGTTTGAGGTGTGCAATAAAGAGTGTTTGTTTTATAGGCAGTAAAGTAAATATCCGACTAAACGAATAATTATTGAAAATTATAACTTTCAAATTAAGCGAATAGGTTCTAAAAACCGCCAAATAGCGAGTCGGCCTCGCGCACGAAGGGGTTCCGTACTAATATCGAGCAAAAAACACTTTTTTGTAGGGGCCTCCCCTTTCATTTTGACTTATTTATTATTTTTATTATTGTTATACCGGTAACAAAAATATTCATTCTGTGAAAATTTCAACTGTCTACCTATTACGATTCATGAGAAAATGCTCGTCGCACGAAATATCATGGAAAAACTCCTATTTTTTGTATGGGAGCCCCCTTTAATTATTATTATGAATAGTATTTGTTGCTATAGCGGCAACAGAAATACATCATCAGTGAAAATTTCAAGTGTCTAGGCTATGACGGTTCATGAGATACAGCCTGGTGACAGACTGACAGAGGGTCGCACAGCGGAGGCTTAAGTATTATTGTATTGCTTATTGTTTTATTTTATTTTCTTCTAATTTCTGTCACACCTTTTATGTAATTATGTTTTGTGTCTCGTCACGAATAAATGTATTTCTTTCTTTCTTTCTTTAAGTAGTAATAGGGTCCCGTTTTTACCTTTTTGTATGGCACCCTAAAAAGGAGATGGATATTGCAAACCCTATTCCTTCGCAAAGATTCACGTGTGTATCACGCTGTGGATCGCTGTTAAGATGCATTACAACAACAGGCGGAGTGCAGTTGATAATTTAGATAAGAGATGTAAATAAACATTACCATAACTACAGGAAGGTATACAAGTAAAGGGGTAACTTATGGGGTGGAGACAACGCTTTCCTGATTTAATTTTATACGGTAACCTTTAAGGTGACCGGTGCTCGTCAGTCCAAAGGAAAAAGACAAAAATAGCTTGCTATCTCCTTGACATGTTTGACAATGAAAATGGTAAACAGGTACAGTAATCTCATTATTCGACGAATGACGGTGGCCGATATCCTGCGATTAGGAGCTATCAGAAAGTGTGATAATGATGCAGACGGAATGACGGCTGTATTATTCATTGTCGAGGCATAGGATAATGCACAACCTCACCATAATATTTCAAGTATTTCAACCCAGGGTTGCCTCTGCAGTTACCACCGGAATAGCATCTGAATCTCGTAATTCGCCCGACGTGCTTTGACAACCGGGAGAGGTGTGTCAGGGTCAGGGTCGCAATAAACATCCATCTCGTTTAGAGATGTGCATGTGCCGTTCTTTCCCCATACAAATCGGGAAACGTTCTCGAGAACGGCACATATCTAATTTCGTTGCAAAACGGCGTAAATATGGTAGTTTTCCGTCATCCTGTGATTTCTGGAGCTAGTTGCCAATTCAAATTGTATTATCAGTCGAATAACCGTATCAGCAATATCAGCATTCGTTTACTGTTTTTATTTATCAAAACTGGACCTGATTTGTATCAACTGCTTTCAAGATTTGCACATTCTACGTCAGTGTTTTTTGTTTATGGCAATTCTGTTTCTATCGTATCGACCTTTGTACGGATCGATGAGGTTAGATAAAGTCAATATAGTCCTTCTTCTAGACTTCTAGCTGGGAGCATTAGTACTAACCACTTGTTACTTGGCTAGCGGGGTAAAACTTAGTCCGATGTCACACGCTTACTAATTCGGACTAAGAAACAGAGGCAAAGATATTTTTGAGCTAAGTGTGGTCCTAGCAATGAATTTAAAATTAATGTGAAGTAAAATCTTACTTACTGGTGAAGAAAAATCTTACTGGTTGTTATAGAATTTGGCTCGTCTTTTTTCACTCTAGAGCTAGTGCAAAAGGACGAGCCAAATTCTATAATTTTCTTAAGAATACACAAAATGCTGTTAAATCCACCGTTAATCACAAAATAAATAGTATAAATAATCGTATAAGTAATAAATTTTAAGTAGTTAATTACTTTAAATTCTCCTTTCAATTAAATAAAATCAAATTTAAAGACAGATTGTCTAGATTCCTATTAAAACGCAGTCATAAGTAATTTATGATTCATATCTTTTTTTTTGGATATGTCTGCATATAAATAGTACCTTTTTGTTGTTTATCTTAAGGGAAACCCAAAATCTCGATATAATGTCACCCATCTAAGATTTTTCCGCTACTGCGTTGAACAAGGCATTTTGATCAACGGCATGTACTTCATTTGGTTAAAATTGCAACTATCACAACTTACTAACGCCCTCTCTGCGTTTGCTTCAATGTTGCTTTCAATTAAATATCTCAAACAGCAGATCCTTTTCAAAATTACATATCTTGATAAATGTTGCCTCATATCAGCGCCGGCGAGTCTTGCCAGGGTCGAAATTGATAAATTCGCGTTATCTATTAAGTTTTATATCGACTTGCTACCATGCTAGTTAACAGTTGGTTTCAGATAAGCGCATCTTTGGCGCTATCAGTTGCTCGTGGATTACGTACCTAGATGGACTTCTTCATGTTGTTTTTTGTGTCTGGAGCGGGAAAAGCTTCACAATGGTGATAAACGGGTACGGGAGTAATGCCTCTCCGCAGTGCCCTGTGGTAGGCCGTATGGAGGATATCGGATGGAACTTGCAGTGTCCAATGACTGGCCGGTGGTCCAGACAGCCAGCCCATGTGGGCACCAGTGCTCAGAGTGCATACCGCGAAATTCCTCCGATGGAATGCTATTCTAGAAACTATTACGTCCCTAAGAATGTCCCTCAGTATTTTCCTCCTCAAGTGGTGTATCCCCAGCCTCCTCATTACCATGTTCCACCAATCATACCTAACCTCCCGTGTAATCAACAACAAGAATGGGACTACGGCAGCATGTGTTACAACGTGAATGGCCAACCTTGCCAATACACCAATATCGTCGACTTGGAAGACTTTATGTAAGTGCCATGCGACTTTATTAGCATCTCAAACTTTCTATTTCAGTGGTTATTGAATCACTTGACGATTCTGTTCAGAGTTTATTGGTACGGTGATGTACTTATCATCTGTACTGATAATTTTTCATTCACCAGGCGTATAGGTTAGGTATTGATTTTTGGAATTTAGCGTCACGCGTCTTTGACGTGAATGTTGTGATTGTGATAACGTTTGACAATTTGGGGTTTATTAATAAGGCTTACCTACTGCAGATTGGTTTTTCTTTTGTTTCTATTTACTATTTTTTTACTTGAATATTTGTATTAGGTACTTATATCGTTTGACCCTATGGTTGATTGGTACTTACGATTATGTCTTGCGTATGTACAATAAAGTTTAAATAAGAAAAACGACTTCAATTTAATTTGCGTTTCCATCATTTTTTACAGTCAATAAATATTGTGTGACTAATGCCATCTATAGAGATTTTTATTGTGCCAACAAAAAAGCAAGCTGACACCCAAATAAGCAGCGGAGACTGTAGCTATTGAAAAAATCCTGAAAATATTAATATTTAATCAGGCTGTTATTCTTTAAATTATATTTTTTTCTTTCTAATGGCAAAAAATATCCAATTATGTATACCAAATGCAAATAGGCCGAAAATAAACATTATCCAGGACCGCATTGTCAACAATGCGTTTATAGCTTTCTCAATGGTTTCATTTTCAACATGTTTATGCGATTACAAATAGGCCGTCTTGGAAGAACGCCAATACGTCTCGTGTTCATCATCAGCTGACCAAAACCACGTGCGATATCATCTTAAGACGTTAACTCAGACTTGGCTTTTTTCTACATTCGTTTGTTTTTAGTTTTCTCACATATATATATACCTACAGTACCCCGGTAACCCAATGCAAAGGGTCCTTTTCCTAGAGAAAAGAAATCTATTGGCGGATTGTTTCCTCGCACACCACTAATCTTAGTCCGCTTAACCAGTGGACCGGAAAAAAGGAACAAAATGAACCAATCAGGGTGCGTTTTTGTCAAGCCCAAAAGACGAGAATTTCAATATGAGAGCTGTGATTGGTCCATTTTACAGACGTCCGCTCGGCTCCGCATCTGTGGAGAAGCCGCCTTAGGCTCGTGACCCCGGAATTCCGAGAGTTTACCTACCGCTTGAGGTATCGGCGTCTTGATATTTAAATGTCCAAAGATAATTATTAAATATTTATACCTTTAGTACTTGTTCATTGTTTAGACAGACCTCTAAAGTTAAATTAGTCATCATCACTAATCTGTTCTGTCTATTTGCTGGTTTGCTACGTTCAAAATTAACAAACATTTCCGAGTCGACTCAAAATTCAAACATACTTTAACGTGTGTAACTGCATCCACAGTTTTAATCATGTCAGTCTCTAATGCACTACCGGTTTGACCAACCGGTGTGTCGCCGACTTACGACCAAATACAAAGTTCGACTGTACACACGACGATAGCTAGCGATAACCTTAATTCTAAAATGACCTGTTCATTAACAACATCATACGTGCACGTCGAGCTGATTATGTTATTATCGTATATATATGTTTGGAACTTAATAAAATACTCCTCTTGTTTATGTTCTTAGTGTTTCAAATTGCATTTGAATTAATAATATCTGTATTCTAAAAGCAAAGCTCCAGATGAACGTCTCCAACTCTCAATTGGTCCTTCGAGCCGGATATCTTAACCTGTTTAGCTATTCTAAGGAGCTAAGGCGGGGACCAAAAGCCTCTGTCTTGTGCAAAAAAATACATACTTCTATAATTTCGAGTGACAGGCATTTCAGACCGGTTGCAGTAATAAACCATTAGCGTTAGGAAGTGTCACGAGCGTGATGTAAAGAAAAACTTGGTAAAACCGGACTAGATTGTCTCGCGTCGCAGCGCCCTTCCGCTCTGCTCCCTTCTTGCTCGCACTGTAGTGTCAAGAGTCAAGATAGAGACAGGCAGTGTTTGGCGCGTGTTACAATTGTGTTAACACGCCTTCTCGCACTCCGTAGCTTGGCTCTGGTAAAATAGCAGCTTTAAATATGTATCCATCCTATTGGGCACAGCCTGACCCGCTTCAGTCTATTCAGGACGCAGTCCATGCGCACAGTGCGCCCGCGTCACCAGAAATCACTCCTGTGGGGCGCAGATAATCCCATTAGCGGCTTATACTCCCACTCTTCCCCTGATACAGTTCGTCATGTAAAAAAAAGGACACTACCTGTATCTATTGCGCATAAAAAGTTATTGGAAAACAGACAAGGAAACGAACAGACAATATTAGAGAAGAATGCGTTCTATTTGTCATAATGAGATATTAATTGAATCTAACGCCTTATTAATAACCTCGATGACAGTTTAGCTATTGTTATTTATCTTGAGTGTTCCAAATGCGGGTATTTCAGAACGGTGTGTCTGTTTCATTTAGAAGTAATTATCCCAATAATCACGAATTTATTACTTAAAAGCAGGTGGAAACAGTTAAAACGAACGAGCGCATGATTGACTAAATAGTTTATTCGTAAATAGGTCATCATCATCATCGACAATATCATCATCATCAAGATAACTTTTCAACAAGAAAAACATTTAATGCGTCGACTTTACTCCGAAATCTAAGCAAATCCGCCAAAAAATTATAACTAATGGCCTGCTGGCTGTTCTCTTCACTACTTCATATAGCTTTGTGAGTATGACATCTGTCATCCCTAAAAAGCTATATGGCAATAAGGTAACGTCTAACAAGTTATTAACAACGTGCCCGATTTCAATCTTTTTTACATACTGCATTTGAAAATACATGTGATCGCCAAAGTGGCACGACATGTCACAGGTCACATGTCGTGCCGTCATCACGTCATTCATTGTAATGTTATAATGATGACTATTAACTAATGCTATATGATAATCGTTTTACCTGTAGAAACAAACAAACATAATGTTTATGTATTTAGGCCAAAAATTCCCATTTCATCCTCTGAATTATCAAGTTTGACATCCAGATTTAGGCCAAAAATTCCCATTTCATCCACTGAAATATCAAGTTTGACGTCCCTGGATTTGCAAAACTCAACACGGTACACAGGCACAGCAAAATGCTACCCATCTTGTCGATTAATTTATTTAAGACACTACACTCCGGTCGGTGATTGAACACTTTACAAAACTTGATAGATTTCCAAGAATATTGCTTGAATGCTATGTTTTTATACGAAACAGTATTTTAAAAATGTCAACTCAAGTGTCCCAGCGATCATCATTGGCCGAACCGGGGTATAGAATTTATTTTTACTCTGGATTATCTACTTATTGTGACATTTATCTCCTTAGCCGCGATATCACTCACTAGTCTATGGTCACGAAAAATATCTACACATGTAGTTAAAATTTCCTAAGCTGTGACCGGGAGAAAGGAAAGAGAGTCAGTCTGTATGCAAGGTTTTTTGCTTTGGGTACGATATATGGATATTGTAAGTCCGTGAACCTCGTTTAAAAATTGTAAGTTTATCTAATGGTTGCAATAAATCAACACGAGCCGCAACTAAGTCACGTACTACTACTACTACTAATCGGTACTATTCATGAAGAAGGAAAATCTCCAGAGGGCTTTAAATTTTAATACAAAATCTATTGACTGTTTATTGCATCGCTAAAAATAATGATTGTGTTAATCTGTATATACCGATTGATGGTCGATTGGAATTCAAACTGTCACAATTTTGTTATGTATAAGGTACAAATATTTTTGACAATAATAAAATACCCAATTTGGAAAGTATACTAGTGCCCTCTAGTTAGCTACTAGCTACCAACAGCGAATGTTGTAATCTGTCTAACACGAAAACATAATTTTTTTATGCGCAAAAACTAGCATTTAACTAAATTTACTTTGCTTCAATACGTGTTTCATTTGCAGTATCTTAGTTTAATTACATTGTTTGTATTTCTTGGTATTATTTCCTAGAATAACAATTCGTGGATTTTCTTTACTATACTTAATTATATACTATACTGCGTTTATGTTTATTTATTTATAATTTGATTCATTGCAACTTACCTCCTATAGAAATTAGAGTATGCAGACGCATAAAAAAAGAAGCATTTTACAACCTTGTAACTGTTTGTAGGTTGATTATACTATCGTACGTAATTAGTTAATGTCTGTTTTAATGTGAATGAGTAGTTTATCTCACCTGCCATTATGCACTCTTTAGGCATTTCATCCATTCATTGGAGAGCGTTTATAAAAAAAAACCCTGGCTAAATTGAATGAAATTTAAAAAAAAACTCTTTACTCCCTACAGTAATGAATACATTACCTGCATCTCGAGCGCAACTGACCCACCAGTATTTAGCAAAATAAATAAAAATCGACGTTTCTTAATAAAATCTTTTTATCGATTCTCGTTGAATGTGGAAATACCACATTTTATTTTCATTAATATTGACACAAATTTAAATTATGAAAGAAAAATATAATGTGATCCACTGAACATATTCTTCATTTCGGATATGATACGTAGAATTGTTAGTAAGAAACTTACGATTTTATGATTATTGTTAGTGAAAACATTTAGTACGACACACACACACACACACACACACACACACACACACACACACACACACACACACACACACACACACACACCACACACACACACATAATGCACGACACGACAACAATTCATTTAAAAACCGATATAAATGGTGTTTTTAATTTTTGGATGCCGTTGTTGCCACGTCAGGTAAATACACATTTTGACCATCATTAGTGTAAAGATATGAACATCCGCAGATACTGGGATACTTATTGTTCGCCTACGATATACAAAGAAAGGTTATGATATGAGTTTTCGCATTATTGAAATAATAGGCTTCTTTACCTAGATATTCTATAACAATATATAGTCAAAAATGAAGTAATCTGAATTTTATAATGGTACAGAGATTAGAATGGGCAACTTCGCTCGGTAAGGAAGTAAAAGAAGGGTTCCTTTTTTTTACCGTATATTAAAGTAGGTATCCTGTAAGTAATCATCTATGGGTGTAATGGTGTCATTGTACCAAAAATGGTTACGCGTGTATCAATGAATCTTCTGATACTCAAATCTGTTTTCTTATATCTTTATAGCAGACGCATTATGTTCCAGCTGACGAACGGAACATATAAATTTGCCCCTGTCACGGCACATCTCAATTGGCTTGGTTGGCGGGGCACGCTATTATTTTTGCAATCATCGCCAATTGCCTTCCACTTACCCGGTACTTGCAGTCAGTTTGATAGCAAAATGACGCCGTTGTTATATTCCGGCATTGGCCTAAAATTAAGTGTCATGTTTATATAAATAAGGGCTTTCGTCTCACAAGACATTTAAATTTTTTGATGAGTCCTTAGTATAAACGCACTCGTTCTTCAAGCGTTTGTCACGTCTGAGGACCGCTTTCCTACATTTTGCTTCGCTCTATCTTGTTCATCGTCTTCGTTGTATATGTCTGCACTGCAAGAAACTTTTCGTAGATACATTTTGCTGCTCTTCTTTTGATGGGAAACTTAGCCGCGTGTGGCAAACCTCAAGCTGGAGTAGCTAAATCTACTTCTCCAATTTAGGAAAAGTGCTCATAAACTGTCAAATATTCCCGTGGCAAAACCGTGTTTAAAAGCTGCCTTATATGTTCTTACTTGATAGTAAACATTGGTATCTGCAATTCTGCATTTCCAATTACGCTTAAATTACTGAATTTCTGGCATCACCGTTGGTATGCTCAATTTACGTGGCCTATAATTAACGGCTCATATCTCACAGATAAACGTTGTTGCATTTCCCTTGGCAACCAGCCTTAGATTGCGTTCGTTTTCGATTACAGTCGAGTTCATTTACATCTACACACTTACGAGAACAAAAATATCTGAACACGACCCTATTGTCAGGAGCATAAAGTCGTGTTCAGATATTTATGTTTTCGTAAACGTGTAGATGTAAATGAACTCGACTGTACATTGTGACACCATAAATAAACTGCATCAGAAACTTTTCATACAACTTAATGAAATAAAAATACGTGTAAAATGTAACCTAAAAGTATCTAACATTGATTGACAGAGTGTCTTGCTAAGACATATTACTGCTTAATTTTAAATGCAGTACGTCGGCTTTTTACAAGCTTTTATTTAGCTTGCATGGTATGTTTATAGTAGTTTATGTGACTGTACATAATAAAGGGTATTAAACACGAGTGTGGGTTTATGAAACGCGCCCCCTCCGGGGTATGTTGGGCCAGATGTCAGAATGTCCAAGATGTCATAATGTCCAGATGTTATAAAGGCCGTTAGTCAATATGTACAAGTCTCTCTATGTCCAAGATGTCATAATGTCCAGATGTTATAAAGGCCGTTAGTCAATATGTACAAGTCTCTCAATGTCCAAGATGTCATAATGTCCAGATGTTATAAAGGCCGTTAGTCAATATGTACAAGTCTCTCAATATCCAAGATGTCATAATGTCCAGATGTTATAAAGGCCGTTAGTCAATATGTACAAGTACAACAAAAGGAGCGTTTCTTTTATGGATATAAAAAAAAACTAACCTAACCTAACCCGGCCGAGTCGGATCTGCTCTGAAAGGTGATTGATTCACCTCAACCTATTCTCAAAGTTTAAATGATTCACCTTTCAGAGCAGATCCGACTCGGCCGGGTTAGGTTAGGTTAGTTTTTTTTTTATATCCCTAAAAAACGCTCCTTTTGTATTATTTTTTATATATGTGATCACAATACAAACCTAACCTAACCCAATTTTATAAAATTATTCAAATACCGATTATTATTACATATCCATATACGTACAATAAAACCAGTACTACACAGTAAGTACACAGACGAAGTTAAGCAATTTCACATTGTGGCTTCTGTACGTTTCGGTAATTGGGTGTTTTTTATATTGGACTTTTTACCAAATAGTTGTTTTGGTAACTGGACATTTTGGCAATTAAACATTTTATCAATTGGATGTTTTGATAACTGGACTTTATGCCAATTAGACTATTCAACAAATAGTTATTTTGGCACCTGGTTATTATGACAACTGGGCATTTTAACAATTGGGCATTATTTCGTTGTCATTTTGACATCTTGGACATTCTGACATTTGGCCCAACATACCCCGGAGGGAACGCGCCGAAGGCAAGTTTCATAATAACATCACACGAGTGTTTTAATGCCTAATTATGTACAGTTACATACACTACTTTATCTAGCCACATATCATAGGCCTCCATGATGCATTCAGGAGTCGCACATTACGACAAATATTACTCGGTAATGGCGGCAATGAAGTTTTCTGGCAGCTGTCATAGTTTTTTTTTTAATTCAGAGACAAACTAGAGTTGGCCCCAACTATCATATCGTTCGATATCTTACTTACGTGCGACATTTCTCAAATTTGATGCAAATTGACAATTCATTTCGAACTAAACGTCATCTCGATTGATATTAGAATAGAGGTCAAATCAAATTTCTTTGTTTTTCAAAGATGTTCGAAATTTGAATAAATAATATTATCGAAATCGATGGTATTATTTAGCAATAATAACATTTTCACAGATAAGAAATTTGTCCTAATAAAACAGTCTATTTTTATGGTGGTCATAATGTGCGGTTCTTGAACGCATCATGGAGGGTTTATGATATTTGGATAGATAAAAGTATGTATGTTCGGGTGAAATCTTGCAACTCAATTTTGAAGCAGATATCGTCAACCGATTGAGCTAAAATTTTGCATACTTACTTAACTTTGATGACAATACAATAATATGGTACCATGGGGCTGATCTGATGATGGAGCCGGAAGGTGGCCATAGGAACTCTATAATAGAAAAAGCAATCCTACCGAGCTTGGGCTCTTTAGAATTGTCTCAGTGAGCATTTGATGGATATCTAAAGAAAAGTACAGTCGGCTATAAAAGCTTGCCACTAAAATGACATTTTTGACAGAAACTTATTTTACAAACACTTTAGTTAGTCGATGTTGCCTGAAAAGTCTGCTTCGGAATATACAATTCTAACTATTCTAATATCCCAGCCCAGAATCTATTGTAATTACAATAATTTTCTATTAAATTCCAATGGTATAAGTATTTATCTTTATATTTCGTTTTCTGCTTTCCTCCTTTTTATTTTTTCAAATCATGGTGATAAATTTATAATACATAATTAGAAACGGACAGAGCACAACCGGGTCCGGTACTAGGCTTTTCCCAAAAGAATCTTTACGACTGAATACGAATTTCTAACTTTAAAAATTTATGGAACTAATAAAATTGCATTTTTTTCTGTTTTCCTCCTTTTTTACTGCCATCGATAAATCTGGTTAGAGCAACGGCATCGGACGGACGGCAACCGGTTCTTTTCAAAACGTACAAATTAAGAGTTTTTATTGTTTTATTACTGGCTTGGCTGGTAGCAATTTCTTAGAACTGGAAACGGTGAAAATAATTACAGTGCTTGATATTCCACCCCGTTTCTTTACGTGATGATCGATTTTTCCTCAATGCATTTCATTGGCAGCGATATCTCCATCCTTATCGCTCGTGGCACCGAAACTAGTTTTTCTTTTAGATGCGTTCGGTAGTTTATTGCTAGTTTGCGCCCTACTTTTGACGTATGATGTTAATCTACAATAATTATATTTGTGTACAGTGTTTTATCAGTTCAGCTAGCTTCTTTTTATAATACAACTTCCATCATGAAAGCCGCTCTGAAGGATTCTGAACACGAAACGACCGACTTGGTGCTATTTTTTCATACATTTAGTCCAAGTACCTATTAAAAGATTAAACATTGTATACTTTTCTTCATATATATTTTATTATACGTCTTCAGATATCGCTTTTTCTACATCTTCCTTTAAATATAAAAATATACTTTAAACATTGTTTTGACGTCAATCTACCAAAGCGACCAGTCAGAGTTCTGTGTTGTGATTCATTGTAGTCGCCTAATCTAGTTTGTTTGTAATTTAAGTTTAGATATACTTAACCGACAAATAAAATGTATTAAAACAACAGGTTTTTTAAATGCGCACTTACTGAGTTCATGATTTCCGTAACACGTTGTTTTTAGAATGTGCAAATTGAATGTCCGTACTTGGGTTAGTGAATTGGGCTTTATTAGGTTTATAACGCCTTTTTCATTTCTTCGTAAATGACCAGGTATTTATCGCCATTCAGTCTAATATGTGGATATTTTTGGATGACTCAGTCACTCCTTTATAAATGGTTCGTGTGTTCTTGACAGAGCACCTTTTTTTTTCTTTTTAGAAAAAACGCACCTTTTTGTCATCAATGTTTGTAACTTCCCTCAATTGACATACTTACTGATATAAAAGGCCTTCGATATAATGAGATTGTTGCACTATTTACCCCTATAACCTGAAATTTGTCATTTAGTCTTCGCGCACAAATTATCACTACTTTTCGCTTTGAAAATACACATCGATTTTATGATTCAGCGGTGTCCTCTTGTGAAATGCCGGTAAATTCAAATCCAGACATGTGAAAGTGCCCTTGTGGCCTAACAGAATAAATGTTTTGATTTTGATTCAGCTGATTTAATAACTCCAGCACTGACGTTACATAAAATAAAAGTAAAGACACTGGTATATCCGCAGCGTTCGTTTTTACATTCTCTAGGAAACGGAAACGTGAAATTTTTAAAATAACTTAGTTGCCCTGGACGTGACCTTTTGATAATATGCACTGTGATGGCTAGACGTATCGAATGTACATTGTCAATATAAGCTCGCCCTCATTTAGTAAGTAGTGTAAACAGTTTTATTATCATTAGTTTTAATGGTACGGAAGACCAATAACTAGAACTTGTTCTGTAAGATATTTTTTTTTTTTTTTATATTAGTTTATGAAAGAATACCCTAACCCTCTCCATCCAGCTTTTAATTGTCTAAAGTGAAACATGGTCAAATTGAATTCAATCGAACGTCGGTTGGTCAATATTTGATTTAGATGATGAAGCTATTACTGCGGTTAGAGTTAGCCGCAAAAAATCAGGCTAAAAAATTGCGTATGTTTATAAAACGCGTCCTACTACCAATTGAACCTAAAATAGTATGTAATACAGAAGATATACGATTTATTAAAATTTACCTTCCTATCCATACTAATATTATAAATGCGAAAGTGTGTCTGTCTGTCTGTTACCTCTTCACGCTTAAACCGCTGAATCGATTTTGATGAAATTTGGCATAGAGATAGTTTAAGATCCGAGGAAGGACAGGATAGTTTTCATCCTAGAAATTATACCTAATAAGATTGAAAAGTGAGTGAACATGTCTGTTGGGGTGCGGTGACCCTGTAGGAAATGTAATTATTAGACCAAAAGCACAATTGCTCTTACATTTCCTTAGGCGCTTTTAATAATCCCTTTTATCAAGTTCCACGCGTACGTAGTCGCGGGCGAAAGCTAGTAGCTATATATATATCGTCTGTTGACAATCAGAAGTTACAAAGTAACAAATACCTACTTAAGACAAAGCTCGTATCTCAGTATCAATCTACAAACTAGATACGACGTTTTGAAGAGTAGTGACAGAAATTTTAGCTAGTTTTGGTTGTCAGCTGAAGATATAGGTCGCTTATCTGCTCAACACTCTTAATTATGTAGGACTAGCTGTGCCCCGCGGTGTTACCCGCTCATCCCACGGGAACACTAAATTTATTCGGGATTAAAAGTATCCTATGTCCTTTCCCGGGTCTCAAACTATCTCCATACCAAATTTCATCTAAGTCGGTTCAGCGGTTTAAGCGTGAAGAGGTAACAGACAGACAGACAGACACACTTTCGCATTTATAATATTAGTATGGATTGGTTCCTTTCGAAGAATGTTTCAAATTTACTTTAATTATAGGCTGTTTGTTCACTTGGCATATATTTCTACCCATAATTCCTAGTACTACTTCTATTTCAATTAACTTGCTTTTTCTCTAATGACTAATTTAAAATTCAATTAATTCATTGCGTAAACTTGTTTAACATACGGTCAGCGAAATACAAGACCATATGAGGCACGATTTTATACTAACAAAACCTGTATTACTATAAAACATAACTAAGACCGAAGGGCCGTTCACTTCTAAAATTCAAGTTTTAATTTTAACCTCCTATACGTTAAAGTAACTTCCTACTTCCAAGCCATGTTTTATAATCTTTAATGACATCATATGAGATGTAGGTTAATGTATTATTGTATACCGTTAAATTGTTTATTGTGATACTCTCCCTTGGTTAATAATAAATTCTTAATTTCAGAATTCTTAAATGAATAAATATTAAGGAACAATCTTACTCAAATCGACCTAGTCCCAAACTAAGCAAAGTTTTTACTATGGGTACTAGAAGACGATCTTACATAATATATACAATATACATTTATAGATAACATCCAAGACCCAGGAACAAATCAGCGAGTTCAATACAGAAATATTTGCCCCGGCCGGGATTCGAATCCAGGACCGCCGGCGCAGTAGGCAGGCAGGTACACCACAAACTGCGCCAACGGCGTCGTCTTACAACCTTATGGCTATCTTAATACCTATTACTAAAACTTAACAAATAAAAGCGTGCTATCTATGATATGTCCTGTCCAGTCAAACGGCTACCAGTTTTGAAATGGTTTGTTTGTATGAAAATAATGAATTGTCGTATTTGTATACAATTATCGCGTCCATATCACATGTGCCATCGTATTAATTTGGAATGGCGGTCACGTATGTAACGAGCCCGTCGTGCGTCAATACTAATGCCTTGGTCCATTTGAATTATGCTTTATCAGTGTCTTTATATCATTGTTGCGGTTTGGTGCTGCTATATGAGATTACTATCGAATTAAAAAGTTGCTACAATGTCAGACACAACGAAAGAGTGTATACCTTACCTATCCATTTAGACGTTAAGTTGAAATTTTGTTTTCTTTACAAATCAGTTTTTTTTTACTGTCTATTATGACCATACATTTTGTTTATTGGCGATGACTGCACTTAATGTTGTAAGTAAATATATCTTAAACTGTCTTTAAACTGTCCAGTTAGGTAGGTCCAACTTCGAGAAAGAGGTCAATCGTCGAATCCGACTTGGCTGGGCAGCGTTTGGGAGGCTACGTACTATCTTTTCCTCCAATATCCCGCAGTGTCTCAAGACAAAAGTCTTTGAACAATGTGTGTTGCCAGTGATGACATACGGAACTGAAACGTGGTCGCTCACGATGAGCCTTATAAGAAGGCTCAAAGTCACTCAGAGAGCAATGGAGAGGGCTATGCTCGGAGTTTCTTTGCGAGATCGAATCAGAAACGAAGAGATCCGCTGAAGAACCAGAGTAACCGATATAGCCCGAAGGATAGCAAAACTTAAGTGGCAATGGGCAGGGCACATCGCTCGTAAAACCGACGGCCGCTGGGGCCATCGAGTTCTTGAGTGGCGACCACGCACCGGACGACGCAGCGTGGGTAGGCCCCCCACAAGGTGGACTGATGACCTGGTGAAGGTCGCTGGAGTCCGCTGGATGCGGGAGGCGCAGGACCGGTCATGGTGGCGTTCTCTGGGGGAGGCCTATGTCCAGCAGTGGACGTCTTTTGGCTGATGATGATGATGAAAGAATATACCTAACTTGTAAATTTTTTCTAAAGTTGTACACCACACTTTAATTTTTTAATTTTCGATATTTTGGGTATTTTCTACTCAGAATCACGAGCTTTTTCGATCTAATTAGGAGAAAAAAACTGTCCCTATGGTTTTTCGTTCCATTGCGTTACCATTTCCATGTAACCTACTACAGCGGTAACTTTTCTCCTAAATACAACTACAACTTTAGAAAAAATGGCCCAACTACACCCTGTTTAATTAGTAGGTATAAAAGAAGACATAGTCAACCATACCACTTAATCCTTATACCTTATTCTGTTGCAATGAGGTTTATATCCGTTTACAAATGTATAGTTATCAGTGTATTCGATTGTATCTATTGCAAGTAAGACTTGAAATTAATTGCGGAACCGATTTTAGTTGGGAAGCATTTTTGTACGGTAAAATATTTTTGTAATTCGCCCAAAATTCTATCAGGATTTTGAATATCATACAGTTCGTTCGTGGTCGGACGACCTGGTCAGGGTTGCGGGGACTCGCTGGATGCGGGTCGCTTCTATCCGGCCCATGTGGAAGTCAATTGAGGAGGCCTGTGTCCAGCAGTGGACGTCCTATGGCTGAAATGATGATGATGATGATGATGACAGTTCGTGAGCACTCAGATTGGGATTCGTTTATGGATGAAATTTGAGAGGTTCTTGTCAGGATTGCGTAAGAACGAGCGAGACAGGTAGGTATATAAATCGAATCACATTTTGTCAGCTCACGCATTGTAAGTATAGATCTGATGAATCGTGTTAATAAAGTTGTTTCTTATACTTCTTCACCGTGGTATGTAGGTATGATAGGTAACGTACTATATACTTATATGTATATAGCCTTGTAAGTATAATACGGTTCCTATTTGTGTTAGATTAAATGTTTTACGAGGCTTTACTTCTAAATCTCTTCTTGTCTTGCTAAGTCTGCGTTTATATTTTTACTTTAAACAACCACTTGATTTATTATCAGAAGCTTAAAATCACTGTTAGATAAACATTGTAGTCACTTGTCAGTCAACATCATTTAGAATGTCAATAATTTATCTTCTAAAATAATAAAACCGGCCAAGTGCGAGTCGGACTCACGCACCGAGGGTTCCGTACAACTATTTTTTTTTTATGTTTTCTATATTTGTTGTTAAAGCCACAGAAATACATTATCTGTGAAAATTTCAACTGTCTAGCTATAAGGGTTTATGAGATGCAGCCTGGTGACAGTATCGAGCAAAAAACGGCGAAAAAAAAAACACGTTTGTTGTATAGGAACCCCCCTTAAATATTTATTTTATTTTGTTTTTAGTACTTGTTGTTATAACAGTAACAGAAACATCATCTGTGAAAACTTCAACGGCCTAGCTGTCACGGTTCATGAGATACAGCGTGGTGACAGACGGACAGATAGCGGAAGCTTAGTAATAGGGTCCCTTTTTTACCCTTTGGGTACGGAACCCTAAAAATGGGCTCCAATATGGAGCGACGTCGTTGTTTAAACCTGAAGAATTACTTCTACGTTCGAAATTCGACATGGTATAGTGCCGTCTCTCTTAATCTCCTTTCAAACAATATTTGGGTGAGCGCGACGGCACTATACGACGGTCGAATTTCGAACATCGTATTAGCCCTGCCCTGCTGATAGATGACCCTAGGAATTTATTTAGTAAATGGGCGAAGCACATTAGTACTATTTGGGACTAACGTTAAATCGCTGTTAGCTTGCGCATAATGAGTTCTTAATGGGATATAGTTCGTAATTATTTGTTCCATCATTGTTATTACTGATTCGGAGTAGAAGTGTCCCGTGTCAATAATTATAAGAGATTTTAAACCTGATGTTATTAAATAAAAATAAAAAGTTGTAAAAATGTGTGTGCTTGGAGCTACTGCGTTGGGCAAAGAAAGTAAACTACAGGGCATATCGAAAAGGTTGGTTCTACTTTACTAAATATTGTTGGTAGATACTTTGTTTCGTAAAGGTTTTTTTGTTGAAAATTTCGTAACGTAATGCAAAGGAATTCAATTTTGTGTCATTCAATTCAATTCAAAACGAAGGTGACTTCGGATTGTATGTCATGTTGATGCGATGCGATGCGATGATAGGTACTTGTGATTTTTGTACCATCGAAGTTCTAAAGATATAATACGTTAACTTTTTGCTACACCCTGACAGGTCCTTGTACCTAGTTATAAGTACTTGGATGCAATACATAAATTATTATTATTATCTCCTTTATTCAATTTCATTCTTGGGTTAGATTTCTTTACAATAAAGTTATATAAAAAGTAAAATACAATAAAGTAATTACAAAATATAAATACATTATAAAAAAAAAACCGGCCAAGTGCGAGTCGGACTCGCGCACCGAGGGTTCCGTACAAACACTTTCCATCCCTAAGTGGTTAAGTTAAGTTTGCACCTGGTATGTATAGCGCCCCATATAAATTAGGTGCAAAGTTAGGTATTAAAAAAAAATTAATGGTTTTCGTAATTATTCCTTTATCTATGCTATAAGACGTTGCTTCGTACCAAATTTCAAGATTCTGAGTTCACGGGAAGCACCCTGTAGGTTTTGATTCCCTTGCAAGTGTCGAAAATTTGCGGCATAAACGGCTGTATCTTTTGATTGCGTTGGCTTAGAAGTTTGATTTTTTCACAGCTTCAAGGGACAGTAGACCTGAGTAATTGATATAAATTTCAGCTTCATACCTCCACGCGTTCCTGAGAAAAAGGGTCTTGACAGACGGACAGACGGACAACAAAGTGATCCTATAAGGGTTCCGTTTTTTCCTTTTGAGGTACGGAACCCTAAAAAACCTAACCTAGGGTGCCGCCGGCAGCGGGGCAGGGCCCAGGCTACCGGTTGTTAGGGCTGCAGAGAGAGGAACCTCCTGACGATGCGTGCCGTGTCCAGGAGTACCGCCTTCTGTATCTGGCCCTTGATCCAGCCATCTAGCGAGAGTCTCAGTCTAAGATGTTTGTCGAGACTCTTCGCTATAAGACCGTTCGCCGAAACGACTATCGGGACAATGATCGTCGAGTCAACATCCCACATGGCGGTCACCTCGTGAGCCAAGTCAAGGTACTTGCTGAGTTTGTCCTTCTCAGACTTCACGAGGTTCTCGTTATGGGGGATGGTAATGTCGACGAGCGCTTGGATCGATCTACCAAAACGATATCATCAGGCTTATTGGCAGTGGCGTGCACAGAGTTTTACGACAGGGTAGACACAAAATTTTGAGAACCTAATAACTTACAGAAATACTGCGGGACAGTTTTTTTTCTTCGTCTTCTCAAATATCAAGCAAATCGACCATCTCTAAATAATTTCCTCTATTAACTGACGAACGAAAACAATAAACACTAGAGATGTGTAGCTCGCGAGTGAGTGATTCAAACGAGCTATATCATTTGGTTTAGCTCACTAGCTCTTTCGCTCACTGAAGATTCAAGTAGCTCAGTATATCATCTATCATCTCAGTATTACTCACTCTCTCTCGCTCATGAAAGGAATGTTGCCATGCTGCCGTGAATCTGATTGATCGACATCTCTAGTTTTCCACTCACTCGTGAACGATATAGTCTAAAGATCTACTGAGCTAAATGAGCTAAAAGAGTGATACATATCTCGGTGAGCTAAAGACACATATCACTCTTTTCACTTTACTGACACATTCTGCGCATCTCTAATAAACACCACCACAATTATCACCATTAAAATTATCCATTTTCAGACAACTTTTAAGAATAGGTACACTAAAAATTTTATTCGCTTATTTACTAGTCACCACTATCACACGTAATAATCAAAACAAACAATAATGGCGTCCAAATATGCAAAACCTATAGGTAACAAAAATACGACAAACTTAAATAGTATTGTATTTGCGCTAATTAAAGTTACAGAAAAGCGCCTTTTTAAATTCGTTACATAGTCAACATCGGAAGTTCGAATCTACAAATAATAGCTAAGGAGAGAGCGAGACAGGCTACCCGTTCGGAATTGTTCGCTTAACATCGGGCGTCGCGGTATCCGCGCGAGTCGCGGGTCAGAAACATCCTACTTCCGATAGGAAGTAAAAGACATGAGACAATGTCTTACTTCTGTATATGTGTGCGTGAGTTTTGTTATTGTGTGCAATATTTTTATAAGAACGCACACACACGCGGTCCGTGTTACCACGAGGCACACAAATATAAATTTAGACAGAAAATCGCCTGTCTTTACCGCTTACGGCGCATAGCGGCGCTAGTGCCGCGGAATGTTTCAAGTCAATCTCCACGGAATCGACCAATACGTACGTAATTTTGGCGCACCGACTCGATAGATGGCGCGGATCGCAAATTGATTATTTTTGTACATTTGTTTTATATAATTTTATAAAAAGGTAATGTTTGTAACAATTAAATTATGTATTTCGTTTCTGTAATCAACTAGGGTAGGCAGTGTCTTTTTGTCTTTATAAGGTGCACGCCACTGCTTAATGGCTACAATAGTCCTGTCCGTGATGATAGATCGATCCCAATAGAGCGTGGCACGACCATTCTCAAGAACTGGCATCGGTGCGTACTTATAGTACGGCACCTCAGACCCCACAAGACCGTATCGAAGAGCAAGTTGCTGGTGAATGATCCTGGCTACTTGGTTATGTCTGTAGCCTTAGGTTGGGATCATATCCCGGGGTTTTTGGTGCACATATGATTGGACACTGGCTAGGCCGACAGTAGGCGTCAAATCATCCGTGCACCAAAAACCACGGTTGGGATAGAGGCTACAAACAGCTTTCAAAAATGGCATATATGCATAGTAAAATCCTTGGTGTACTTCCTTTTCGCCGAATTATGTTTCGCAAACGTTTCATTTTGCAAAAGTTTCATTTCGCCAAAAGCATTTTTCACTGAAACTGTAAACTATTTCAGATTGTTGTAAATATCATCCTTTAGATTAGGTTAGGTTAGGTTAGGTTTGTTTTATAAAAAAAACCGGCCAAGTGCGAGTCGGACTCGCGCACCGAGGGTTCCGTACAAACACTTTCCATCCCTAAGTGGTTAAGTTAAGTTTGCACCTGATATGTATAGCGCCCCATATAAATTAGGTGCAAAGTTAGGTATTAAAAAAAAAATTAATGGTTTTCGTAATTATTCCTTTATCTATGCTATAAGACGTTGCTTCGTACCAAATTTCAAAATTCTGAGTTCACGGGAAGCACCCTGTAGGTTTTGATTCCCTTGCAAGTGTCGAAAATTTGCGGCATAAACGGCTGTATCTTTTGATTGCGTTGGCTTAGAAATTTGATTTTTTCACAGCTTCAAGGGACAGTAGACCTGAGTAATTGATATAAATTTCAGCTTCATACCTCCACGCGTTCCTGAGAAAAAGGGTCTTGACAGACGGACAGACGGACAACAAAGTGATCCTATAAGGGTTCCGTTTTTTCCTTTTGAGGTACGGAACCCTAAAAATCGAAATAGTTTACAGTATGGATATGGATGTGATATGGTTTTAACATAATTTTCATCGATATATTTTCTCCACAAATGAAGTTGTGGGCATAGTGTATATTTTTCCTCTGTCGGATGTTTTTGGTTGTTGGTATTTAGAGCTTGAAGATAAACGAACTCGGCTCAGGACTGCGTTTATTTTGGGAGCTAATTTAATGTTCATAACAAAGAGTTACTGATAAAAGTTAAGGAAAAATTGAACTGTAATGTTATAAAAAAATGGAAAACATTTTACGGGAATAAAGTGGCGCGTAAAAGTAGTATGTATGATAAAGCACTTTAGTATTAAGTAACTGATCGATCAAGTTATCAGTCGAAATTTCTTGACTCACGGTTACGTTTAGTATATTTCCTCCACGTACTCTTCTCTAACTCTTGTATTAAAATAATAGCTGCGTTTCTGACTCGCACTCGAGAGTCGATTTAAGTTTTCAAGTTAACAAAGACTATATTATCTTTCTTAGTTACTCTAAAAATAATAGCAGGATTCATTCATTCTACGTATGTCATTGAACTAATTTATATGTGGACACTGGACATGGTAACAATGTACTTGCCAATAACAACGTTAGTAGAAATCTGTGCATGGTATTGATATAATTACATAATAAGCTAACTAAATAAAGGTTGCGTGGAATTCGTATATTTCATCATTTTCATCAAGTATCTAACTGGTATTATGATAATGATAAAAAATAGCCACTATCTTATGTAGATTCAGTTATTCCACTAGTGTATCCCTGGGAGGAGATAATCGGTCGCTATTTGTTTTAGATCGTTTCCCCGTTGTAACACTAAATAATTACATGAAAAAATCCGTCATTTAGGGATACTCTGCGAGATATAGACAAAAAAAATGTTAAGGGACAATCTAACACACATCGACTTAGGCTGCGTTTCTATCAGAGATGTGTAGCGAGGCATGTGTTTTTGTTAACCATAGAATCAGCAGCGAGGGAAAAACAAAAACACATCCTAAGAAACGCAGCCTAAGTCCCAAACTAAGCAAAGCTATGAGTACTAGACGAAGATATACATAAGTAATATACAAATACAAATATAGATAACATCCATGACCCAGGAACTCATATTCGAATTCATAACACAAATATTTGCCCTGGCCGGGATTCGAACCCAGGACCACCGGCTCAAATGTAACAACGATTTAATGAACTCCAATTATACATGATATTGAACAGCTCCTAATTATTTCCAGGAATAATGAGAAGCGCAAGGAGAAATCCCGCGTCGCGGCTCGGTGTCGCCGCACCAAGGAAATGCAGATCTTTTCGGAGCTCATGGAACAGTTGCCAGCCAAGAAGGAGGAAGTGGAACAACTGGACAAGGCCTCAGTGATGCGTCTGGCTATATCCTACCTCAGGGCACGCGACGTGGTTTCGATGCGTGAGTTCCTTTTCCATATTATGTAATATTTTTGCCCATCTCGTGACTCTTTCCTATCAAATAGGCGGATTTGGAATAGCTAAACCAGCGGCGTTCTTGTTCCGTCTCGCTCATGCTTATGATTTGGTTTCGATGCGTGGAAAGGCTTCATACGTCCGTACCTGAGAAACAAACACTGTAAGTGCTATGTTAAATACATGAATTAACAGTGTTATGCTTCTCTGGTACGATTTTGTTCCCAGTAACAAAGTAGGTACATAATTTCTTAGAGAGGCGGTGTCATAACTCATAAGACCGCCTCAAAAAGTGATATTTAAATCAATACCGAGCTATTACCGTGGTATTAATTTTGATATTACTTTCTTAGTAAATATTCACTCCTCTGCATAAATAATTGATAGTTTTATAAAAGAAGTTTCAGAATTAAAAGTATTATTCGATATTTTTATGTTATTCAAAGATTTCTTCGACGTCTGATGGAATATTCTAAACACGTAATAATTTAATGGCTTTATTAAAATGGAAGGTCAGCTGTGAGGTTACTGACAGGTACACAACTAACTGGCTTTTATCTACGCACATGTCATTATTGCTCTAAAATGCGTTCAGAAACCGTAGGAAATGGCCAGCATTACTACAACCAATTTTACTATGAGAACTTTCTTATCTGTGGCAGTAGGTAAAATCTGTACTGTAATGTTATAACAGTATCAATTTTTGTAAGGTTATGAGTTTAAATTTGGAACAGCTGTCAAAACTAAAGCAGGTCTCTATTCTAGTATCCATAGATATTAATATTGTTATCGATACGAAACGTCAATTCAGTATGTTTTTTTATAAAAACCGCACGACATTTGATCTCGAGTGACATGAGAATATGGATACATTCGTTTGTATATGATTTAGAAAAAAAAACATTCGTCTTGACGGAGGTTCGAATTGCCGCCATTATTGTTGTCATTTGTTTGTTGGTTCTTTGCTGTTACGAAAATATAATTGTGATAAGTTTATTGTAATTCACATTTTAGTTGAAAATATTGTTTCAATGTAAATGTAAATTACAACAAATAATCTGTTTATGTATTTGTTCAGATTTATTTCTTACTGCATTAGTATATGTCGTTTTTAGATATTTTACAGATAGCACTAGTGGTGCCGGTCATTTCCTTATGGCTTCTGAACCCATCTTAGAGTACTTATGATATGTGTGTAGATAAAGTAGTGTATACAACTGTACATAATTAGGCCTTAAAACACTCGTGTGATCCTATTATGAAACTCGCTGACGCTCGTTTCATAAAACCACACTCGTGTTTTAAGGCCCCTCATTATGTATCAGTTGCATAAACTACTATTACCGATTACGTTGTTATTTTACTAATATTTTACTGTTGTTTTGAAAAATCTGTCGACTTGCTTTAAATTCCGTAGAAATGTTGGGAAGTTACTAAATAGATCTATATTTTTTCAAACACATTATTGTTGTTATTGGCCTATTATGAATTCATCTACATTGGTATACTAAGCTTCAACTTGGTTCGTTTTTCATTATAGCTCAAAATTTGACGGTGCAAGGACAAGACAAGTATTATAAAATCATTGGCCTATTTGAACCAATAATTACCATTAGTATTTAGCCGTCGCTCTCTGTACAATTAGATTTCTGATTTGCACCAACTTCTTACATGCCCAAACAGAGAGGCCTATCGTTGACTGGTAGAGAATGCCATTTGGCATTGAGTCATGCTATTTGTCCTGATCTTTGTATTGCGCGATAAATAAATATCGTCAGCCCGCACGAGCTCGTGTTCGCACCGATAGAAAAAAATCTAGACATTTCTCAAAATACATTAAAAAAAAACAACAAAATCAAAATACTTTATTTAACAGTGGAAAGACTTACGAGTATAGGTACATGGTGGTTTTAACAAAGTTGATATCACTGTAGTCGGGTTCGAATCCCGGCCGGGGCAAATATTTGTGCAAATATTTGTTCTTGGGTCATGGATGTTATCTATGTATGTATTTATATATTATGTATATCGTCGTCTAGTACCCATAGTACAAGCTTTGTCTTAGTTTGGGACTAGGTCGATTTGTGTAAGATTGTCCCTTAATATTTATTATTATTATTTATTATTTAATGTAATTGAAAATATAAAGTTACCCGTGTCTCGCAGGATGGCACATTAACGTAGATTCCACGACTTTGCGCGACTAGCGGCGCGGCGAGCGGTTGAGCGAGAGGTCCGAGCGTGGCGGCCGGCCTTGGCTATAGGAGTGAGCGAGACACACGCGCCGCGCCAATCGTCGCTAAGAAGGAGTTCGTGGCCTCCGTAAACGGCTACTTACTTCAGGTCACCGAAAAAACTAAAGATCTAAACTAACCTGGTATTCCAAGTATAAATGCAGTCGGGACATACATTATAGAATTAAACGTAAATAATGTCAATAGAATATCTACCAATCATCTGGTAAGCCCCCATAAGTAACAGATAATGCGCAGCGAAGATTGATAATGATAACATAACGCTGTCTCTAGGCAGTTATCACGATCCATGGATCCATTTGGAAAAGAAGTAATCAATGCTTGAGTCATTATCTACTTCGGCGACGTCACACATCTCAACACTATGATAATTAACTTTATTTAATTGAAAACATTTTATAAAACAATAAAATAGAACCTTGAACTCTGGACTACGTACTACGTACTACTACGGAAGTTGCATGAATATTATTTTCGCGGCGTCGCTCGCATTGAGACATTGTACTCTATCCTACGGAAATCATTTTTTTTTTCGTGGTGAAAAGCCTATGTATTAAGTTAGGCTGTAAATAGACTATAATCATTATCTGTTCAAAATTTTATGCATAACCGCTGCGTTGTGAAAAGTAAAAATCGTATAACACATGTTTTTTTTTTTTTGTTTTGTTTAGGTATGTATTGACTGCGGGTCCATGGGGGCCCTTTGCTTGTTTTGGCGCTGGCGCGCCTCGTCCGGACGAGGCGCCGGTATAACACATGAACTTTCGCTATCAATCATATTTAAGAGATGGATTTATTTCTATATGTGTCTGACATATTGCTGCGTCCCTCTCGTCAGTGACTAATTTAGGAAAATGTATAGCCGCATTATCCATGCGGTCTTATCGATACTGCAGCCATAATAAGAGAATTGTGTAATGTTCACTTACGCCATATCTATCTATTTTAGTCAGTGTTTAGGTTCAAAATTGGTTACTATCCACACGGCAGCTGTTATACGGACGATTCTTTAAGACAGAAGGCTAAACGAATCTCTAATGTTTATATATCTATACTATTATGAATTTGTAAACATTAAATGGAGCGATAGTCTCTGAAACGATAATTATGTTTGACCGCCTGGATGTATGTTTGTAGTCATTTAGACACTTGGCTAAACAGATTTTGCCTATTTTTGCCATATCTCATCCATCACGGTATCCTGCCTTTTCGCCGAAATATTTTTCACAAATGTTTCATTTGCCAAACCGTTTCATTTCCCAACTCTCGAGTTTGTCTGGAAAGCAAACAAAATCTCACTGTATTTTTTTATGCTCTTATAAAATACAATAGGATAGGTTAGTTTTGTTTTATGAAAGTTCTGAAAAATATGGTTCCAGAGAAAATCGTGAGTTGGGAAATGAAACAGTTTGGCAAATGAAATATTTGGGAAAAATTATTCTAACAAAAGGCAGAGAACCCATCGATCACATATACAGTCGATATTTTTACTATCATTTGGTTATAGGATACATTTACAACCCTAACAGTAAAGCATAAAAGGATAATTACTTTCTTCTCTGTGCAAACGAAGCTTGAAGTTACAAGCTCCATCTACGTAGCAACTCTACAAGGAAATCTGAGACGACAATTTTGTTTTGACGTATATAATCGTCGTTAAAAAGTAATTTACATTCCAAGTAGCTATCAGCGAAGTGAGTAAACAAATGGTTTCCAATGTGAATATTGTTCTAAATATAACTCTGGAAGTAGGGTTTCTCATTTCTCGACCTTTGTTATTTCCCGGAGCACGAGAATTCTCGACCACTATTTCCCGGGAATTCCCGGGTTGTCGAGAAATACGGAAATTTTTAAAAATATGTGTGATTTAACAGTAAAACTTCGCTTTTTATGCAATATTCAACAACATTTATTAATCAACAACGTTTATTTTTAATGTCATGTGACTATAACTATAGAAAACTTTAATAAAGCGAAATAAACTCTAGCGAGATCTTTTAATCATTATTTCTACAAATAATTAGAACTAAACAGTCTTTTTCTTTGGAATAAACAAATAAAATATCTTCTAAAAACAATGTCATCATGTCACCACAATAAAACCAAGGACCATATACCCGGGACTTATGTTCTCATACAAGAAAACGTAACTCTGAAAAAGCTCAAAATTCGGTATAAAAACTAGATGGCGCTGCTTCGTAGCCTGGAAGTGACAAAAATGATATTTTTTACCAATATTTATAAGTGATTTTTGATTTTTGAAAATCAAACGCGTTACTGCTTTGTTTTAATACGATAATATAACTTAAATACACAATTTTTAAGGATTTCATTTTTTAGTCTTCAACAACGTGGTTTGATCGTATTAAAATAGATGGCACTACCTCTGGATAGCTCAAGGTTGCTTGCGGGCTCGCCAATTTTTGCTACACAAAATAGCTAGATGGCGTTGGTGCACTGATGTAATGGACAAAATAAGTTACGCCCGAATTGTCAAGCGACATTTCCCACTAACAAACAGTCAGTAACGTAATATTTGTTAGATAAGTTTTGTAGAGTCAAGGAATTTCATTTCCTACCCATTTCGTTAAAATGTCGTTAGACATTCGCAATGCATTAAGGCCGAAAATTATATTTCAATAATAGTATTGAAATGTCAATATTATCCCACCAAAAACATTCTGTAAAAAACTAGCCAAGTCTCCATGGAGCTGCTTGTTTATCTCTAAAAAGTAATGAAATCTAGACAAAGTCGTACCAAGTCTAAGGTTCCTTACTGCGATTTCTTTATTATTATAGTTAATATTGCGTGACTAGGCCGTTGAAGGGTACACCAGTATGGGCTATTATCTCGCTTAACAAACATAGGTAGTTACAACAGATATAACATTACGTGTAAACAAAATTGACTTGTAGCGGTTCTGGCGACAGATTGGTGCAATCGTGTCATGGAGCACCTGGTTTTGTACCCTTGTGTACCCTTCAACAGCCAAGTCACACAACATTAACTATAATAATAAAGAAATCGCAGTAAGGAACCTTAGACTTGGTACGACTTTGTCTAGATTTCATTACTTTTTAGAGATAAACAAGCAGCTCCATGGAGACTTGGCTAGTTTTTTACAGAATGTTTTTGGTGGGATTTCACTTCTTTTTGTAGAAACTTGGGCATATTGTTTTATAACAACCTGCTAATTCACTTTAGCAAACCTCACGAAATAATAAGCGAAATCAACGAAATGCAAATAAGCCCTCCTAATCCCTAGCAAACGTTTCCAAGCGCAGTAGAAGAATGTCGTAAACGACTGTAACGCGGCCGGTTGCCAGTTCGCCATATAAGATTATCGGAAAAACAAACGACGGCGCGTTTTAAAATACAGTCCGCGCCATCTAGCGACGTGTGCGCCGCCACTCTTAGTCCAATGCATTATATTTTGACCAAATTTTGAGCGAAATTAATATTTTGGTGTAATTTGTTTATTTAATTTGTGTAATGTTCGAGTAGAATAAAGTTATTCGTTCGACTATTTCTTCTTGTAAACTTGTAAGTATAAGTATATAAAAGCCAGTCTAGTCTTGTCCAGAGTTTTCGTTTAATTTTATTTATATGCGTATTAAAATCAGAAGGGGAGGCATTCGCCCAGCGGGTACGTATTACAATGCCGAAGTTCAAAATACCGAATATCATAAGACCTATGGACGGAAGGCCGAAAATTAAAATGTCGAATGTTTATTTGACCGAAAGTTTAAAATCCCGAAAGAACGTTTGATCGAAAGGATGAAATACCGAATATTATAATCCCGAAGACTGTAATCCCGAAGAATGTAATCCCGAAGACTGTAATCCCGAAGATTATAATCCCGAAGACTATGATCCTGCCTGAAGGTTGTAATCCGGAATATTATTTAAACTCTCGAGAATTGTCTCGTATTTCTGTAGTCTTACAGATTCTAATGTTTATTTTATAGCTACAAAGAATATTAACCTAAATTACGTAACCTACTTCTTCTTCTTCTTCAAGTGCCATCTCCATCCCGGAGGTCGGCGACCATTTGTCTGTATGTCGATCTATCTGTATTAGTCATGCGAATTAGTTTTTCCGTGCTTTCAGCCTTCAACCAGTCTCTAACATTCTTCGTCCAAGATGTTCGTCTTCTAACACGCCCTCGTTTCCCTTCTATTTTTCCTACTACTATACTTACTATTTATAAGTGAAGTCTTCTGTGGAACCGATCTGCTCCGGCGCTGCGGGATGTGCAGCCCCTCCGCCCTTGTACGTTAGTACTCTTTATTATACTGTGGCCCTAGCGTAAGAAAGTGCGGGCATCCAGCAAGTCGCAGCGGCTGAGGCTGGTCGCCGAAGGTGACTAAAAAGCCGAAGCTGCGGAGGCGAGCGTTGACAGCTTCGGTTCCAGACAAGTTCGGTTCGGTTGGCAGTCCACGACAGAATATTTTATCATAATATCGAATATTTAGTGTCATACTTAATTTCCCACTTTCCCGGACTCTTTCCTTTTCTTAATCGACTTGCCACAGAACCGAAGCTGTCAACCCCGATTCCACGTGGTCTTGTCTGCCCTACCCCTAGAGTGTATATAAAAGCCCGGAGGCGCGGAGGGAGGGCTTTCGGGATTATAAAATTTCGAGATTTTAAAAATATCGGGATTATGAAATTTCGAGATTTTGAACTTCCGTTTTTCTGAAAATAGGTAATTTGAGCTTCGGTTTATCGAATATCGGCTTTTTGAACTTTCGGTATTTTGACCATCGGTATTTCAACTGTAGGTATTATGAACTTTCGGGATTGTAATACGTAACCCGCCCAGCTGTGGGACGCTACAGGCTAGATTAAATTAGAAGATGTGTGATGTGTCTATACGCTGGATTTTTGCAATGACAGTCGATTTTTTTATGTACTAATAGTAGAAGGGGGCATTACCATATCTCTAATACAGCTGAGACCAGCTGAGGGTTCTTCATCAAATAATTAATAAATAAATAAATATCGGACAACCTCACACAAATCGATCTAGTCCCAAATTAAGCTCTAGAAGGCTTGTGTTATGGGTACTAGACGACGATATACATACTTATATAGATAAATATATACGTAAATACATAGAACAACCATGACCCAAGCACAAATATTCGAGTTAATCACACAAATATTTGCCCTGGCCGGGACTCGAACCCAGGACCGCCGGCTCAGTAGGCAGGTGTTTACAAACGAGCCAAACGCGTCGTCAAAATAAGTAGGTACTTCAGACCTTGGATTTTTGACATCAAATGAAGCGGGGCCAAGTTGAATATTAAAATACTTAAACGGGTTTACTCACGTCGTAGAAATCGAATAACGATCGACATGTTTCGAATCGGTACGCGATCCATCATCAGGAGAGACGATCAGTCGCGACGGCGGCCAACCGAACACAACAAGTTGAATATTTTTTGTAAAGGCGGTATGTCGATCTCTAATAGTTTGGTTGGGCTCTTGTGTTTTCTAATCAGAGTACTCCAGATCTTCGATTGTCCTAGTTTTTAGGGTTCCGTACCCAAAGGGTAAAAACGAGACCCTATTACTGAGACTTCGCTGTCCGTCCGTCCGTCCGTCTGTCACCAGGCTGTATATCAAGAACGGTGATAGCTAGACAGTTGAAATTTTCACAGATGATCTATTTCTATTGCCGCTATAACAACAAATATTGAAAATAAAATAAAATAAATATTTAAGGGCTCCCATACAACAAACTTGTTTTATGGTACGGAACCCTTCATGCGCGAGTTGGACTCGCACTTGGCCAATTTTTATAGTTTTCGCTTTATGTGGCCATTAAACCCTAACTCTGTACCAAATTTCAGCTCTCTGAATTTATGGGAAGTACTAGTTCTTTACTGATGATCATGAGTGAGTGAGTGAGTGAGTGAGTGTCGTAAATGCGAAACTTTGCATTCGCTTAACTTCGGAACTAAATGACCTACATACTTGAAATTTTGGATTTTAATAATGTGATTATAGCTTACTGGATGACAAAAATTTCTGCGTTCTGGTCTTATCCAGAGGTGCTCAAATAGGGGCCTGAAAATGCGGCGAAATGGTTCCAGTAAAGGATGGTACGGCAGTGTTTGCTTCGCGCTCGACTTGGCGGGGGCACTGCCGTGCCCCCCGATTATTTGTCACTTCATTTTACAAAAAACCTCCTCGCGAAAGGTTATCATTTGCTTTTAATTTCTAATTAGGAACATATGTCAGTGTCAATCGAGAAAATCGTAAAATAATTTTCAGCAACGTTATTAATTTGAAAAATAAAATGCTTGCCGCTAACCGTGAACTATTAAAAGATAATGATAATGACTGAAAACAATGAAGAGCTCAAAGAGTGGAGTTACACCAGGAAGGAATACGGATTTATGAGATCACACGTCGGTTAAATGCTAGCAGGGACACAGTTTGACGTTGGGTACGGCGATATAATGCTGAAGGAAACCTTATTGATCTACTGCAAAGCAAAGTAACCATTGCATCGTCCGCTTGCCATGGCCCAAGACCAACGCCGACGACAAAATGGCTTTACGCCAACGGGACGATTTGCGGAAATGTTTGACATTTACCCTAGAACAATTAGGAATTGCCTACATGCAGGCGGCCTGCGAAAATATATTCGTTCGTTTTGTTTTTGTTAAAAGTAATATAAAGAAAACGTTTATAAAATTGTGGTTTTATTGAATTATCACTGTCGTTAGTTCTGTTAGTTTTTGTATAGATAAATTTCGGGTGCCTGTCGTATCGCATAATGTTTTTTGTCCTAAAAATGTTTGGCCGAGAATGTTTGGCATACTGTTGAATGGCATACTACTCGTTTGTCCTACTATTTTCAGATGATGTGCGTATCGAAAGTTTCGATTCGAAACGTGATACCTACCTGAAGGGCTACTCCGATGTTGGAAATTTTACTGTCGTATAGTGCTATTCCATTCACTAAAATATTCTTTGACAGATGATCGAGAAGGATGGCGCTATTCGACAGTCAAATTTTGAACATCGGGGTAGCCCTTCTGGCATCACTGGTTTGACATGTCTTGCCAGATGGGTGTGTGATGTCGTCAAATCAAATGTCATTGTTTCAAATTTGTAAAATTGTATGTATTTTATTCTTGAAATTACGCGATTAATCGAATTTTGCGGTTACGTGTTTCCATATCAGAATTTATTGTTTTTTTACAAAGAATAGTTTGGTATGCGTTTCGTGAAGGTCTATCGTAGGCCCAGACAAAATTATTATTATATTGATTAGTTTACGTCAAAACGATGACATGTAGGGAATTGTTGCAATTACAATGATTTGCTCTCCATACAAATTTTAATCCCGTGTTTCGTCCCTAAAAGGGATAAAACTTGGTATAAATGATAGCCTATGTCCTATTCTGATATATAAGGTACATAACTGGAAAGTTTCATCATAATACGTCCAGTAGTTTTTGAGATTAAGTGAAACGTACATACATACATCCATCCAAACTTTCACGTTTATAATATTATTAGGATTAGGATTAGGATGTAAGTAATTTTTATGTTTAAATAAAACATACACAAATAGTGAAATGAGACGAAACGGAACGTAGTAAACAAACATCGCACCTAACGTCATCTATTCACTTTTTACTGTATCACTTGGAAGTTGGAATGTCGTTGAACGCTTGACGACTGTGTTACTTCACGCTTGCGCGTACCGTACGGTAGAGATTGAAAAATGACGACTTTTGAATGAATTGAGACCCTTAGCGGCATCTAGCGACGTAGAACGATAGTAACTAACGGAGTACGGTGCGTAGTATGAAGAATAGCGGTCCCGTGTATATGGTCCTTGATAAAACTTAGTACCTTACATACTAAATAATTTACTTTAGTCTGTACTCCAAATTTTTAAGTATGTAACATAAAATTACAGTTTTTCAATTAGGTATAAAAAATAACAATCAGACTAGCTTAATAATTACGAGTAAGATACCTTAGTTTAGTCTTTGTATCAACTTTTCAATATTTGTTATAAATGGACAGTCTTTTCGTTACGTAAACATAAGATCCTAATAAATAATTAATAATCTTAGACTAATTACGATCACAATTTAAAGCGGAAATTGCTTCAAAATCAAAAGCTAGCCCACTATGTCTTGTTATTAAGGAAATAAGCCTTTAAAAATACGAGGGCATTTATAGCATCATCTGACAATCGGTTTCGTATTTTCGTCACAAAGTTTCCAGACAAGGAGAAAACCCGTTCATTTTCTGTCGACGTAGGCTTTACTGACATAACAGCTTTATACAAGTTTTCCAGATTTGGTGTTCTTTTGCCAGTTGATTCATATAACTGAAACTCTTTTTTAATCAAGCCTCTTGTTAAAACAGTTTCAATATTGCTCGTAGTGTCTGTGGCTGCCATTTCAATAGCCTGTTTTAGTTTCAGCTCAAAGGATGTAGCTTGCTCGAGTTGCTCGTTTTCTGATGTCTGTATTAGAGTGTCATCTTCATCTAAATTAGAGCTGCTAGGAAATAATCTATTGTACAGTTCTTCTGTAAATCGTATCAAAGCTGTCTTGGTGCAATTGCGTGTACCACTTTCATTATAGTTCTGAAATATGGTTGGGTTGTGAAGGTATTTAATTAATGTAATCAAGTTAATATTGCGCCTATTTTCAATTTTGCTCATCAGATGGTCCACGAACGTTGTGGCTAAATTGTTTTCCATAGACTTTAACTTATTTATCAGTACGTCTATTATTGCCTCCGATGTCAAAATAGTGGCATCTTTCCTCGATAACGCTTCAACAGACAACTTAACCGGGTGTAAAACTGCCAACAATGACTCTAAATAAAAATTTCTCGATTTCTCGATTTCTCGACCACTTTTTTCTCGTCTCGAGTAAGGCAAAATTTCCCGGGAATTCTCGGTTCGAGAACTCTCGAAGAGAAACCCTATCTGGAAGGCAAGCAGAACTTGCCGTTAGTTTTGCTTTATTTTTAATTCAAAACTGACAATTGATTGAGCTATTGTTGCCTAAGCGACTATGGGATTTATAAATGTATCTATCTTACTGGTTCAATCATAGCGTATTTAGGTACCTACTTACCTACGGGCCTTTACTAACGTCGCGTCCTTTTGCGAGAAGAGACGTAGGCAGAACGAAGACGCGTCGTACTATCGCCCACGATATAAAATTACAGAAAGCCACCATCTGGTTCTTTTAATTGTTCTCCCATGGCGTACAATGCCAGCAAAGATGAATGACTGCAACCCTCACCACGAAACGAACCACGAAATATGCATGGATAGTTCTTGGGTACTTCTTAGTCACTTCTTTGCTCACACAAAGTTTGAACACCCTTGGTTCGAGTTGCCGTCGGGATCTCATTAGAATAGAATAGAAAAAGCTTCATTCAAGATAACACATCATTACAATTTACAATATTGACAGTGTATAAGTGATGTGCATCCGAAATAGTTTCCATTCAGCAATGCTGTTGGCTTTGCTAGGTATAGCAATGCCCACGGCGCTGGTTTTCTGTGGAGCCAGAGGCACGGTTGACGGTATCATGTCATATCAACAAATGTAGAAGAATATAGGTGTTTAAACGAGCCTTTCTGTTGTCCTTAAAACGGAGGCGTTTCTATTAGGGACCCTGTATATGCAAGTTCATCTGTTCATACGAAACCGCAAGTTTCCGTTTAATTTGTAATGTTGGCACGCGTTTCCGTCGTGAGAAACCGCAATGACGTCACTGGCTGCTTACTGTCTCCCTTAAGAAAATGCAAAAATGGCGATGATTTAAGTCTTCAAACATATCCTGTGATAATATAGAATATAGCTCGATTGGGGAGGGAAGTAAACAGAGAAGTGAAGAAGAAGTGTTGAATATAAACACATACATTGCATTCGAAGCTCGCACTTCACTTCTCTGCTCACTTCCCTGTCCAATCGAGCTGAGTGTAAATCTGGTATAATGGTCGCGTTTAGACCTGTGCCTCACCGGGACGGCGCAAGCATCCGTATTCAAGCAGATAATATTGGAATGTATATGGAGATTAATTCACTTGCTGACGCTAGGCTAACCTACTTTAGTATAGGATACGCAAATGGTGCGGCGGGCTCTTATCACGCCATTTACGCCATATAAGGGTGCCTGTCCACTGGAGCGGAGCAGTGTAAAAAGGACCAATCACATTCCTGAGATTTAAATACACAAAGGCTTCACAAAGACGAATCCTGTTTGTTTCGTTTTCTCAGCTCCGCTTTCAGTGGACTGCCTAAGGGTGCGTCTCCACTGAAGCGAAGCGGAGCGGAGACGCGTGGAATCGACCAGTCACGAAAGTGATTAGTCTATTCCGCTCGTCTCCGCTCCTCCCCGCTCCTCCTTGCTTCCATGGTGATGCACCCTCATAATTGATGAAGCATCCGCCACTCTCACACAGATATGATGACTTCAGCAAATTTTACTTAGTAATAGGTAGTTTATAGGATTCCGCGGGCTGATTTTCCGCGACCCGAAGTCTATTATGATCATATTTTGCGCGACGGCATCGGCATAGTTTCACTACTTATATCTAAATAAGTTTACTATAAACCTGTATAGGAATATAATATTACGTTAGGAAATCCACATTTCTTATATCAATGAAGTTATTTCCTTCTATTGTCGATTATTAATATTAAAACTATTAATAATGAATAAATGATTTTCCATGAAAGACAGTTACATAAACTGTACCGTGCATACGGTAAAGGTACTTTACCAATGAATATTTAATTTATTTATAAGAACTTTAACACTATGTTTCAATCAACGTAACGTAAGACATGCTTAATTTCAAGAAAAATCATAATACTTTGTAGACCAAAGGAAAGCTACACCAAAAATTTACTTACGAAGCAATTTAGCATGCATCCCATTTATTGTTTCTATTGGACTAAGTTAACCAAAGATTTTGTTTTACTAGATTCAGCTACGAACCTCCAATGCCCAAACTCCATAACAGTATCTTTAAACCACACCCATCTTTTCCAGTCCCCGATGTCACGAAAGACCAGCCGAAGATGGAAAACCCTCAAGGCGTGGAAGAACTGTCTTCGGAGCTGTCTTACATGAAGGCCTTGGACGGTTTCGTCCTGGTGCTGTCTCAGCAAGGCGACATCGTGTACTGCAGCGAAAATATCGCTGATCATTTAGGAGTCTCACAGGTAAGACAAAAGAACGGTGGCTGCCAAGGTAGCAAACAGGCTGTATATCTTAAGGCCCCCATACATGAGAAGGCAAAACTGATCAGGCCGATGTGATTGAATCGCTTCAGTCCATCCGGCCGCCGTAAAGCGTGGTGACCTTAAGGGGATTTAAGTCCGATCAGATGGAACTGAAGGTAAACCTGGTCATGTATGGGGGCCTTTAAACATTTCGGGTGGTTGGAAGGTTGTATAATGACGCCCATTTGTCAGAAACAAGCGTTTATTGCCGTCTGCTAGCATAACTGCTTTATTAAAAAATAAGGGGTGAACTGCCAATTGTTCTATGAAAGCCTCGGTTCTCTGAGCATCGATTTTTCAACCATTTGGTTCATTTCTTATATGCCTTAGGGTGGCAACGTAGCGCGATACCACACCGAGATAAAAAGAAATCGCTTTCATTTAAAAACAATAAATAAACGTCTTTTTATACGCGACTAATTCCCGTTTTGTTTTAACAATGTGTGGAATTATAGAGTCTCTGGAGCCTCATTAATGACCCACACACATATAGTTACCTATAACCTAATCAGTCATAGTGGCGCTACAAACAGCTTTCATATGGCAATAATGTGCATGAGTCATTGTCAGATTTAGGTTCAAGTCTTTCCGGTGGAAATTTGCAAAATTAAGGATTCCAGGGCCTAATTTTCTGAAAAAATGCCTGTGAGAATAAAGAACGTTCCTTCTTCAATAATCCGATGTAATAGCAACATAACCTAGATTCGTAAAAGCTTTTAACTTTTGACCACCGGAGGGACGAATTTTGTTTTTTGAACTGACAATGACCCGACCCGATTTGCATTATTTAAACGTCAGTAGCGATTTGTTAAGGATTTGTCATCAACCAAACTCAAAACATTGTTTACCGGAATGCTGCTCAATCCTTCGTTCTTGCGAAATAAATACTGAATCCTATTGAAAAAAACTTAATTTTCATCGCTGCGCATAGTTTTGGCTTTATTATGCAAAAAACACTCGAAAGTTGCGGAATATTTAGTCCTGCTTCCTGTCTGTTTACATCAGTGCCAGACTTTCAACGTCAGTTATCAAAAATTTGTCGTTGCCACAAAAAATACGCAATATGACGCAGGCTGAAAAAAAAACCCTGTTGAGATATAAAATATGCAGAACATGGGCCTTTTAGGAATGTCAAGATTAGCATCAGGCAAGTAAAAAGTCCTTATTTACAAACCAATACTTGCGGGCACTTTAGAGTATACGTCCTCCGATAGCGTTTATCAGTAACATGACTGATGTTTTCGAAAATCATTGTTAATCCTAATATGTATTATAATGTATGTACTCTAATATTATCTCGCAAGGTCATCTGATTTTAATGTAATACTAGATAGTGGCGCTAATCGAAATCGATTCCGATTCCGTAATACATACCTACACCCCAGGCCAAAAGTATGGAAACAAGCTTATATTACTATACAAACCTGTGATTTCCTTAGGGAATAAATTACAAAATCACGATATAAAATTGATTATAAATAAACATTTTAAAAGTCAATAACGCAAATTCTGCTTATGAAAATTGCTAGTGCAACATTTTGTAGAAAGGCAATGAAAAAACGACGACATGCACTTTGTCCCGGAGTTAGGTAAGTATATATATATACATATATATATTTTTACAATATGCAGATGTTTTAATAGTGGATGTTGGAGGGCAAGGAATAATTATTGGAAACTTTAAATATTCAAAGAATAAACTTTGTTTTCATACCTACTTTTGGCCTGGGGTGCACTGAGAATAAAGAAAACTAAAAATCTAAACGGTCTAACACAGGACATTTCCTTCCCATTCACTTCCTAAATATTCGTAAAGATTAGTTAAGTTTTCTAGGACGAAACAGACAAAAAATGAAACTTCGATTTGTAAGGAAAAATCAGTAGTGTTATTTCCTCTTAATGACGAATCCAACTAGCCTAAACTCAATGCACCTTGCCCATCGTGTACCTCCATTATACTCAACATCAACTCCATGTCATAATGATAAAATAAATTAAAATGGACGGTCTTATAGCGCAGTCTCGACAAACACCTTAAGGGACTCTCGCTAGATGGCTGGATCAAGGGTCAGATTCAGAAGGCGGTACTCCTTAAAACGGCGCGCGTCGTCAGGAGGTTCATCTCTCTGCAGCCCTAACCACCGGTAGCCTGGGCCCTGCCCCGCTAACCCTAGGTTAGGTTTTTTATAATGTATTTATATTTTGTAATAACTTTTATTTTATTTTACTTTTATATAAATTTATTGTTAAAAACCTAGCCTAAGACGAAAGATAAATAAAGGAAATAAATAAATAATCCATACTAATATTATAAATGCGAAAGTGTGTCTGTCTGTCTGTCTGTTACCTCTTCACGCTTAAACCGCTGAACCGACTTAGATGAAATTTGGTATGGAGATAGTTTGAGACCCGGGAAAGGACATAGGATACTTTTCATCCCGAATAAATTTAGTGTTCCCGTGGGATGAGCGGGTAACACCGCGGGGCACAGCTAGTAATAAATATAAGCTGATAGAGAGAAACGAATGGAAAATGCACGAGGAGGCCCTGATCCATCAACTGATAGATACGTGCTGATATTGATGATTAAATATTAGAAAACCTCACACAAATCAATCGAGTCCCATCGAGACCGTGAACGTTACATCACGTTCGAAACATCGAGGTAATAAAATAAACTCTTTCTGGACGCGATTGAATCCCGTTTTGTTATAATAACTTTATAAAATACATAAAAACATTGTTCGCGCTTATAATAATAGAGGGTTGCCCTTGATTTCCCTGGCATCCCATCATCAGATCCCGACATGGTAACAATGGGACCACGTCAGGAGTATACACAACACCACTCATTGAAATAAAAAAAATAATTTTGAGAATCGGTCCACAATTGCCGAAATAGTCGCGTCACATAAAAAAACAACACACAGTCGAATTCAGAACCTCTTATTTATTTGAAGTCGGTTGAAAATGATGATAAAATGAAAAAGCATCCATATCCCGGGAGATGCCGTGTCCCCAGTTTGGAATGTATTATCCCCATATTCGCTATTACAGACCTGAAAACAACTTCGCGCCTGCAAAGTGCGAATAAAAAGTGTTCATTCGAATACCAATGTCCAGGGAATATAAATATCTGGATTCAAACCACGTGTTCGCGCGTGCAGCGTCGCCTGCGCAAGTAGGTCGCGTGACGTCACGAGTCGATTAACGAATGGAATAATTCCAAATAACAGAGTAAGGGACGGATATGTCTCGTTATCCTTGTCTGCGCTTTCTTGCAGTGCATTTTGAATATTAAATGTGTGTATGTGGTATTTTATTTGGTATTACGTGAATGCATTAATGAGTCCAACCGAGTATGTAGCTGTGAAAGTGACGTGAAGGTTCTATTTGTATATCTCCCTATCTCTTATATTAGATATCTAGTTATATTTACTCGTAATAAACGGTTCACGGTTCTGTGGTCGTATAGGTAGGGCGCCCGTGTTGGCCCGGAAAGCCGTTGGAGAGACAGGTTCGAACCACGGCGGAACCATTAAATCTAAAAAAAATCGCTTCATTGTTAACATTTGGTTTACGTTATACACATCTTTTAAACTGTTACTTGCCTTGATTTGCTTAAGTTACTTATATAAAAAAAAAGAAGTTGATGGTTTAATACTATTAAATATGTCTGTGCTTATAATATTGTTTTATAGACAAATTTACAATTCCCGGAATTATTATTGTTTGTTCAATAATTCAGTGCTCTTATTTAAGTCCTAATTAATAGGTACCTGGGCTATGAGTAAACAGGATAATAAATCATTTTTCCTATATCCAACAAATTCAACACACATACTGAAAATTGACCATTTAGGAGATCAAAAACATACTCCTGTTTATTGACATTAACAAATTATTACCGTAAGGTCGGGGTACTTTGACCCTACAAGGTTACTTTGTGTATCCATAAAAATGTATGCATTTTATCGAGTCCATAAATTTAAAAAAAATCCGACCAAGTGCGCACCTCGCGCACCGAGGGTTCCTTGGTAGATTTGTCAAATCAAGTCATGGTTTTCTTTGGGTGGACAAAGTAACCTTGTAGTGTCAAAGTACCTTACGGTATACAAAACTGGACTTAATCGCGTTCTAAAGGGTGTTTATTTTATTACCTCGACGTTTCGGGCGTGACGTAACGTCCATGATCTCGAAGGGATACATTAACCAATGACGAACTAACAAACCACTAAACGCACCTGTGACTTCTCCTGGTGTTGTCCATGGGCAGCTTTTATTTAAGCCCAATACTTCAAAAATTCTCTTCTGGTATGTATAATTACTATAATTAGTCATCGGATTTCTGATTGCACGGTAAGACTTACGAGATCTATGGAGCTGATATTAACATTAAAATACAATTTATACCCATACCCATAAGTGTATTTAATACGTAATTTAATTTTATAGTCAAGGACAAAGTCCGAAGAGTATACAAATACCTGAATAAGTGCATACCATTTCAAAGGCATTTTATTTTTCGTCGTCATAAAATACGCCACTATTTGCGACTTTTTACATGCTTCCTGGAGTAAATTGGGTTCTATATTGATTGAATAGCCAGCCTATGACAAGGAAATCGACAATTAATGTAGTTAAATCTATGTAGGAGTTTGTAATATTGTACAAAAAAATATTTTATTTATACTTTTAGTCATTTAATGATTGGGATAGTTAACCTCAATAACTGTAAAGGCAGTTTGAAATGAAATAGATGAATGAGTATGAATGAGTTTGTAGAGACCTGCCTACTGAGCCGGCGGTCCCGAGTTCGAATCCCGGCCAGGGCAAAATTTGTGTGATGTAACTACTCGAATATTTGTGCTTGGATCATGGTTGTTCTATGTATTTAAGTATATATTTATCTATATAAGTATGTACATCGTCGTCTAATACCCATAACACAAGTCTTCTTGAGCTTAATTTGGGACTAGATCGATTTGTGTGAGGTTGTCTGATATATTTTTTTATGAGGATGAATTGTATTTTAATGTTAATATTGTCTCCATATCTCTCTCAAGTTTTACCGTGCTGTCAAAAGTCCGATGCCTAGTAATAATAGCAACACTACATATGCCTGATGGTAGCCCAAAAATATCCACGGTTCCTGAAAGTCACAGGGCGCAGTTACAATGAAAAGGCTAGTTTGAAATAAAGTGGAAATCCCAGTTTGATAAATAAACGCTTCTATTTTAATTATAATATTTTACTAGTGAGTAATTAACGATGGGAAAACAATCATTAAAATACTTTTGAAGTGAATGCCGCGTTCATTGAGCAAGAATTCGACACCTGCCAAGAGAAAGCAGCGCCGTAATTATGCCATCGAAGTGTATAGAGAATTCGGGGAAATTCTAGAATGATTTGTTTCGAAATCATGATTATTGCAATGCGTTAGTCGCAGTTTAATTCGGCCCGTTATTAATTTTTATGCTCTTTATTTATAGTCGAATGTTTTCAGCAATGATTTGCATCAGTATGGGGTTAAAACAATATTGGGAATTTCTTTTTTAATATCACAATCTTCGCAGACCGTTGCAATAAAAAAAAAATAGGTTGGCTAAAAAGGCAATGAAATTGAATTTTCGTTACTGACTGAATTTATTGATATCCCTCATCTTATATCTAGTTACTTATTTAGTTGAGAGGTTACAAACAGAACTATTTCGGAAATGAGCTTGCAATTTTGACGAAGAATTATTGATATTTGTTTAACTAAGTACTCTACTCTGTTTTTTTTTTCAGATGGAAATAATGGGCCAGAGCGTTTTCGAGTTCAGCCACCCCTGCGATCACGACGAGATTCGCGAGGCGCTTCGCTCGAACGGCGTCGGCCGACGTGACCTGCTACTTCGTCTGAAGTGTACTCTCACTAGCAAGGGACGAAATGTTCATCTTAAGTCGGCTTCCTTCAAGGTTAGACTCTTAAATTACACCTAGTACTTACCCGTGTTAAAGACGGTTAGGACTTAGCGAATGAAGTTCCGCCACCCTGGCGATCACGACGCTTTCCGCTGATGGAACGTGGCGATCGACGTGATCTGCAATACTTCGTCTTTAGTGTACTCTCACTAGCAGGGGACGAAATGTTCATCTTAAGTCGACATCCTTCGAGGTTAGACTCTTTAGATACACCTGTACACTGTTGAAGACAGGACTGCGCGAATGAAGTTCAGCCACCCTTGTGATCACGACGCGCTACGCTGGAACGGTACAAAATACTTATACAAATAGTTTATTTGTTCAACACAGGTGAAATTGTACATAGGCACAGATCTTTTATAATATAAAAGCTACATCACCATGTTGGGCCGCAAGGCATACAAATTTTGGCTATTAATGGGCTGTTCCACCAGGGTGCTGGGAGTACAGTTAGCATCAAATACAGTCTGACAAAAAATCATTCCACTAAAAATTTGTTTTTGAACGTAGTTATGTATATACGGTGACGGTCGACGATCTACTGCTTAAACGCTCACTGGCCGTAAGGCACATATGGCGCATAGACGTAGCAGTGAAACCACCCATGAACTGTGAATCTGTTAAGTAGTTTTGGAACAAGTATTTCGGGACATCTCGATATGATATAGGATACTTTTTTCTCCACTACGGTCAAAAGGGAGGTGACGCGGACGAAGGTGCGGGTATAAATATCTTCTAGTTCTGAAATAATACCACTCGATTGACCCCATATTGGATCGAGGCTCCACCCTGACCCATCTCCCTAAAAGACAATAATTGGTCGGAGACGTTAAAATCATTGTTACTTATTAATCATCGCCAAGTTACATATCATTAGTTCAAGGTCCAAACTCTTTGTCTGTTGCCCTAAATTGATAACTCGTTAGTAATATTTACATTAATATTTCCGTCGTGCTGCGTTCTAGAATGAGTCGTGAAAGTTGCTTCCTAATTGTATCAAAATACTTTAATGCAAATTATGTTATTAACTAGTTGTTTCAAAACAATACCGAAATTATTTAATTTGACATGTAATGAAAGCGTAATTCTCTCTAAAGATCTATTTTATTTATCATATGGCATTTCAGTCACTGGATATAGGTACAATTAATTAAATTAAATTTAAAGGTTGAAGTTAGCCTTCTCCAAGTAATCTCTGGCAATTTCAGTGAGGTTTTTGATGTCATCTATTCCTCCTGTGAATTTGGTCTAAAGATTCTATTCTAAGATTGTAAAGATCGATGAAAACAGTTATTAAGTACTCAAAGTCTGTGAAGCGATTAAATATTTGTTTTGTATGGATGCGTGGCGCCGTCTGTTGGGCATCATTTCAATTGTCCTCTCATCATGCCTAAACGGCTGGACATATTTTGACCACTTTTGGTACAGGGATAGCTGGATCCAAATATGGTTATAGGATTTTACCCAACAACGGATTCTAACACAGGGCCGCCGGCACAGTCAGTAGGCAGATGCACTAAAAATTGCGCCAAGCGTCGTCAAACCAAAAAACAAACAGCAATAAAACCAAATAAACCCTAATTCTCATTCCAGGTCATCCACGTAACGGGTCACATGCTGGTCCCACCAGAGACCAAGCGCGGTAAAATGGAGGACTCCGGAGAAGAGAAAACTGATGATGAGAAATCTGCCAAGCTGCCGGCGCTGGTGGCTGTGGGCCGGCCGATCCCGCACCCGTCCAATATCGAGATACCCCTGGACAGCAAGACTTTCCTGACCAAGCATAGCCTGGATATGAAGTTCACATACATTGATGAAACGTGAGTTTATCTTTTTTATCCTTGTTTGAGTAAGTTGAGCAGTCACTGTTCAGTCTGTGACGTCCAAAATTACAAATGTACCGATTGATCAAATCGAAATGGGTCAGTAGAGAGACGTCGCCAACTAAAAGAGATAGGGAAATCTGTTCTTAGGAACCATTGCGTCGAATTTAAATTTAATATAAACTACATTATATATTTTTATAAATCTCATACATAACTCGGTCAAAATCGCTGTAAAGAATGTTACAATACCTGCGATTACTTGCTTACAAATATAAACCAAGTTCAATTCCCGGTTATGCATGAATTAAAAAAAAGACCACTCGGCTCCGCTCCAATAGACAGCCAGATTTAATCCTTGTTTGTTTAAATTCAAAAGAGACCAGCGTAGTTCTTTATCCTGCTTTTGAAATTAGAAATGTCAAGCAATATTTAAAATGACTGACGAATGTCCTTAGTCCTAAGTTACCAGTAGCTTATTGCTAGTCGTTGGCTCTTTATGAGAATAGTCATACAGTCATGTGACGGTAGGTATATTTAAACCATGGATGGGTGTTTTGACATCGACATCATCAATCATTTCTACACAATATTACCATAAATATTATCGCTTATCTATGGTTTGGCGAGGAATAGGACCTAGTTTAAGATAATAAACAACATGGAGAGGTATTCAAGCTATTCGTTTCGCGTTTGATAAAGCAAGTATGTTTTGTGTCGATTACATCGCCATCTCTGTTTTTTAGATAGTACTACTTTCCCAATCAGTTCGTTACCCGACCACAATGCTCGCACCAAGTACTAACTTATCGCATCGAAAGGTGGCGCTGTGAAAAATATCCGAAAGCCGCTTTACCTGACTAGATTAAGAAGGCTATTGTACTCGCATGCGCAAAACCGGCCACAACTCTTCCATTCACGGTCTGATAATATCAACAAAAATATCACCTTCAAATGTATTTTGTAGGTTAAACACGAGTGATTTCGCGGTTTTGTGCATAGTCCGCGATAAACTTACAGGTGTCGGTATTGTTATTTGTTACAATAAGTGTTGTGGTGTGTATGATTTCAGTGTGTTTATAGAAGTGGTTGTGGAAAATATCCTTGCAGGATTGTGGATTTGGCAGAAATGGCGGGACATTCGAATAGTCTTGTAAGTTTGATATATCTAATTACACACCGGAAAACTAACCATAGTGTGATTAGTGTTCAATCTTTACGAAACATTATTAAAATCGGTGAGATATAAGCTGTAAAGGGAGTGGCGTTACCTAGGTCACGCAAGGTCACCTACCGGTAAATCTAGCATAACCTAAACATAGGAAGTCTGGCCTCATTTGCGAGTGACCTTCACGAAGGATGTAGGACTTTCTTTGTGCTACATAAACAAATTTCGATTTATTCCAGTTATGAGTCGTTCCAGTTCTTTTTTGAATTTTCGGTTGCGTTTGATTATTTTAAAGTATTCGTTTGTTTTACATATTGTTTTTTTCTTTTGCAGCCTGACAAAAACGCTGGGCTTCGACAAGGACGAGTTGGTGGGTCATTCCCTTTACGACTACCACCACTCGGCTGACAGCGCTTCTCTGGTTCATCAATTTAAATCACGTAAGTGCTCTAAACTTTATTATTTTTGCTCCTCTCTTCTCGGAAGTATTTATCATGCCATAAACATTTATCAAAGATAAAAAAAAAACTGTTTCCTGTATACAAGATAACAATTTAAAGCATTTTGCTCCTGAAACGAAAAGTTAAAGAACGTACGTATACTAAAGAAAAAGTGTAGGTTATTACTATTGTGTATTTCCTTTTTACACAAGGTGACCTACTTTTTAAACATATATGACAGGTGGTATGTCTTTTTGTTTCTCACAAAGGTGCAGATCGTTAAACCTATTTTTAACCCATGAATCTTACATCCACTTCTATGAGATTGAATTCTTTACTTAGGTATATGAAAACCCAAACGCTTCAACTGATTTCACTACATATAACCCAAATTTTAAACTGCGTTAGTTGTATAAGCTCTATTTTTAAATATTTACTCATACATTCGATATATTTGTATAGTAATCATAATTATCAGATGTAATATCGATTACTTTAGTTATTTCGTCAGCTTACATTTTTTGAGCTAATTAGGTCAACGTCCACAGCGCCCTCTGTGTGTAAACGTTGAAATTACTATACAAGCACAGCGAACGTTCGCCTGCCGCCCTCTATCTCTAGTATTCTTCAAACTTCGTAGCCGGTTGCCGGGACTGTTTCAGAGATGGCAGCACTTGTACATAAATAAAAAATGTTTCAACATGTGATAAGATAATCGTGCGATACCAGTTCCGATAATCGAATCATTGTTTATCAAATGATTATATTTACACGTGCAGTATTTTTTCTGTATCTGACGAATGGCTTGTCGGTTAATGACATTTCCTTTACTAATAACATTTCCAAGTCAATTTGTCGCGCGTACTTATATAACGCGATGAGTGTTATTCTCAACTCGTAATTGTTTTCTTACTCGAAGTTATTTCAACTCTTGGCCGTCAGCCACACTTCCATTGACGACCCCATTATATTATGCATTTTATTTGAGATACATTGTAACATGCAGCTTAGAGTAATTTAAAATGCTTTGCGCTAGAAAGAAACGTTTGATTTTTTCTTGTTATTAACCCCCGACAGAAAAAGACGGCTGTTATAAGTTTAACATGTGTATCTGAGCATCTGTGGGTCTGTCTGTGGCATCGTAGCCCCCAAACGGATGGACCAAATTGAGTGCGGTTTCTTTTAATCGAAAGACGTCCTTCGAGAGTGTTCTTAGCTATGTTTGGTGGAAATAGGACCAGTAGTTTCCAAAATATTTAGCTTTAATTAGAACAAATGCCAAGATCTCAGCCAATATTGAACCTAAGCATTCTAAGTTATGTAGTTATGTTCAGTTAAAGTAGCATTTTCTATATCACTCATTGAATGAGGAGCTCATGATGATCAGCTACTTGTGTCCTTTTTTTTTTTAATTTAGGTTATCAAAGCTAGTAATCTATCTAGTATGAGCAAGTGGTTTATGAGAGTAACATTTTGTTTATGTTAACTCACGTTCACTATCTTTACGAAGCGTAATTTGTTTACTTTATACTATTGATACCAAATTGTATTCTTTTTATTCAATCCAAAACTATTACTATGAAAAACAATCATGCACTGATCAGAAAATAAACCTAGATTAGATTAGATTTATTTATTTCATAATACAAGATGTCTATGACAATTTACATGTATTTATACTATGGTCGTTCTAAAAAAAAATGGTTAAGTATAATAATAGTAAAAACATAACAATTGATTGCAACAACAGATAATAATTCAGTGAATAAAGGATTTTGACCTTACAAACGGTCCGGTAGTTTTGAATTTTTGATATGTTGTCTAGGATGGTTAGTCAGTGTTTAAAATGCAAAATGCACAATTCCCCCCCCTCCGCGCCCGCCGCCATATTGAAAAAACCGGCACTTTCTTCATATTTTTGCTCATATCTTCCTTTAGGAGCATTTTAGCTAGAAGAAAGCTTCGACGATGTTATAGAGAGTTAAATTTACTACATTTTCCATTTTATATTTTGTTTCTAGGACAGATAGTTACGGAGATATGCACATTTAAAAAAACTTAAGAAATTGCAATTTTTAACTCAAAAACAAACTTCTGGATTATATCTTCGTTTAGGAGCATTTTAGCTAGAACAGTGCTTGCGCAATTTTGTAGAGAATTAAATTTACTATAATTTACATTTCAAATTTTGTTTCTAGGACAGATAATTACGGAGATATGTAAAAAATAAAGTTACATTTTCCGAAAATGTATGTAAAAATGGACATGAGTTTTATAAGCAATTATATTTCCTACATGTTTTAATTTGTCCTAGACTAGTCCCTAACTGAATGACAGCGTTCTAAACCAAGAATTTTCAGAAATTTTCGGAAAATTCGACTTTTCCTGTTTTTTAAATGTGCATATCTCCGTAACTAACCGTCCTTGAAACAAAATTTGAAGTGTAAATTATAGTAAATTTAATTCTCTACAACATTGCCCAAGCTTTGTTGTAGCTAAAATGCTTCTAAACGAAGATATAATCCAGAAGTTTGTTTTTCAGTAGGAAATTGGGATTTTTTACGTTTTTTTAAATGTAGATATCTCCGTAACTATCTGTCCTAGAAAAACAATATAAAATGGAAAATGTAGTAAATTTAACTCTCTATAACATTGTTGAAGCTTTCTTCTAGCTAAATTGCTCCTAAAGGAAGATATGAGCAAAAATATGAAGAAAGTGCCGGTTTTTTCAATATGGCGGCGGGCGCGGAGGGGGGGGAATTGTGCATTTTGCATTTTAAACACTGACTAACCATCCTAGACAACATATCAAAAATTCAAAACTACCGGACCGTTTGTAAGGTCACACATAGTACTTTAGTCTCTATTCACCGTATTATAACATCTTTGATAGAAACTAGCCAAAAATCCTAAATAAATCAAAAGAATATACTTCCAAACGAAACAGACTAATATTCTCGTATATAAGCAACAACTAGGTAGTCCCATAAAGGGCTTGTCTAAGTGTCTATTGCGCATGATAAATGTTACGGAAGCGAAATGTTGAGGCAGGAAGCCACCGCCCGGATGCTTTGAGGTGAACCTGTGAGGTACCTACACCAATATCGAAAAGTGATTTCGGCTATAGGTACTAGTGATTACTCTGATATTCGAGATTATCAAGTCGACTTTTCCTGTTATTCGCGAACTAAAATAGTCATTTATGTTATGATACAAATGCGGAAGGTAGATGATTTCAGCGCAGTGTCATTTTTATTCACGAGCGAGTGGAGCGAGCGAATGTAAAGTTCAACTCTTCATCTTTCACACGTGTATTTTACAACGTTTATACAAGTACAACATTTATAACAAATGTACCCATTAAGGGCTTGTCTAAGAGTCTATAGTGCGTGATAAACATACCCCGGGGTTTTAGGTGCATGAATAATTTGACGCCTACTGTTGGCCTAGTGTTAAATCATTGCACTGAACATCCCGGGGTATGGTGATAAATGTCAAGGAAGCGAAATGAGGCAGGTAGCCACCGCTCGGATGATTTGTGGTGAACAATATCGAAAAGTGATTTCGGCACTTTTAGTGAAGGGTTTTCGGAGTTAAGGATTCGAAGTTTGTGCAGTGCTATCTTGCTCAAGTTCAGGTAGAATATGAGATCGAGAAGCGTTATATGAACTTCAAATGTCTCTCTATGAAAGCATCTGTCCAAGAAATTGGGGTCAAAACTATCAACTAACTCTAAGTACAACAATCTATAAACTTTTTCTGTTATTCTCGAATTAGATCAGTTAATTTTCATGTTTGTTATCTTTTTAATGACTATAAAATCCACACATCGGCTGTATAAAAGTATTCAATGATGATAAGGTAAACTACTTAATAATATAGTCAAAAAGTCAGGAGATCACGTTATACATTTGTGTTACCTATCCCTAGTAGATACCGATTTGTTATTAATTTGTACAACAATAACAGCAGCACTTCCGTTCAATAGCCAATAACCCCAAGTACCAATAAGTTGTTTATATCCGCTTCTGTAGTTTTACTACGTGATTTTTGTGGGTTCCGCCCTCTCATGGCCAATACGGCTAAGTCAGCTTAAGGGTGATTCTGTTGGCGCTCTATTGTTTATTGTACGTGGCTATATCTAATATATAACTATGTATAATAGTGGCTCTGTGAGCTGTACACCTCGCGCACATTTTTTTTAAATTACTGAAATACGTAATCTTCGTCATTAGGAAAAACTTGATAAAAAAATATAATTATGAAATCTGCTCACAAAATTACACGAAAATTGGTTGAGAAATGCGACCGACAGGGAAGAAACAGCCGGAAATTTGGATATCCAAACAATTTTTGGCCAAGCTGAAACGGAGACGCCTCGGTCACTCGGTCAATAAATATTTAATTTCTCAATACCGAATGAGGCTATTTTCAGAGCTGATATCTTCACAGCTAAAGTTTGTCTTGGTCTATAGATTGAACTTTGTTATATCCCAGAGTCCCCTGAGTCTTATGATTATGAGGTATGATTAGCATCCAAAGCTCCCAACTAACTGACTGATGGACTTGATAGACTAGAACGTTGGGCCATGACATTAAGCTTGAAATCTTTAAAAGTAATATTTTGTATGGCGTCAGTAATTCTGTATTTTATAATAACAATAATAAAAAAATAATTAATTATAGGTACTCTTAAAATTTTAATGAGACAATCTCAAAGAAATGTCCAAGGCCATACTCGTTTAGAGTAGAACAGAGTAAGAGACACCATACAAAATGTTAGCCGGAGAAATTTGCTACGAGTTTATTTATAAAAGCGAAAATTTTCATCAATATCAATCCATAATTGGCGAAGATATCTCGTAAAAACAACAAAAACTTACTCATCTTTTATCAGTTAAAATGTCAAGGAGAACACCGATGAAAATCAGTAGAATAGCCCTCGAACGTTGCGTAACTCTTGTCCGCCATTCTTCGCCATTAACCGCCCATTTGTTTTGATATTCGAGCCACGCGCGCCACGCGCCTCCTGTATTTGTATCAGTTATGCGAACCCACTCTAACCATATTTTAATGGACATTTTCTCAAGGGTTTAGTGTCAGTGTGGCTCTAAAAAGGTTACAGGACCAAGAATGTGGCTAAACAAAAAGAAAATGGGCTCATTTATCTCAATAGTAAAACTAACTAGCTAAACTACTGGTCATGTTTGACTCAGAATAAGGAATTATGTAGGGTACTAAATATAATATCCTTGGTACTCCCCAGTTTCCCCACATTGTAATTCCATATCGCAACCAACTGTCAGCAAACTAGTGATAAACTGAGTGATGTAATGTTGTTGATTTTCTCGTTGATATCGCGTAATAATTACTTGGAATTACGTATAATTTTTATTCTCCATATCTATTTGTATGAAATAAGTCGACGGAATCTGTTTCGCGGATGCTTCGGCAAACTTGTAGAAGCCCTTTTCTTTTTTTTATATACTCAAAATACAGATTCAAGTGCAACAAATATGGTAGTTATCTTCTAAGTATTAGCCCTTTTCTTTTTTAAGTATTAGAAAGCCCCTAGACGGGTCGGGTTGAATAATTCAATGGCTCTAGCATCAGGTTCGGTGGTCCAGTTGGTAGGACGCCCGTGTTGGCCCGGAAAGCCGTTGGAGACGCAGGTTCGAATCCTGCCTGAACCGTTAAATTTTTCAATTTTTCGCTTTATTGTAATACCTACCTCTTCAAAAAGTAACAAAATTGACATTGAAGCGATATGGTTTTGGGACACAATTTGATGCCCATTTTGGCTGGTAGGCTTTTATTATGTACATGTCCCTTGAGTGCTCTTTTCATAGTTCGAGGAGCACGGACAATAAACCGAGCAAAAACGCTTTACTTTATTTAAAACATTCATATCCCCTGACTGTTACGCGTCATTATATCCCTTGTTAAGTAAGTTTATGTTAAACTACATTTCTGTGGCCCTAGTGAAAAGAGGTAATACGTCGGATTTGCCCTAGGAGCAAAGGAGCTTATGTCTCACAAAAAAGTTATGACATTGTCCTTTTGTTTCTGGTCAACATACGACTTAGGTACTTATACCTCCCAGATCTGTTCCTCAATTGTATGACCTGTAAGAAAAGATTAAAGACATCGTGCTTTATCTTTTTTCTATTCCTTGTATTATCCCGTTTAGTGGCCACCATAGGCCCACAGATATCGGTATATTTTGGAATACTATTTCTTGTCTTCTAAGTCGGTCCATCACTGCTGAGGATCGTGACTCCGCCGATTAATATTTTTTATAACAGCTCTCCATTTCTCCCTGTCGGTTGCTTTCTGGAGCGCGCTGCTTAACGTCGTATCCAGTTGGATGGATATCTGATCACACCATCGTATTGGGCTTCTACTCCTTGGTCTGGTGCCGTCCATCTTTCCCATCACCATCAGACAGCGGAATACTATAGTCGCTAAGTATATTCACTTGTCTTGTCTTGTCGCACGTGGCTGACGCTCTCACATCGGCCTTTCGAGCCATGTTCGTAAGTGCCTTAATTTATTGGACGCTGCTTAAATCATCTTTTATAGATGCAAGAGGCCAGTGACCTTTTCGTGGCACAGCCATAATTATATTATAGTTGCCTGTTGTTGTTTTTATAATTTTTTTATCACTTTATATAATTATGTTTTATGGTCACGAATAACTCTATTTATTTATTTCTTTCTTTCAATGATGATGATAACAGACGCTAGCATTGACATGGATTTAGTCTTTGTTAGTTCACTCAAGTTTAAGCGTAAAATCCCCCTATTTAATTTACGCAATAGGACTGGGTTCTGGGTTAACTAGTATCTGGTATAATGTAAAAATCGAACTAAAATATGTACTCTCAAATGTTATCAAATCATCTCTATGTACAGTAGTATATAAAAGAGTAGAAATCAAAAAGTGGCAATACTATAGTGTCGCCCCTTTCTAATCAATCTAAGAAAACGGGACGTCTACAGTATTGCCACTTTTTAATTTCTACACTATCTTGTCGGACTGTATGTTGTGTTGTACTGTCAACATCAAAAGTAGCTAAAGTAGCTGACAATTTTTCTACTGTCTTATGCCAAATTTACTATTAAGCTTTTCAGCTACTTCTTATGCTGACTATACATAAATATATAATGATCGGTGCTGACAGTTACCAACGGGAAGGCAATCACAATTGAATTTTATAGCTCTGCAGTAAATTCTTCTTTGGTCGTATAATGTTAATTTCTTGACTCGAATGAAAATAGTGTCACTGGGCCCTGTCAGTGGATAACAATGTTATAGTTGAGGAGGAAAACCTGTATTGAGGAAATTATATACTGATAAGGTCATTGCACCCGATTCCTACCTAGAAATTCCATTATGCATGTGATAAGACTGAACCACAGTGTGTATTTAATTGTTCAGTCAGCTCCATAGATAAGATATTACCTATGATAAACGTTAAACGTCCACAATTCCCACGCAGTACTTATTTATAAGAAAACTATAGTAGTGACTCTGAGCTGAAGACCTCGCGATTTTAAATGCCTGAAAATATGTAATTTTTACGTTTTCAACACCTAGGTCACCTATATCTCTGCCATTTAAAAGAAAATATTCGAAAAACTGACTTGGTTGACTCCATGACATCGCTTCAATTGTAAAGTTACTGAAACGTCAGGGAGGCTCATATAATTAATATACTTACTTTATTTAAATGTGCGACAGTGGCGAAACATGTAGAAAACTGAAAGAAATTCTGTATAATTATCGGATCTGTTGGCATCGGTTGAGAAATAAATGCGGCTTATAAGCGAGAACAGCCGGAATTCATCAATTTGCTTCGTATTGTTATGATTACTTCCCGCCATTACCTCTCCGTTGATATTTGTTTCCAATAAACAATCTTAGAGTTTCAAAAGGCGGAACTTAAATTCATAATTCTTCATAATGGTTGCCCAAGCCTGACAAGAAACAGCGGCCTAATTCCATATATTTTGATATATGGAAGAGATCTCTGAAGGAACTGCATCCGAGTCGCACGTATTTGCGCCTCATTTATATACGATGCCAAAGATCTCGGGCGAAAACATAACTTGACCAGGTAGTAACCGTGAAACGTTTATACAGCTTAAATGTAGGTATCAATTTTTTTGACACATTTATGTAATTATGTTATGGTCACGCCACGAATTAATGTATTTATTTCTTTCTTTCTTTATTTTCTTTTTCTTTCTATCTTTCTTTTTTCTTTCTTTGTCGCAATCATTGCTTTTTAATGACAGTTAAAAGTGATATACCTGTGTCATCGCTTATTTAGCGATATCCCAAAGTACACTCGATTTAGCGCCCAATATTACTGAATAAGTAACTGAACTCTTCTCTTAATACTTAGACAAGTACAAGTAAGTTTAGAACTAAGTTAACACAAATAAGCTTTAAGAACGCACCCTTTTTCTTTGCTGATCAAATTAAGCGGACAAGGGTCGAGTTACTTGATAACCAGCAGTTGATTCGCTTAGTGAACGCTTGGGGAACATTCGCACGTTTTCATTATTGTATGTGTTTGTTAGTAATATGGACCTATACTTTTAAGGTAAGGGCTATGCTCGGAGTTTCTTTGCGCGATAGAATCAGAAATACATAGCTCACAGGATTGCGCAGTTGAAGTGGCAATGGGCAGACCATGTAGCCCGGAGAATGGATGGCTGTTGGGGCAGCTAAGTTCTAAAGTGGCAATCACGTATAGGAAAGCGCAGCGTGGGACGGTCCCCGACTAGATAGATGGATGACCTCGTGAGGGTAGCGGGAAATCAATGGATGATGCGGTCTGCACGGGATCGGACTTTGCGACGACATATTTAGTTGTATCGTAAGATATGTCGTCGGCCTAAATCGCATACCTCGTAACTCCATTTTTTTTGAAAATCATGTTTTGACACTTTTAGATAGTACTATTCTGAACGCATCTAACGGAAAAACTCTTAAATACCAAAAATAAACCGTTTACGTTTAAAAAGCAAAATAGAAAACCTCGCAACTCCCGACCGCCATTTTGTAAAAGAAATACCTCGTATCTCCCCCCCCCCCACCACTCCCTTCAGTACAGTTTGCGATGGCGTTGTGACTGCACGTCAGTTTTGCGTAAATATTTAGGAAGAAAACGAGTGCTGAATAACAGGTATGTGTAATAAGGTTCTACGATTTTACTGATCTTGTATTCTTGATAGATATTTATCATATTTAAACACATTAGACTATTGAAAATGTCGTTTGGTTGCGTGCCGTGGACATACGAGGTTTGCTTCGCGTGGATCTTTACGCATGATGATTAGTTACGTGGTCTTCTACGCAAATTATTTCATCTTTCTGTGTCATTAATTTATAAATCCCGACGTTTCTAATAAAAAGTTATGTCCGTAATGTAAGTAACCGATCCCGGTGGTTTTGCCGCTGGTCAAAAGTCATGAAAATGTATGTAGGCAAAAAACTTAAGTATATAGTTTTGACTTGTTCGAATAGACATCTGTTTTGTATTTGTCACTATTTTAATTTATGTTATATCTAGTCGAACTCGAATTCCATCTACGAAAAATAGGTGCTTTACTTAAGTTTTTTTACTTAATAACATTGTTTTGTTTTTGTAGGCGGATACTAAAATGAATCAAAAACGGAAAGCAAGACTGCAGAAAATATTTTCAAAACTAGACAAAAACGTGCCGGATATAGGACGAGGACGTTAATACGCATGATCCAATAAATTCAAAGTAATAAATATAATATTTAAGAAAAAAATCAAAAATCTTTTGACTTGGACCACGCCGGATAAACAACACAAAAATCAGATTGACTATAGCTCTTCACAAACATAGAAATTTTGAATAACAGAATATTTGCCAGCGACCATAGATTAGTGCGAGGCAACGTTCAACTACAAAAAACTAAAAGAAGTCGAGCGACATTCAGCGAACATAGAGTCGATCTATCGTGCGACAAAAATCAACAAGAATACCTCAGGACATTAAAGGAAAAAATAGAAAAGATGCAGTGGGAAAATAGCGACGACATAGAGACCTTCTATTTTAAGTTAGAGACAGCCGTGAAACAAAGTCTTAAGGCTACCACCTCGAAAAAAAGTAATAAAGAAATACTAACTGACGAAACTAAACAGCAACTTAAAAGGCGGACTCTACTACAGTCGAAACTATCAAAAACTAAAGAAGAGAAAAAAGAACTAGCGAATCTCTATAAAACTACTAACAAATGTTAAAAGGGGACTATGGAAACTACAGAATGGAAGTGATCGAAAAAAACCTTGTCAACACCGGAAGCCAAAAGAAATAAACAACTAAATACACAGAAAACATGGATACCCCCATTGAAAGCGCAAAAGAAACAGGCAAGATACAAACACGAAAAGAGCTAATAAGCATTGCAACAGACTTCTACCGGAATCTTTACCACGATGAACACAACGAAGAAAATGTATTACAAAACCACGAAACACAGCTTAATACACCTATTATACATTTTGACTACAGAGAAATTATAGAAAAAATTAAAAAAATTGAAGAAGGATAAAAGCCCGGGCCATGACAATATTCCAAACGAAGCTAAAAATTGGGCAGAAAATACTAAAATGATTTTATTGTACAAAAAGGGAGATCCTTCCGATATAAACAACTATCGACCTATCAGTCTGCTGCCAACCTTATACAAACTGTTCTCTATGCGAGTAAAGTTATATCAAAAGTAAAATACAATACAGAAATTAAAAAGTATATAAACACATTATAAAAAAACCTAACCTAGGGTGCCGCCGGCGGGGCCCAGGCCACCGGTGGTTAGGGCTGCAGAGAGAGGAACCTCCTGACGATGCGCGCCGTGTCCAGGAGTACCGCCTTCTGTATCTGGCCCTTGATCAAGCTATCTAGCGAGAGTCTCTTAAGATGTTTGTCGAGACTCATCGCTACAAGACCGTTCGCCGAAACGACTATGGACGATGATCGTCGAGTCAACATCCTATATGGTGGTCACCTCGTGAGCATGATATTATAGAAGCGTTGTTTTGTTGTTTGAGAAAAGTTGTAGTTTATAGGTAATATTTTTAGCCCTATTTAGTTGAAAAAAAAAAAATTATAATTTTTCTACCCACATTTTTGAAGCCAGAAGAGGCTTTTCTGTTTAAAGTTTAATAAATATTTTTTTTTATTTGCAAGTTTTTAATTTTTTTTATCCGCAATTACCTTGTTCAGATCAAAAGACTATCCTCTATTTTTACGGATTTTAATAGCAAAGCTCTTAACTCCCGATTAGCTTTCTAAAATTTTCAAGAAAAACTCGTAACTCCAAATTTTCCAGGTTCAGGTGATTACAAACAAATAGGTTTTAGCAATCTGACGGCTAAATTTAACTTAACATTATGTAAAAAAAATACTAAGCAAGTCTTCATGCAAAATTTTTGGTAATCAAGTTTTTTGTGCCTCCTGTAAAATTTGGTCAGATTGAGTTACGAGGTTTGCGATTTAGGCCGACGATGTGCTTGTTTACACACTATGTTTGCCTAAATTCGCGCTCACATTTGAAACAAAGTAACAGCGAAACATTACACTAATGTGTTCCTTCTTGCAAAAAAGATTTATTAAGTACAGGAAAGCGCGTATAGGAACGAGTCAAGGGTATAGGTATCGTTAAACAGCAAGCTATTTTCGACATTTCATTCACGGCTGACAATTTAACCAAGGAAACGTATTCGATGTACATTATGTTATTGTTACGACCAAGTTCCGTGTTGCTACGGCATAACCCTTCGATGATCGTAAAGATTATAGCCGACGATTCAACAGTTCTGAGGGCATAACGGTTATGCTTCACCTCCAATTTATATTATCTTTCAAATACAAATAGAAATACTCTTTATCGCACACCTCAAACATCAAGGAATATAACTACAACACAACAAGAGATACATTAAAATAACAGGCAGAGGTAAACAACACGCGGTCTTATCGCTAAATAGCTATTTCTTCTTTTCTTCTTCTCTTCTTAGCGTTCTTCGTGGATCTATCTATATGGATCTATCGAAAATATAAAAAAAAAAAATTGAAAAATTTAAAGTGAAAATTCACTACTTATAAGGATATTTGGAAATCCATTTTTTTTTAATAATACGTCTTTATTACCTACATAATGTGTATAAGTTACAAAAAAAACTATTCAGTAGTTTACATAAAAGAAAATAAAAACCAATTTGCGTTTTTTTTTATTTTCTCAAAAACCTGAGGTCCTTTTTTTGTAAAATAGCATCTTACATCTGGACTAATATATTAGCAAAACGGCAATCGATTTGGCTTCTGGGGCCGATGCCCCATACAAACACGGCTATACCCTTTGGAACTCGTGTTTCTAAGGGAGCATCGTCAATTCGTCACTGTGAGCCCGTATGTAATGTAACAAACAATTACAATGAAAATCTCATTTGTTATATTACAGGCAACGCGGTAAGGGAGCTCCCTAAAATAAATGTTGGTTGCTAAGGTGATAAGATCAGGAATGAAAGCTTTTAACATTATTTACATAAGTAATGGAATGATAATCAGGCGTTGCTTTACGGAATTCCATATAAAAATTGTGGATGTTAGTTGGTTTACTGTTCTTCGAAAAATGAGGACTATTTCGCGTGCCTAATAGTAAACGGAGTGAAATATATAAAAAAGTTACATCGTAAATCCACATGAGACACCGGGAAAGTCGCGGGAAACTGTATCTTATTTACTGAGACTGTGTAAGTCATGTGTGATTATAAAGTTTTCAGACACACTTCGTGGGTAGCGAATGTGATGAGAGTCTAGTCTAGCGTGTAATTCTGATAGGCGACATCGTTGCTACGTACCTAATCTTTATTCCTAATAAAAGCACATGCTAGTTCTTATCTGGAATATACAAGTCTTCATAAACAACTCTACAACATATACGAGCATTGCCAAAAACCCTATGCGGGTAATAATGTTATGTTTAACCCGTCGTTTGCTATGTCAAAAAAAATCTAGTTTAATTTAAGGTAAATAATATTTTATCATAAGGTTTAAATTTAATGTGTGTCTGATCTCTCTATACTATATACCTGTGGTGTATAGACACCTTTATGATAATAAAGTGTGCCCGCCACCTGCTCGCTGCCGCCATTGCTATGAGAGACGTCAACGGGAACGGGCAGTCGTGGTGGACAGAAAACCCATTTAAGTGTTTTATTGAATCTACTCCCGCACGGAAACACAGGACATCACACTACCCTGAACAACTTTCGGTGTTGTGCCAGTATGCACTTCTGAGTCATTTCGTTGAGCTTCTTTGTCCCTCCCTCTCTTGCATGCTCAACGCCTCCGCGTCCTTGCAGCAGAACTGCTGGCTGGGTGTAGTCACAGAAACGAAACGTGTCTGACCTGTGGATAAGCATCCGAAGGTTTAATTTAGGAGATTGAATTCGTTTGCCATCAATCTTTTACCTATCGCTGTAATAACATAGACATCAATAACCTAGGCATCTCCAAATGTTGCTATCTTTCAATATAGCCATAGGTGTGAGCGAAAAACCGCGATCGAACCCCCCTCTCCCACCTATGGCCGCTGCTCCTCGCTCTGCTAGTCGCCCGAAGCCGTGGCCGGGTCGTTAGTCCAACCCATAGGCTGAATAAACACTAGTTATAGACAAACGACAAAGTAAACACTCAAACTACGAGAGCCTCAACAGACCAGAAAAACTTCGAAGGATCTTATGCAACTCGGGGTAACGCAATCAAACGAGACGAACTTTGACGTGGTTTGCATATTTATAAGATTTCTTCCATCGCGAAATCATGCCTTTGTCGGAGGAGCGATTTTTTCATTTACTAGAATCCTGCATATCAATATGATATTGAACTCGGGCTTAATTTATATGCAAGACTAGAAGGTAGCCGTAACTTCGTCAGCGTAAGACGTTTTTTACCGTATTTGGGTAAAAATTATCTTATAATTATAACCCTCTTTGGATGTCCAGATATCCTTGTTAAATTGGTTAAAACTTGTACAGGTGTCCGGGGTGATGAGAGGACAAAGAAATTATGGCCAACTGATGGAAGCCAGACTTGCATGGCATACAAAACAAGATAAGAACCTGCATCGCGTTATCAATATTTTTCCCTGACATCATGACCCCTCTCCATAGAAATCAGATTTTCAATTCCTACAAATCTAGAACTTTATAATATAAATATAATAGATGTGTACTTCTTATCTAAGTGTAAGTACATCATTATTACGATATAGGTATATCAGTTTCCATTATTACTATATTGAATGGGGACGGAATAACATTGTATTGTGTGGAGTTGTTATCGCTACTATACAATGTTAGTACGAGTCTGCGAGACTTATTTTCTTTTTACCGCAGATAATTATAGTATTTATTTTTCCGTTATCTTATATTGCGATTATTACGTAATTTTATGATTACATGACGCTTACGTTTGGATAGTGCACGCTCTTTAGGATCCGTGCCCAAAGGGTGCCAACGGGACCCTAATATTACCTAAGTCTCCGTTGCCTGTATCCGTCGGCCATACGGCTGTTATTTTTCAATTGTAGTAGGCTTGTAATTTCCGCGTAATGTGTAACTTAACTAAAGAATCTAAACTACCTAGTTAAACTAGTTGAGCTATTTTTTTTTGTCAGTGTATGGTCGCTATAACATCATATACTGAAAATAAAAACAATAAAGTATGATCTGCAGTCCCCATACAACAAAGGCGTCTCCATGCTTTGCTTTATAAACAAATCGAGTTTGAACATACATTGAAATATGTTCATATGAGCCTCTTTTTAAAACATACACTGGCTTTAATAACACGAAAGAACGTGGCTAGACAGATGTTATTAAATATAAAATAACTTCAAATTTCGTTAGCGCTCGGTTTACGGCGCCGAGGCTTTTATAAAATTCTAGCCTTTTAAAACGTTTACAAGCTGAGCTGAGCAAAAGGGAACGTCGGGGTTACAATAACATACTTTGTATGAAATGTTAACTTGTTTAGGTACATTTCATGTATTTTTCATCCTTTTATACTGTTTGGTCATTAACCGTTACTACATTAAATACAGGTTGCTTATGGGGTTCCCTTTTGTTGGTTATTGGAAATCATATCCCCATACGAGTGAGCGAAACAACGCGCTCGGACTTTTCGCTCTCACCTACGGCTGCCGCTCCCTGCTGCCGCTTGCTTCTGAAGTCTCGTGGACGGGTGTTACGTCGCCTAAATCGAAAGTTAATTTTATTACTGTCATGCTGCGTAACTTTTTTATTTTTATTTAATTGAAAATAAACACATACCTACAATATATTTACAATACTAAAAACTATAGATAACAATGGCTTAACTGTGTAACATAGGTATTTGAATAATAAATGAAATAACTTCCACATACAAAATTTGCTCGCATTCTACACAAAGTCTTGAAACCTTGAAATCATTCACCCAAATTGTTATATCACCATAAAGCAATCTAAGGGGTCGATGTAAAAAATGAGATTGTGCAAGCGACGCGTCCTCGCGTCATCTCCGGGAACATCAAATGTAAATTGGTCGCAGTTTCCTTCCGATCGGCTTTGTTATTACGAATGGGGTATTGGCGATAGGGTCTACTTTTTGCTTTAAAGATTGATATGTCGATGTGCATGGGTATAATTCTGTATTATTAAGTATAAGATTACGTTTTTAAGGGTATATTTTCTTGCTGACGCCATTGTCATCAGGTGAGTATTTTATGATGGGATGCCGCAGGAATCGAGGGAACTTTTCAAAATAATGGTCACAAACTTATAACACAAAAAAATACTGGCTATTTCCTCCGCGCTAAATCATTTCTTTTGATATTTAGTAAGAAATCTTTATACAAAGATACAAATCTATATAACTTTCCAAATTAACTATTTCCATATAACGGTTCAACCCTTATTTCACCCCCCTTAAGGATTGAATTTCGAAAAATCCTTGTTTAGTACACATCCACACACTGTAAAGAATATATTATGTTCCAAATATCATGTTTATATCTTTCTTTAGCGGTTTAGGCTGTGCGTTGTCTCATGTCTGTCAATCAGTGAGTAACGCAAGAGTCATAATATGTATAGATGAATAACACACGCGTGGGCACACAAACTAGTAGCAAACACTGGATAACTCAAAACAATATAATAAATGCATACCATACATTTACATAACATGACTATCAAGATCCTCATTCATTTTAATAAGGCGGTCCACGTATATTTTCAGCTACGGGGACCGGGCTTGCTTGGCAAAATTAAATTGGATGTCAGGACCATCGCATATTATCCGTTGACTAGACTAATTTCCCCTGAATGTGAAACAAAGGGAATTTTAATTAGAACCACGCACAATACAAATTAGAAATACTCGACTAACTTTGCAATTTCTGAGCCACTGTAGCCTTACGCTATTGTATAGATCTGTTGGGTCTATATTTAACGTGTTTTGATAGTTATTTATATACTCTGAAACCATTTGGCATCGTGTGTCTTTATTTACTTGAGCGAGTATTACAAACATTTCAGATATGAAAACGGGTAACACATGAAAACCCAAACGTCATTTAAGGCTAACTAAATAGCTTTTGCATTGTTTAGCGGTTAAAAACGTACAGAAATATTGAATTGAGGTTAGACACTTCTATTTGATATCGAAAGGACAGGATATAATACGTGACGCGATATCTCTGAGACATCCGAATTGGCGATTTACCTAGTATAACGCCACTTCACCAACCTGTTCGCGTTAAGTTTGCACCTCATTTATTTGCAAGGCCATAGATATCAGACGCAAACTTGACTGGCTAGTAACGTGAAATGAAATGCCACTATATGCAGCTCGATCCGCGTTTCAACGACAGTGTTCGTGGGTCGCGTTTTAAAAGCCTTGGATATACCAGAGACAACGATATCATAAAGTACACTCGAATTAGTTCCCTGACTGACAGAAATGTTCGTCTAAATTCGGTCGAAATAAATGATTTCCGTATTCATAAGGATCCTAACCTATTACGAAAATCTCATTGCCTCATGAAAAATAAAAATACTCATGTAAGTAAACAAGTAATAAGTCGGACACGTACGAAAAAGCAAGTTACGCCCACTACAACCGTCTGGGATTACTAGCTTAGTTAGTATTTTGTGCCATCTTAGTCGCTCGTTCCGATCTCTAATGGTATTAAAGTCCAGGTAAAATCGACTGAAGTTATTTTCCTTTGATAGTAGGAGATACGGTATTAGAAATATACACCCTCGTCTTTTATGTCACACAAAGGGAATACATTCCTAAAAAAACACATCCCGTACCTAATCAATAGTTTATCGGAGAAGGATATAAGATGAAAGCCGAACACGAAAAATTCAATAGAATGTTATAAAAAAAAACACTTTTTTAAAACTTCTACCGTATAATACCCACATCCCCAAAATAAGAGACATAGTTATGTACATAAAATAGAGATTCCGTAGAGATCCCACAGTCAAAGCAGCCACTGGTTTTGTGGGACATTCTTTTATTTAGACGTAAGAAAAAAAAAAAAGTTCCTAATAAATAAATAATAATAACATAATAAATAATATATGTTCGTTCACTAATCGCAATAAGCGTTGCCTAGCTAAATCTGAGACCTATATTTTTAAAGTCTTGGCAACCATGGATGTGACACTTATGACTAGGCGAGGCGACCTTTTATTGTCGTTAAAATTTAATAAAATTGTCTTTCATTTAAAACAGTACACTGATAAATATATATAGCCCGCTGCTAAGAAATCGATTTTAGGTTATAAAATGTTAAAATTGCCTTCTTACCGGCGGGGGACTATAATTAGAATAATAAACGTAGTTGTCATCGAATAACAGATCAGGATAAATATATCTAATACCGTATCTTGGTCTATTATCGTACATGTAGATAAAAGGGTTGCGGCTGAAACGACGGTCTCAGGTTATAGCCGACCCTTATAACATAACAATATGTAAAGCAGCCTTAAGATACCCCAGCTTTTTAAGACGTCGGTACGTTGTCACCTTATTTTCCGCGTTCTTTAACTCGATAGAAGCTGATTGATATAACAAGATGCGGCTCGACGTTTTACAGACACCGGTATGACACTTTTTCGTATAAATTTACTTGGAAAAGTACAATAATGGAATAGAATAGTAGAAAAGTTATGAGTATACAGAATACTTTTCTGCTTTTGTTCTAGCAAAAGCCGTCGGAGAACTGTATTTTATTAGTTGTCTGTGGAAAAAGTCACGTAATTGTTCGTGGGGCGTGCCAACACGACCAACCGACGAGAGCGCACGGCTACGAATGCTCGCCGTTTTGCCCAAACAGAAGCGGAAGTCGGAGTAGAACTCGCGTAAGCTTGTGTTGCGATTCGTGCGATCTTTAGTTTTTTTAACACAAAAGGTCTGCCAACGAAAAACAGTTTCTCACTTTTCTTAATTTCCTGTTACGCTTCACGCGCCTATTTCTACATCGGAATTATTCCGAACGAGTCACGAATTCACGATCAAGGATGTCTCGGTCATGGTCGAGGCCATGTGCGGTTGCGTGTGTATAGCAATCTTTAAACATTCGACTGTGCCGCAACGTGATCGCTGCGTGACGGTTTTGTTACATTCTTTGTGCAGGTTTAGTTCAGAATAATATTTTATAGGGAATAAAATGAAATTCAAAATGTATAATTTTATTGTAAAACTTGAAAATTCCTACATTTTCGAATGCTCAACCGCGTCTTTTTTGCAGAACCGGATAGAAGTATTCTAAAATCATATTTAGATGTGTAATTTTCAGTGCAAATGGCAAAACCCAATTTAAAAATGCTGTCGTTTTATATAGAAAAAACTACCATGACTCTCAGACATATTAAAATACATACGAAAACATGTTTCGAATCGGTACGCGATTCGTCATCAGGAGCTACGATCAGTCGCGGCCAATCGAACACCCACAACAATCGTGCTCGACTTCTATGACTTGAGTAAACATGTATTTTTAGAACGCTGTCGTTGTTCGAATATCAATAAATGATATAGATTATAGATTACGTAAAAAATATGATTGTCTTTATGCGTACGTCCGTAAATATAAGGACGCCATACAATAACATTATTAACAAAAGCAGAAACCTATAAAGTACTTAGGAAAAATTGGCTTGACAGAAGCAATTAAACTCAATTTCGGGAGGCACTTTTATGAGTTATCTTATCACTTTTCAATTTCATTAATTTGCCTCGCGGCGCCATAATAAAATTCCTCATCCAGTCACGTGCGTGCCAAGTGATAGCGAGAATTTAACAATACCTAGCCTAAAATACGCAAAATAAGAACGTCGTAACCGCCTTTAGATTACAGTCAAATTTAACTTTAGTTAGTCTATCGGGGTTAAGATGTTGATCAATGTTGATGAACCGAGTAAAATAACCTACACGAAGTAACAATGTCGTAACCGCCTGTGGATTCCAAAGTCAAGTTTGACTTTAGTTTATCGGGGTTAATATATAATAATAATATATTCTTAACTAGCTGCGCCCCGCGGTCTTACCCGCGTTCGGGATAAAATTTGATTTTTATTTTTATTTATTAATAATCATAAGGTACGATATAATTACGAAATAAGAATAGTGATTTCAATTCACAAGCTGCTTTCAATTCAATAATGGAAGCGTTGTTGAATGAAGCAAGTGTACTTCGCGACAGTATCGCATCAATTGAACTATGTATAAAATAAATTATCATTCATCTGCGTTATTAGTGTTATGATTATGACATGATTCTTTTGACTTCACCTTGACTTGGAATATTTTGACTCATTATATACACATTTTAGGATATTCACGTTGGCGCTGTGTTAATTAAACCTTTAAGCGTAAACACATTTAATTGCTTTATTTCGTTTTCATCTGGCCTGATGAATACATCCTTTAATTCTTGGCTAAATTTGAAATCCGGGCGTCGTGATGCTGGTTGCGTTATTAAAAACTTCCTTTTTCACTCAATGGTCAATAATCTTCCTATGTTTCTAACCCGTGCTCAATGTAGGTCCAAAAATCTTGCAACATTGTTCGAGAAGATTTGAATTAAGTACTTACGTAAGTTTGGTGTCAATTCATTTAACTTAGAAAAAACACCGTACATGACAGAATAGATAATTTGATCACGTCATGAACACGCTTGGTTATTTTGAAAAGTTCCGGATCCAATGCGTACATACGTAGCCACACGTAAGAAGCACGTGAAACTAACGTCAAGCATTCAGCTGATTCGCTAGTGTCAGTTCAGGCCTTGCTCACGCGCACGGTAAGGTCAACAGAGACCAAAATATCACCGCAGTCCACACGTAGCGGTGTTGTAAACAGATGGGCTAATTTGAGGAGAACTACTACTTAAGTCTTGTTGATCTCATTCATGTATATGTTGTTTATTTGTGTACCTGATTGTGTCAATTGATAGCTGCTTGAAATAAATGTGTTGATACCATTCATAAGAATTCATCATCAATAGTGAATAAACACTTCGAAGTTCGATGACGTTGTCATGGACTTATGACTCCAAATTACTAGCGTCAGGGTTTTCCTCTACCTTGTTTCCTGCTATTTTCGCTATTTCATCTATTTTTTTTTTATTATATACCTATGCAGGTTCGTTTTTTATCTGGCATAGTTCCTGAGACCACTTCGTTTGTCTAACGTATATCGTCTATACCCGCCAGTCCGCCACCAATTTAATATTACATTACCAAGGCAAAACTTATTTCATGTAAAACTTTCCTACTTTGGTCGTGATTCGTGAACATTGGGTTGCAGATGTTCATACTAATGTAATACCTACGCAGAAAAAATACATATGTGAGTGCTTTCCTTATTACAAATAGTCATAGCGAAATAATTTCACCGATCGTGGAATCGTTAATGTGTCAACAATTGAATGAAATTATAAGAATAATAAGCTTTATTCTGAATGTTAAAGAAGATTACAACCAAAGACACCGCTAAGTTTCATAGCAATATCTGAACTTGTTAGCATTGCTCCGTCACCTTGTTTGAAGTTTTGGTTATGTTTGACTTTCTGAGTCTCGATAAGTTTGTTGTCAGATCTTGAAATTCGCAACCTGATATTAAGTATTTAACTTCAATTTAAACCTTTCATAAACTTTCTCGAGTGAGGGAGCGTCCTTATTTTTATGACTTGGAAAAGAAGTCTAATTTACCTAATAAACTTATTATTGTTCGTCAATGCTACTATTTTTGAACATGTCGACGTCTCTAAACTAACTTTCCTTACAGGTTCTGTGCTATCTACTACGTGCGTTCTTAGAAACAATCATGCACTGCGTCTCTCTTGACCGCTCAACCGCTACTACTACTACTTTATTATCCATTTAAGGTCTAATATTGTACGTGTCTAACCTTAAAAATAACGTATTATCCACATTCCAGTCCGACCGGGATTATTCAAATGGAGCTACTCTTTCGGAATCTACGAACCTTACCCTCACATTAACATACATGCCACTAGGACGATAAGACAACGGTTCACAGAACGAACTAATCTTAATTTCAGCAAAAGCTATATACATTTTATACCAAATAACTTCTTTAGTTTCCTTTAGCATTAGCATAACAGCGGTTATTACTTATTCTAACCTATTTAGTATTATTCTAGCTCCTGACAATACCTCCATATCCCCTACTGGACCAAGGCCTTTCTTACCTTCTTTTTCATGTCTATAATTTCCTACTATTATTTTAAGTAAGTTATGTATTAGTGTATTCCCGCATTCGTTATTGGACAAGCCGTCGTTCTGATTACCTTGTTTCATCAAGAAGTGCTAAAGAATATTGGAATTTCATTTAGATTTAGATTTCTGGGACATTTTCTCTCTTAATCGACAATCGATTACAACGTCCATCTCTCGAAGGTGGCAATAGATTCAGTCTGTAATTTTGAATTCGTCGCGTCATTTTCGTGCCTTTCATTACGGGGATGCGACTCGCATTTCAATTTGTCTTTCGGTCCCGACTCAGGCTCGTGATAAAGTCCACGTTTATTCGGCTTACTCTTTAAATTTTATTTCGCATACTGTTTGCTTTCTGAAAATCGTGATATTACAGTTGTTATGAAGCTTGCACTGTATTGGCACACGGCGAGGTTGCTTTTTCAATTGTTAAGTTTCATGGAGGAGGTTGGTAAAGAAAAATATCAACGCTAGGGGCGGTAAGCGAAAGCTCTTTATTCGACCTCATTCCTTATGCACTGATTGCCAGCCCCAAAAACAGTTAATGGCCGTGAAATCATAAAATTTGTAGCAAACAATATACGAAAAAGCTGCAAAGGTCTGGTAATTTGCAGATCCACAAATGTTTTGGACAATGGTGAGGGTTGCGTCATATGTTTTCCAATCGTCGTCGGCTAACGAAGGGAATTAGTGAAAAATATATGGTACGGAAGTTTAAATAGCTCGCGTTACTGCAATGCAAGCTTTTTGCACTTTCAAATAAATAGGTAAATTCGCTATTTCTAGGAATATCCGTCCTAAATGTATGTCTACTTTAGCGAAGAGCTCAACACGAGTGCAACAGTAAGGTATGCCTTTGTGTGGCGTATTCGATACGTATATTTAACGTAAGCATGTGAGGCACAACGTACGGTCGATGGATGACTCTTGACTCTTCCTCGCAATCCTCGAGTAATTCAGCTCTGGCGTTACTACTTGACTCAATTAGTACTCATCATCTGCTCAGAATAAACAATATAAATACATACTCGTATAACTCGGTAGACTAAACAACTTACATTCCTGCCCTAAAACAACAGGCTACCAAAGAATGTAAATAAATAAAAAACAGACAACAACAAGAGGTAGTTTGAGTTTGTAATTAATCAAGGTCTGTTTATTTTGCTTATTAATTAATATTGTTAGTTGGTAAAATCTTTCATTAATTATTGCGTAACTAACAATTACATGGAGGGTTTCAGTTACAGTCTGGCCAAGAAGCCTTGGTCAGACTGTAAATACAGAAGCAATCGCCAAATATTTAGAACGAGACAATAATCACGGACCATGGTACGACCAGTAATCGGTGTATTTTGAGTTATGCTATTTGAGATGCAATATGCAACTGTTTATATTACTGTTAATATTTAAATGTTCAGTCAGCATCCAATAGCAGCTACCAAAGTAGCCAAACATGGGAAAATATCTTTATTTGCATAGCAGTAAGGATGCGTTACGATATTTTGGATACTATTAATGCTACTAACGCTTATCGTCATTGTGACAAAAGCGAAAAAGGTACGTGTTTTAATTTCCTTGACTGTACAGTATCATCGCTGAAGTGGCAGATTTCATTAGAAACTACGAATTAAGACCCTTGAGTTCACTACGATCAAACATGTTAATTCTTGTGTATCTTATCCTTAATCTTCCTCTGCGTTCGCTTTTAATTTGATCGCTATAATTACAATAAAATTTAATATTACATTTCAGTTTACAGTGGGTATATCTATAGCAATTGTAGTATTGTTATTGTGACTCGTGTAATGAATTTTCGACGTTTCTTCGCTGAAGCGTCCCACGTCCTTTAAATAAAGCGCACGTGACCCTAACTCGTTTATCTCATTCTTGCGAGGCGCTCCCAACAATATCGCGTGCGTATAATACTATGTATGCCTACTGTATAGGTATAAGATTAGCTTCTGCGCCGCATCTATACATATCTTTAGAGATAAGAAACTAATTAGACCTAAATGTGCTGTAAGATGTTGGCTTAAATTTGTCTTTGTAGTAGAAGATACGATTTAGAAAGGTTCTTCGCCCATCTGTTTAATGGACGAAAAATATTGTATTTATTTATAATTTGGTATGCAAAAAAATATATCGCATAGAAAAAAAGATTCGATCTTTGTATCAAAAAAAAAAATAGTGTGTCGTGCTCCGCTACTATGCTGCGTCCTCTTCAGTCTTCTATCGCACTAGATACTAAGCTTAGGCCTCATTGTCGCGAGTTTTAAATTTTACCTTTAAAGTTTAACAATAGTTCCATGATTAACGCCAGGTTCCATGATTAACGTCAATTCATTTATTAAACATACTGCTTAAAATTATTATTACAAAATATATATATATTTAATTGATCATAGTCTTGCCCGAAACTTTTAGGCAACCCATTCGTGATATCTTTTTAGCATACTAAATTTGATCTAAAATTATTTCCATTCCATCCATTAAACCGATGGGTCAAGGTCATTTGTAATCCGTATCTTAGACTATTACTTAATCTTCTGCTAAAGCATAACATAAAATAAGTGGGTATCTAAATAAGGTACACATCGTATTTTACTTACATTTACACATGCTGCGTCCTATACTGCGTCCATTGTAATACAGTTTTTGTATTTTGTAGCTTTTCAGTAGGTAGCCTATTCATATTGACGCCGCATGTCACACGGTTGGAATGATGGATTTTAGTCGCCTGTGAAATTGTAAACGTTCCAATACTTCCATCATTTACCCCATTAGTCGTGGTTAAATAAAGTACACTTTTTTCTTTACATTCCCCGTGATTGTCCGTATATCAGTCAATAACAATCTGGCCTTTCGCTATTTTAGCGATCCCGCAGTAGCCAGATAACTACACGATTTTACGACCGGCTCTACCCGCCGGCTTTTATGTGGGCGCTCTGGAGTTTTCTAGATGTCCAACCTCATTGTTGCTTTTGTCGTGCATTTCTGGATTATTCGCTACTATAGTAGCGATATCAGCAGTTTTAGGAATATTGTAGTACCTACTTTTTTTTTCAAATTTGAAAGAATTGGAATCACTGTATCTTTATTATTTATTTATTTACCCGTCCTATCCATTTATTAAATTGAACTTAATACAACAGTGACTGCCTGAAAGTCGAAATCCGAGGTTAGCGAAATTTTGTACTGGAATCCCTTTTACAACGTTTGTATCGAAGCATTTTAAATTTTTAACAAAAAATAACTGACGTTAACGAAATGAAGTTATGTTACATGACAATGGGACCAACTAAAAAGTATACTCTATCAAACAAAAGAATCATTCAATTAGAGTAATCGGGGAACATTCGTAAAACAATAGCTTCCCGAAGAACTGAGAACCTGCTCCGTATTTGACATCGATTAAAATAGGAATTTACAAACACGGATATCCTATGCTATTAAATGTTATATGAAAGATTGAATGGAAATTCCATCCGGTATATACGGACGGCTCCCATTCAATTGTTCTATTTGCCGACGGCCAATGCCGCCTCTATGTCGCACGCGACAAGCAGTTTCTGGAGCGCCATAAATTTTATTTGTTTATTCGGAGATTCGTACATTGAACCCCCTTTTGCGGCTTTGGGCTTGTTAGACGGTCTTTACACATGTCAATGTGGTTGTAGCTTCAACAGACATGATATTCGTATTGATAGCTATGGAATTATAGGTAGGGATAGTCTGTTTCCAGGGTTAGGTATGTTTTTTTATTGTTGGAGCGGAGCGAGCGAAGCGAGCGAAGCTCCCATGGATCGACTCGAATGGACTTTGTAACAATGCGCAGATCTCAGCGAGTTCTCAACTGATTTTAGAAATTTTTGTTTTAAAATGCACAAATTAAATTTGGCTAGGTCGTGACGAAAAGAAAATTTCGAAAAAAAAAAAAAAAACTCCGCTCCAATCTATGGTGCAAGCTTAGCCGGTGGCTGACTCTGCATCGACCTAGTTTACTCAGTATGACTTTTGAAATTCATTGTTGTAGCAACCAACTGTAACTTTCATTTTCCGTAAAGCTGTTTGTCTTTATGTAGTTGCAGCAACGCAAACAACCCGCAATGTTCTCTTGTATCTTCTTGGAAGCAAGAAGCAGCCTCCCATGGGAATTTCTGAAAACCTTTGTTTGTTCTTGGTCTAAATTATAAAGGTTCTGTGCAAAATTGAAATTTTATAGTTCTAGCCTTTTAGCTAGGAAACTAGTTCTGAACGTAGGGCTGGTTATAATTCTTTGTATAAGTAGAATATAAAACAGTTTCTGATAATAAACCCTGTGAGCGTTTGAATATCCTAATATCAACCTTATTTCGAATATATAACGAGTGAAAAAGCTACGGTTCGTTAAGTGATTTTATAATTCCCATTTTACATCGAAAATTGTCTGGAATGATTCGATCAACCGCAATTTGACTAATCAACGCATTTGCTTCTTGAAGAAAGATCAAAACAGAATTTCGAAAGCCTAATGGTTTAAATTAAGTCGATTGGAAACATTAAAAATATTATTGATTACGTCTTGTTTTTATACGCGTAATAAACTAGTCCCCATGTGTAACATAAGATACCAGCGGTGTCAGTAAGATATCAATATTATTATTTATTATACGAAACTACAATATCTTATCGTCGTTAAGATACATGGCAATACATCACAAATAGTTTCAGTTCCACGTGTATGTAGTTGTTACAAATATTATGGTTTGAATTTGACCGAAATCATTATTTATTTATATGTTATCGTGCTATTTCATTACCAGTTGCTATGGCTCTTTATTTTTGTTTTTAATTGACTTGATAAGGAATCGTAAGGTCTCTAGTTACACGCGTGCATCACGCTCACGCAGACGACATTTTCGATTCATTATTTAACATGTAAGTGCGTGCCACTTATTGGCAGAGATAGGTTAAAGCAATTTATTTAAGGTCAAAAGTCAATCTGATTTTCCTAATTAGCGCACAGGAAGACTTTGTAATGACTAATGGAAATTTTATCAATCGGATATTTTTACTGAATATTATGTCAAAACAAATGCGACATTTGGCCCTGAATTATTTTAATTAATGTTAATGTAACAGTTTTTAAGCAATATGTGGTAAATGTTCGCAGAATTCTAGTGGTACCTGTTGTTTTCATTTCATTGCCTAAGTTTTGTTCTTTCTGGAAATTTTGTGCAATATGAATTGTAATGTAATAATGTTGTCATGACTACAAATGGTGCTGTTAAAAATGTCTACATTTCTAACTCATACCCTTCTTAAATGTAAACCCTATAAGGCTTGACTCATGACTCCTTAGTAAGTAAGAGAGGTCATAACTGGAAAAGTGCTAACGCTCGTAAACTGCGTATTTTACGTTTCCTTTGGTGAACCATGTTATTTGTAGGCCCTTAAAGTATTAACAGCCACTTCCCGGGTGTAGATAAGAATTGATGATTATCACAAGCTGCTTGCACAGTAAATCACTTGCAAATCGCTGCTGTATGCTAATTCTGCGTTCCACATTTTGTGTACGTTACATTGGGTTATTCGACGCTTTCTTGTTAAGCAAGGATATCAGTATCACAAGAGATTTTTTGTCACCTTTGTCTCCTTATTTTATTTTATTTTCTCGTTTCCACAAGCCCTGAACTGTTGCATAGTGTATTAACCCATCTGGGATGTTCCTTTTGCTTGCCTATTCTATTTTTCGTTTTATTTCTACTTCAGCTTCATCCTTACTTAATTTGAATATAGTAGCGTTTCCTTTTATTACTTTCTGTGGCCTGTCGGTGTATTGTGTTTCCAGTTTACTATCTATCGTAATCATTTTAATGACATAACAGAAAACCACATAGAGAGTGACAGGGAAACTTCACAAAGCCCCAGAGCACAGAAAATGCTTCTAAATTAATAAAGCTTGAAAGAACCAGGCAAAGTAATTCAGACTGGAGCGCTCTAACTAAAGTTAGCAAAGCTGCATTCAGTCTCGGTTTTAGACATCACAAAGCGTCGGGGGCAATGCCACCGAACTGGAACTCAGTGTAACTCCCGGTTACCTGTTACGTATGCATGTACTGGGTATTTAGTTTATTCACTGTGAATGTACGATTCGTCGGGGATAATACCGCTTATGTATTTGAAGCGTGAGCGAGAATTTGTTGGATTTAGTCTGTAGCTGTAATAAACAGCAAATAAAGTTCTTTAATCGTGATCCGACTCGAACCGTCGACGCTTATTAAAACTTTCTAGCGAAACAAAATTGGACAGCTCATTTAGAGTAAACCCCACCTGCGTTTCAAATTAGACGCTGGCAAACACCCCCACTAAGAAAAGCGAGTTCTTGTCAACATAAGTTTATTTTCAGCACGAAAGCAAAAATATCGCTTCCGTGTAAAAGTCTCTAGTAAGTCGCGTGACCACAATGTTGTGATAGCATCAGTGGCTTCGATATTGTGCCAATCAAATTAGGCTAAGTGGGAGCGCTTTCCTTCGACTTTGGAGTGAATGGCATCTTTATTACAACAACTAATGCTTTTGCCGAGTTGTTACCGCTTCAGGCGAGTGAAGACATGAAAGTTAATTGAGCGGTATGAAACCCAGCGTTATTAAACCTAATTGCTATGGCGTTATATTCTGGCTTTGTAACAAGGTTGACAATTTTACATTACTCACTGATATTTATGTTAGCTTATTTTCAAATGCTTGTTGCTAGCCACTCTTTTGGCTGGAGTCCAAATGTTTTAGATTTAATAGAAAGTTTCGGAGTTGCTGCTAAATTATTTGGTCTACGAATAACATCATAGGTTAGTGAAGTGCATTGAGTATTTACGCCTCTTGCATTTTTGTTTTTTATTGGATAAAAATGATTCTTATATATTCAATCCAACTGGTTACGCACGCGACCGAAAGTTTTAGTGTGTTGATGAGTAAGCTATGACTTTTCTTTTTCACATTAACAATTCTTAGTACCTATTTAGGTACTCTTGTTACCGAGTTGTCAAATTTTAACTTTGTCAGTATAAGTTCTCACTCCTATGTCCCAAGTTCTGGATCTTATTAAACGTAATAAACTTGATGTCAAAGGCGGTTAACGTTTTGTGAGACTCACGGTGTAGTAAGTCATAATAATTGCCGCCTGAAAACGCTCGTATCTCATTTAAATTTGCTTTTCTGCGCATGTCACTTTCATAAGTAATTGTCTGCTTTATACCATTGTTTTCGGGATTAAGGCTCATCACGTGGTACCGTGCTAAAGAGTTGAGTGTAGGTAAACTGAACATTTCTGTTAGTTCAAAGTTTCGGACATAGTAATTGCCACTATTTTTACATGCGTTGAAGTTCTTGATTTTCAATGTTCAAATAGACTATATTTTTCAATGTCGTGATAATACTTTACACTTACATCATGAAACATTTCGTTAGTTTTAATACCTATAAAAGTTATGCATGAGTAGCTTGGTTTTTAGGACAAGTGGAAAAAGCTATACAAACATTTAGGATTCAGCTTCACCCCTGTTTATCTCACTCCAGTACGATTAAGATCTGTTTACAAATGACTACGCTCCAAAGTAGTTCTTCGATTCATACTAGTCGCCTTGCCCTTTCTTGCCCATTTTAGTAAACTCACTGCATCGTTCGAAAGCACTTTATTATTCTATAACGCGCTGTTAATTCCCCTAGGCCAGGGGTTCACAAAGTGTGATCTGCGGAATCATGGGGCTTCGTAAAACTTACATCAAAATACTTGGAACATAATAGTAAAAAAATACAACTGATCTGGGAACTTTCTTTCTAAAGTCAAATAAAGCCAAAGATTAAATTACAAAACCACTTATTTTCAGCATTATTAATTTATTAGCAACGTTTCAAAAGCCATTTTCTTAAAAGAAGTATACAATCACGCACCTATTTTGAAGCTACGTAGACCAAGTCGGTGTTTCAAAAGTTTCCGTCGTCATAAAAGTTTGAGGACCACTGCCTTAGGACTTTTTCTCGAGGATAAAAATATTTCAGCCAGTATCAGCCTGAATTAACTGTTCCCAAGGGACAACTGACCCTTACACTATCCCCGTTACGTGCCAGTTTGTCTTCATCAGCTTACTACGAACATTTACTAGGATTACGAAATATGGCGGCGGTAGATTGGGAGAAATGTAACGAAGGTGTTATTTCCTGCAGTAAGAACGTCAAAACAATTATTTATAGTATTTTTTTAAAGTAGCCTAAATTAGAGAAAACATCGGTTGGCCTTGAGAAAAACATGACGATCTACAGTACACTAGCTGTGCCCCGCGGTGTTACCCGCTTATCCCAAGGGAACACTACATTTAATGGGGATGCAAAGTACCCTATGACCTTCCCCGGGACTCAAACTATCTCTATACTAAATGTCATCTAAATGGGTTCACCGGTTTAAACGTGAAGAGGTAACAGACAGACTTTCACATTTATAATACTAGCTTTTGCCCGCGACTACGTACGCGCTTGATAAAAGGGATTATTAAAAGCGCCTAACCAAATGTAAGAGCAATTGTGCTTTTGGTCTAATAATTACATTTCCCACAGGGTCACCGCTCCCCAACAGAAATGTTCACTCACTTTTCAATCTTTTTAGGTATAATTTCCAGGATGAAAACTATCCTATGTCCTTCCTCGGATCTTAAACTATCTCTATGCCAAATTTCATCAAAATCGATTCAGCGGTTTAAGCGTGAAGAGGTAATAGACAGACAGACAGACTTTCGCATTTATAATATTAGTATGGATTAGTATGGATTAAACTGCGTAACTCTGCGTAAAACTGATAAATCGAGAAACACACTTTCTCGGTGAATATATAAGTAAAATAAGGATTATTTCAATAACTACCGCATTAAGTTGAAACTTGTTTACATAACTTTCCGTTTATACAATGTAAATTAATTACATCATTAGTTTCAGTGAGGTTCGTTTGTAACTCTGTTATTATAATTTAGTTTCCAAACTACTTCGTATCCCTTTGTAGGCGTAACTAACGTAAATTCAACTTCTATTTTAATTTAATACAAAACGTATCAACGACAAAATTCTACGGTCTTCTCAAAATAAGTACATTTATCAAATATTTTGCAACGAGGAACAACCTTTTTACTCATCCGCACTCATCCAAATTAATACTCGTAAACACAAAAACCACAAAATCCTGAACATTGAATGGACCTTTTATTGTTTTTTTTTTTTTTTTTTTTTATGTCAAAGGGGGCAAACGAGCAAACGTATCGCCTGATGGAAAGCGATTACCGTCGCCCATAAACACCTGCAACACCAGAGGAGTCATAAGTGCTTGCCTACCCGGAGGACGAAGATAGAATGCCTCTATGCTAGTAATTTCACCGGCTATTTTACCCCCACACCGGAACACAACAATGCGAACATTGCTGTTTCGCGGATTGTTTGTGCTCTTGCGATAATACTTGTACTATTATCTATTCTGTGATAATACCTTAGTCAAAGTTTGTAAAAAAATACTTTAGTGAAGTCTTTGGGTCCATCTAATCTAGGCATGGCATAATAGACAACTATTTTATAACTGACAGTTCTAATCAAACGAACCCATTTGGGTTACTAACTCTGCCGACGATCCTTGCAATATAATACCCTCATCCTATCCCATCTATAAAATCTTCAAGGACGGGCGGGACGGGTGTCATAACAGTCAGGTGTGAACGAAAAGTGTCCATTTGTTTCACTATCCTACCATCCTTTCCATAATTTAATACTATCCCTTACAAAATTTATGCTAATGGGATAGTAGTAAATTAGTTTCTTGTCTCTTGCTACCATGTTTATTAAATTCCTGTATTAATTGTAGGGAGACTTTTTGCATAATTATAATGGTTGTCTTCTTTGCAGTGTTCTCCAAAGGACAATGCGAGACTGGTCAGTACCGCTTCTTGGCCAAGACCGGCGGCTTTGCCTGGGTCCAAACCCAGGCCACCGTCATCACCGACAAGCAGCAAAAGCCTGTCAGTGTCGTCTGTGTCAACTACATCATAAGGTAAGTCTAGGATTGTGAAGACTACAACTATAATTTCAATTTATTGTGTAATTTTACGCGTTTTTTTAGATTTAATATCAGATTGTATACCAACTGCTATTTACATAATAACATCGGAGAGGTAAGTAACAATTTTAATTTATCTACATTTTATATGACATTTTATTAAGTGTATGTTATAAATTCTTCTTTACGACATACGTGGTTAATAATACAGTTTCAGTATAGTGTCTTACTGTTAAAATATCACTTAAATATATTTTGTTCAGGTCATCGTTGGCAGGACGACTTTTCCAAATTCGAAATGATTACTCAATTATCTCCCTCCTTGACGAGATAATTTTCAATTTAGAGATGATTGTTATTTTAGGATCTTTCATCTTGTAAAAAAAATATACATTTATCCTGTGGTATCCACGGTAAAGTACTTTATTACATGTAAACTATATTTTACCAAGGTGTTACCTTCTTTCCAAAAAGGTTTTGTCTCGAAACCTATAAATGGAAACTGAATTTGCGCTGACTAATCGTTCAAAATTCTATTCTAATACTGATAATATTAGATTGTCAGTTCTCGCGTAGTGACATATCATCCCCCACATTATTTTCCTTTTTAAAGTTTTGAAGTCTTATCCTAGTAATATTCGACGAAGTAAAATTACTGGGTTATTTTGAGCGTTGACTTTAACTTTCATCAATGCTGTCCCAAGATTACGGTTCCGATTACATTTTGACGACCCACCCTTAAAGTAAGACAGCGCTTACTCTAATTTTATTTTTCCTTTTCCTCTATAAAAGAAATCATCTAAGATGTCCTTGATGTAGCAGAAATTTTTCGCGTAAATTAATATCCTTGTCAGCCGGTCCTTGGATTCCGAGAATGCAAAGTCGATAGGCGATAAAGGGAGCTCCGATAACGAACAGACAGGAAGCCCTTTGATCGGATACAAGCGTCTGTCGCAAATCTTGCCTCTAACATAAGACCCGAGCGTGCCATGCCAACCAATGAGAGCCGGCCTGTTTCTACGTCTATTACGGCTTCTATGATTTATTCGGCAATTAGAGGCCCTAAACTACACCGCGACCTTTTTAATTCAACGAACGTCTTTTAAATGCGCTGCAAGTTCATTCACGGCCTACTAATTTTATTTATATCCAGCTGGGACGTTATTTATATATACATAGTCTGAAGTATCCGCCCAGATACAGGGTTTGCGTCACATACCAGTCTATTTATTATGACGGTAGGAACGGTAGCGAAGGCCGAGGTTGTTTTGATCTGCCTACAGCTGAGCATTGGCTGATTTGGGCTGTGTGTCAGGGGCGTCTCTTTGGCGTATCCAACTAAATGCTTGGCACAGTATCTAACACTTATGCACAACACATTGTATGTTTTGATACAGTAACTCCTTAAACTTTTTCGACTGACCATTGCGATATCAATTCAGCTTTGTCAAGGAATTCTATCAGACATATATCCATTTTTGCTATTTAAGGTGCATTAAGTGACACCAACATATCTATGATATTATAAATTGTAAAAATTTAATCATTGTCCTTTCATCACGTCTATACGCCTAGACCGACATCTGTTTTTTTTTGTTATTATGGGTAGCTCCACATACACAAATGGTTGTAGGATACTTTTTGGTTTACCTTACTACGGAGGAGGAAAAGAGAGAGTCATATTTGAACTTGTTTATTCTACGCGGACGAGGTTTTAAAGTAGTTGTGGCATAATCGCTGTTTCACTCCGGGCAGGTGCGGCCGGCTAGCCCCACCCCCTGCCGCCATACTAGGCTTCCGGCTTCTCAAGTACAGGAAAAAAAAAAACTCTTTTTCACGAAAAATAACCTAAAGTCGGTCATTTTTGTAACAAGAAATAACTGTATTTCCGAAAACAACTGAACGAGTTACTATTAGAAACGTCGAAATCGTTATAGATGTGCCTATAATATTTGAGGAGTTCCGTCGATTCCTCATAGATATCGTCGTCAGATTCAGATCTTCAGCAACATTTTATGAGAATACTTGGAAGTGCTTATCAATCAAAAAAATAATTTTCAAAATCGGTTCATAAATGACGAAGTTCAGAGACAACAAAAAAGAAAAGAATTGAGGAACTCATGCTTTTCGAAGTCGGTTTATATTTAAAAATTGCTCACTCTTTCCTAGTAGTAACTTATTTGTATGCTAGCGAATTATCGCCATATTGAATTTTACGCCTATCAAACTTGATCAATTTTAATGATAAAAAACATTCCTTACAGTAGCACATCTTACAGTAAGTCGAATAGCGCATATAGTAAAAATATTGTGTCGAGATTTCTAATAAATATCAGCGACGTCGGCGTCAAAAGTCGTATTGTTAGTAAAATAAAATAAACCAAGTCAAATGTAATAAAAAATAATATTTTAAAAACTTAATATTAGTCTCCCAATACAGACGATAAACACTGTTCTCGTGAAACAACGCGAGCTTTTAAGAGGCCTTATTCCTTTTAAAATTTATTTTTTTCATATTATGACAAATATATTGATAATTTCAACCAACTTTTTGAAGTGAATAATACTTTTCCCCGAGTTCTAGGTAGTAACATAGTTATTTCACGCTTTCATTGCGTACAGTCGAAAATAAGTTAAAAAAACTAATATTCCGCGTGAATTTTGTCAATTTCGAGTAGTTTTTGAAACAAAAATTATCAATGAAAAATTCAAACTGTAGGTTTCAAATATATACCAATAAATCCCAATAGCCCTGTTCTAGAAAGTAACATCAATAGTATGTTAAGAAACATGTTTGATCATAGAGAAAAATGTCTAAACAATCAGCATTTTAAAAGGAATAAGGCCTCTTAAAGTTTATAATTTATACGTGCGCCAACCTAACCAACTTTGGTTACATGAATATCGTAATGAGTTTAGAAATTAAATTTAAACTTACTGTTTGCGGGTTTCAGAACTGACCTCTAGGAAATTTTCGACGTACCTAGGCATTTTCCAAAAACAAGTGTAACTATTAGAGATTGGCCGACTATGGGTTTGGCCGACTAGCCGACTAGCCGACTAGTCGGCCGCCTAGAAGGCCGACTAGTCGGCTTGGCCGATCGTGGACTTCGGCTAAGTTCGGGTGCAATCGAGAAACTTCGTTTCGCTTCGCCGTCGCGCCTATCCGCATGCGTTCGCGTCGTGACAAGTTAGTTTTGTTTACATTTTGCCGGCGTAGGTAAATATTTCATTTCGTGAGCAAAATAAATCAAAAATACAAAAAGTGATTAAACTATAGACTAGAGCAATTGATTTGTGTAATTTCATGTCTCGTTTTCCTGTGATCCATAAAGTGCCGACTAATCGGCACATTTTGCCGACTAGTCGCCGACTAGTCGCCGACTACAAATGAGGCCGGATAGTCGGCTTTCCCGACTAGTCGGCGACTAGTCGGTACATCTCTAGTAACTATATGTTTTTTTTTTTCAGAAAATTGTTTTTTAATGTTCGTTTGTACCGAACCTCATACAAGGAAAAAAAGTGTTAACACATTATGTTTGAGCTCATTTTATTGGTAGCTGATGAGCAATTAATGTTTAGGTAATAAAGTACAAGAGGCAATAATCGTCATGTAGTTAAATGTTGTAAACAGTAATTTTCATGTTCACATGATTAAAGCTGAACGCGATGTTTAACAGTGTAAATTGTACTGCGTACTATAAAAAAATTGTCTAAAACTCAAATGTCAGTAACATTTGCACAATGCTTAATTTGGAAAGTAATTGCCCGACTTATGAACATTTCCCAAACAGCCATAGTATGTCTGCCTCCCAATGAAAAACAAACATAACATGCACGCGAATGGAAAAATGACATTCATTCCAAACGGACTGATATTTTGGCACTCGTGTGTTATTTGTGCGAAACATTCGATCCAATTTTATCTTTCATCATTGTTTCTGACTTGAATACTTCATTTATGTAAGTTCGCTTCTGAAGCATTGAAGCGCATTCAGCCGTGATTAAGAATTTTCCGATACCCCACTCTTACGTTTGATGACTTTGGCTTGCTGGATTCAATTTCTGTTGAGGTCGAGTTCTGGACAGTTTTAAATGAGATCATTGACTTTTAATATCCTTGAAATTTTCCGATGCTTTTTCTTGAATAACATTCTGTGATAATTTTAAAACTGTCATTTTATGTGTGTTTATTTTCACCGAGTGTCGACGAGAAGACGTCGGCATTTCATTAGATTTTTACGATCCTATTTCACTGCGCTATAACTTTCTCTCTATATTCGTTCTCATCGCTAACAAGAAATATCTTTGCGGAGTGGATGTTGCCGCTTTTAATGGATTTTCTTTGTTTCAATGTCCATGAGCGCGTTTTTGGTCCTCTCCACGTAACCTTTCGTCTCATAAATCATAATACTCCAGTTATTATTCATAATTTTAAACGCCCTTAATAATTCATGGTGAGAATTAAGCAATAAATGATTTTGGCTTCCGGCTAAGTCACGGAGTTCTCTCTTCGTTGAGGTGGAGTCACGAATTTTCTTATCCTATCCGTTTCTCCTCGTAAATCGCGTCGCGTTTATAGCCCTCTTCGAGGTCATGGCTTCCATTTAAGGACCTATATTATATACCTACCTATCGTGTCTTTATACCAAGCTATTGTTACTGCCTGTAAAACCTCTCAACACGTATGACGATCATTGTTTCACGAGACCTTCATAATACAAATACAAGTTTTAAAACTCGCAAAAAACTTCATCTTTGGCATGTTTCCCGTGTACCGTGTAGCTGTGGATCTGTTGTTTTAGGATTTCGAACCGCCGTCCATGCGTGCTTTGCGTGATAGTGTGTTTTTGTCGTGACGTCATATATCAGTTGGGCTGCCGGTATTAAAAGTTACCTACCTGTTTATCAATATTGTCGTGTAATATTACGTTACACCTTGACTAATGTATGAATTGTATGATCATATAAAGGAAACTGTTATAGTCTTCAAGAATCTATTTTTACTGATTGATTTTATTGTTCCTCTTTGAATTGAACTATTTTTTTAGATTAATATAGCTGAGGTTATTGCGTCTATAGAAGCAAATGATGCGGCTTTTTATGATGTTATAGAAACGGAACACTATAACAACCACTGCTCTTTTTTTAAATTAATAATAGCCTTTATACTGAAGGGTATGGGTTGACTTAAAATGCTGCGCTTCTATAATATCATCAAAAGGAGCATTTGCCTCTATAGACGCATTTACTTCAGTTGACCTTAATATAAGGAGAATTCCATTGGCGGTATCTTAGCTTATAGATAATTAGGACGTATAACAACATCAACATACCATGTGTGAATATGACGTGTCTTGAAGTTTTCCTTCTTGAAGGTTTGACTATTCCTGAGTTCCTAAGCAAACTCTTCTACTCGTGGAAGTTATGAAAGTTCGCATATTTCTAGACAGTTATGTGGCGTTATAATCGTTATTTTATTATCCTCGTAGTTCCTTTATTAATATTTATGTTAGTTTCCGCTGTAGGTACATGCATTTCTACTGAATCAATAATAACCATTTCATTATTATTAGTGTATATGGTGGTTATGTTATGAATTGAATCAGTTTGTACAAAACAATCTATGTTCAAATTCCTTGTCCAGCTTCTTGGGTTGTGTTTTGTGTTTACTCGTTCCGGTGTTTTAGTTATCTCTCGAAGACAGCGTCTGTACCTGAAAATCAGAGTATATATTTACAGTGCATATATTAATTTCGAGTGCCCAGTCGCCTCGCCTCAACGGCTGTATGTCTGCATTTCATATTTATGAAATGATCATGTATTCACGGTTGAAGCTCAGATTTGGACGGTACGTTATCTAGACAACAGAATTATCGCTCTATGTATTTTACTTAAAATGAATCTTAAGTCGTTGGGATAGTAAATTATTTTTAGTTTTACTTGAGATATTGACACTATTGGTCTAAGACTTGAACAGTATAAAGCAGAATTGGATAGGTGTTACTCTTATATTGCTTTCTTTGTCCTCGGTTTTTTCGCATACATAATACGTTTTCTTAGTTTATAAACTTACTTTCTTTTTATTTTTCTCCGACAATTCATTACCGGATCAAATTTATTAATCCCGTATCTCATCTCTTTACATAATTCATCCAGCAAACAAGCTTCCAAAGTTTTGCAAATGCGTAATAAGCTTGTTGACTTTTTCTGTCTTCACTTCACTCGTAGTTTCTGAGGGGGGTTACTCTGATTTTCGAAATTCAAAGTTCGTGTCACCATCCCGTTCATTCAAATATAGTTTAGCACGAGAGTGAGGAAAACGACACTATACGAATTTAGAATTTCGTTCATAATAACCCTATTGCTTAAAACGGTTAGCAAATAGAACGATTCTCTCAATCACGTTTCCATGTTTATCTTCTTCACGCTATAAGTATGTTTATCTTGGTCAATATTATGTTTAAGTATTTATAATTGCAGAAATAATCATTAATTCTGTAATGGCGTTTAGAACTATTTAGCTTCATATCAGCTGTAAGCGATAATGTGCGGTGCAGCGGAATGTTTATCTTATCTATGTGTACTATTATAGATAATAAGATCAAGCGCATTCTGAACGGGGATGTCACCAGCAGAGGCAAAGGTTATCTAAAGGAAATGGTTACTATGCTCCTAAGTGCAGATACATTTACATTAGTGTCACATTCTCACTTGTAAACTAATTAACGGAACTGTCTTCAGAGTTGTAAAAATTTACATGATTAAACATTATTGCATCGCTTAATGTCTTTCGCGGATTTAATGTTCTCAGTCGAGGATTAAAGTAAGTTAGCCGAGTTAGAGAACTGTATTAAAATTAATTTATAGCCTTTCATCCGTAACAGCGTTAATGACTTATGGATCATTCGAGCTTTGTTTGTTTAGGTTAATGCTAAAAAAGTTTTTCAATGTAATTTACTTAACCTTTCTTGGAAATTTAAATGAGATTGTGCAATTACGAAAATTTTTATGGCTGTTTCTAAATGAAGTAAACCTGTTTTACATTGTAATGTTAATGGTAATAGTTTTGAGTTATTCCAATCTATATTATCTACTTTTGCCTATATTATATACATTTTATGATTAGTATATTGTTTGATAAATAGTCAAATTGCTGTACCTAAGTAGCAACGGGATACTACTGTACGGTCAGTTTGCTTTTGATCGCCTTCGCGACTGATCGTTGCTCACGATTAGGTATCGCGAATCGATTCGAAACATGTTGAGCGAAATTCTACTTGAAAGTTGTAAGTAAACCCGTTTTGATATTATATATTTCAATATTTAGATTTATCACTTTAACCAAAAATACATGATAACCCGTATTAGATCTAACACTTTTTGAGTTCCAATATTATGCCGGACTTTTCCGAAGTAAATTCACCTGCGCAGTTAGTTTAGGTTAGTATTAATCCATACATATTTAAATGAGCGTTTTCATTATAAATCCTGTTATCAACGTTCAGATTTTATCAGTCGCTTTTGTACATGCTAGGTACCACATGCATACGAAATTGTTCTAAATTCAAAAATTAACCAATTTTGAATCTTAGTCCTCAGAACTTGGTTACAAAAGGTCCATTAAACGTGACTGCATAATCTAGTGAAGGGTTACTTGAGCTAGTCATGAGCTAGTATGTTACTGTGACATTTCTAACATGCATGTGCAACTACTAGACTGAGGTCATAGAAACAGAAGCGTATTTCTCAATTTTATTATAGGGCTGTCATTCAAATAAATAAATAATTAAATAAATATCGGACTACCTCAGTGTAGCTGCCCCTGAGGAAGATCTCCGTACGAGTTCGAAACATGTTGCGTCGTTTCTTTCTTTTTTCTTTCATTTTTATTTCATATCGGCAGCGTAATGTAAAAATGTGCCTATATTATTTCTACTACATGATTCAAATTCTGGGCATATTTTTTTTATAGTGTATGCAATAATTAACGTTAATTGTTTGTTTTAAATGCCCTGTGATTTGATCGTTTAATAAATAACTTTGAATTGAGGTTTTATGAGCGAGACTTTATCATTATACCATCAGATCAACGTGAATAACACATACCATTTGAAATCAATTTGATTCCAATATGGTCACATTGACTAAAAACGGTAAGTATGGCAAAGCTGCAAGATTTATATTTAATTTAAAAAAACCTAATACTTTGTACTTGAATAAGTGTATCAAATTGCTTTGCAATATGGACCTGTTGGAATTGGAACGAATGCAAACTATGGCGCCACTATAGCGGAAGGAACGTTATGCTCCGTCCCTCTCTCCCCTTCGCCTTCTCTCGCTCTCTCGCATCGCGACCACTAACCGTGTGTGACTCGAATATATTGTTTGTCTTGTTAATTATTTAAATACAAGTATTTCTTTAGTAAATGCGCTTTACTTATTTACATCAGGACCATATCATAGATGTGGCATGGTTGATTGCTATTGTGTTTTTGCTATTCGAGTTCCGAAAAGTTAAATTGATGAGATGTCCAAATAGAAAATATATCGCCAAAATATAGCATAATAGCTTTTGCCCACAGCTTGGAACGCGTTGAAAACTTGAAATATATTATACTATCCTGCGGGAACCATGCTTTTATTGGGGATGTTAATAGTTAAGGGTAAAACTATCTATATTCCCAATTTTATGCAAAGTAGTAACAAACATAAATAGGTACACACAAACCTCCGCTTTTATGATAAGTGAGAAGGTGTTGAGGTTTTGGATACATGTGATAAGAAAAAAAAATACGATAAACAACTATTCTTCACGTCAAGCATAACTCTTGACACGCGACTCTTCGTCGCGCGACTTATACTACCGTACCGTCGCTGTCTTTTTAATAGCGTGCAAGCAAGACGGGTGCAGCTGAGTCGTGCGACTGGCAAAGTCGCGGCAACATATTGTAGCGGGGCTAGCCTTGCTGATTTAAGTAGGTACTCGAAACAACCAACCGCTTATAATAGTGTTCCCTTGAGCGACGACACCCCTGAGCATAACTTGCTCTCATTGTATATCAGGTCCAGGGCACCACCTGGCGTCGTGGTCCTATCACGTGCAGAGTTTATTTTCACGCTCAATCTGGGTCAATGCAACAACACGTACTTAATTATGTCCGTTACGTGGAGCCACACCTTACATGTCTAATATTACACTGCCATTGATTTATAAACACTGGTTATAAAGATCCTGAAGTGCTTTCGGTGTTTCAAGTAGACTTAGGCTGGCTACTTTGCTGCACAATGGTAAAAAAATGCGTCTCTTTTTTTCTATGCTATGTGTAGGAGATGGTAGGTAACATCAATGACGAGTGTTCAGTGGCATGGGCTCCGGTAGGATGAAGAATTTCCGGTAGGATGAAGAAGGTCGCAGTATACTAAATAGGGCGATAAACGTGCGATCATTATACTTGAAGAGCTTCTTTATCAGCTATCACCGATTCTGGTGTGAAAACCTGTGTAAATATTCTAGGCTTTCAAATAGTCTATTTCTGTTATTTTCTTCTTGCAGTTTTATATCAGTGTTATTTTGTCCCGTTTTTTGAGGCGACTTTCTAGAAGTAGACGCAATAAAAACGAATTTATTACGATCGCAAAAATGTTGTTTTTGTCCACGAAAATCTTATTCGTTTGAATAATAAACTAAGATAATGGAATACCTTTCAGTGTATTATATTGTCTAGCTAACAGGATAATAACTTGGGTTTAGGTATTCGGGGTAGGTTAGCCCAGTCGTCTGGGCTATTCAAATCCATTTCATAATGGATTCTGTTGCCTATCGAACTGTATCGGTACATTTACCACAATGCGCGCCTAAATTGCATGTCAACGATCCTTTACTGGCACATCTTTTATCGCCACTGTAAAAGCATTGCTAATAAATTGTATACCTCTTGATTACAACAAGTCCTCATGCATCATGCAACCTTTATAAATGCACGTGCCCGGTCTCCCCTGAATAAAGTGCAACTCGGTCGTCGTTCGGGTTATGCAACTGAAACAGGCGAATGCACCTTAGCCTCCCCCTCGGTCGTCGACCCTCTGGCTAGCGGTACCAGGATGCAGTTTTCGTTTCAGTTGAATGGGGAGCAACACCCACGCTCTCCGTACCGCCGATCCCCGCTCTCTAGATAATGCTCGCTGAAAACTATGCAGTCAGGTTGCTACTTGCTTCGTTCCGTTGTTTAACAATTTTAACGTAAAATTATCTTTTGTGAAGCTTTAGCGCTTCTCTTGTTTGTTTTGCATATTCTCTCCGAGGATTGCTCGTTTCGCCGCGAGCGTATTTAAAAGCTTTATAAAACGTATTGTTATTTCAATCACGTAAGTCTTTTTTGTTTGTTCATATTGTGTTATGAGAGCCGGTGATTGGCACACAAATGGACCGGGAAGAGGGTCAATGGCTGTGACGTCAACACGGGGCCGCTGGGGACCTCTCAATTGTAGCCATTGTAGATGTACTCCCGTCTCCAGAGACCTTGGTGGCTTATTAAGGATATTCGGGTTTGCTGTTTATTAAGACAGCGTGTGTGTGCGTTGTCACGTATAATATGTGTGCGTCACTTATATTTCATACGTAAGAATCGTCAGATAACGTCATCTTTCAATTGTCGCTGATGATGATTGATTCGTAAATTCTAATCGCTCACTTTATTTTACAAATAAGCAATACCATTAATACTGAACGCTGCTCATTTAATCGTGTTCTCTTTAAAAATTTACCCCAAGGGAATACCGAATGTTAAACCACGAGAAACAAAACCGCTGGTAATGCCGGAACGCGGAAAATTAGATGTACATTAAAATAACGTAGTTTCACAGGTGGGCGAATGTGATTCAAGAATGATTCGCGTAAAGGTTGCTCTTTGCTTCGGTGTCTTCATTTTCATATAAATGCTTTTAGTCTGTGTTCGGTAAGACTGCGCAGGTTTGCGCCAGACGTTTGTCGCTATCGCTAGATTGCCTGTTGTTTAACTACAATCAGGCACAATACCTATACGGCTTGTATTGCTGTCAAGTCCTTGCAAAAAACCTGTGCATTATTCCGTCATCTGTTATGCCTTACAATCTGAGCTTCTTAATAATCATCCATTCAGCTCTCGTCAAATTATGGATAGGTACGTTCCATATTTTTTCAAACCTGTAATAGTAACTCAGTAACTAGGTGCCGCCAATGTTTTGCGCTTAGGGTGCCAACAAATTGTATCCTATTTGAATCAACACGCCTAAATAATGAATCTATTCATACCTAACTCGCCTCATACTGTACTCCGTCTAATAGATCCATTGAATTGATTTAAACGTTGTGCGTTCAATTTAGCGCCTAATTTGATGTGAAAGATCAACACCAACAGCATAAGTGAACTATCAGTCTGTTAGAAAATATAAAGATATCCCAGAACAAGTAACAAATAGATTTAAAACTAAAGTTCTTGGTTTTATATCTCGACCCGTCTTTTGAACCTGAAACGGTCGGAAACAATAAAGTTGAGTTGGTAATAGCTATTATTATATTCCTAGCACGACTGAAGCCTTCCACTTAAAGTTCGTTTCGATTTCCGATCACCTCATTAATATCTGCGACAATTGTACAATGTGAGGCCGTCGACTGGTCGACTCATTTTGCTCATCGATTTTACGACGCTTTTTAGTAGGCAGCCTAGCCTAGATCACCAATTCAGACCATGGATGCTATTAACAAACAAAAATACTTTCAGGACTTAACTGGTCGTGAGTTGTGACTGTTTTTGTGACAACATTTAGTGGGCGATTTGTATTCTCTACTCAAATACTTTTGAATGGTTTAAAAGCTACCAATGCCATGTTTGATACTGCTTTCGGATGGCACTTATATTGCACATCAATTCTCTTTGACTCGAACATAGCCAAGGAGTTGAATAGTTTGTTTTTGGTTTGTGCTGGATCTCTTACTATCGTTACTAGTACTATTAGGTACTACTTACTATATCGAAACTTATTCTAAATCAATATAGTTTTATTATTTGCGTGACGAACTCGAATATTTGCTACTGGGTGGGTCATGGATAGGTATTTAATTGTATATTTATCTATATAAGTATTTATATCGTCGTCTAGTATCCATAACACAAGCCTACTAAACCTTAGTTTGTGAGTAGATCGATTGTGTAAAGTTGTCTGATATTAATTAATTTATAGTTAATATTGCCAATTATGGGCTGAAATGATGATGATGATGATGATTGCCAATTATAATGTACAGGCATAGTTTAGGTAATAGTCTTAGAAAATTATTAAAGTTGTGTTTGGGTTACCTTCAAAACTAGTGTCTGTAAAACATTTTAATTCGATTACTGTGAAGTACTGGTTCAGCGCGTACCTCCAGGGCCCTGTTTAATAAACATTACAAATTGTAAATTGTAACTTGTAATTACAAGTGACAAGTCTACAACTTTCTGTTTAATAAAAATTACAAGTTAAAAGTTTACTATGGTGGAAAATCTACAAAATTGTAGAATTGTAGCTACAATTCTACATATTTCTGTTTAATAAACATTTTCGCTTTACAAGTGACAATTTACATATTTGTAGGAAAAACTGCTTTATTAAACACACAATTGTAATTACAAGTTTACATATATTGTAAATTGTAGAACAATTTCGACAGGTGCCGCGTCGCCTGTCCAACCATTACAAGTTTCGACCTCTGCCTAATACTGACACAAGGAAAAAATATTTCTACACAAAAATGGTACTGACAAGTGGCGATAGTACTTAGTGAAAGTAGTGATATTGGACATGTGATTGAACGACGACCACGACTTTTATATAAGGGTAAACTTCACATTAAATGTAACTGATTTAACATTTAAAGAACAATTTCGGGTGAGTAAAACTACCGTCGAATACTAGAATGTGGTGGCAGATGCACATGGAAAGAAAGACACGGTACATAACTGCATAAACAATGTACCTATCTAGACTACATTGTTTGGAGGAGAGGTTCGCTACAATTTAATGTAAATTGTAATCTACAACTACAAATTTGTAACTACAAATTTGTCAGAGTTCTACAGGCGTTTTTTACACATGTAAGCGTTTATTAAACAACATCTACAATTACATAAATTGTAGGGTTTTTACCTGTAAATTTCTTACATATTTGGAACGTTTATTAAACGACACTTGTAACACAAGTTGACAAATTTGTCACTTTTTTACAAAATTGTGGACTTGTAACGTTTATTAAACAGGGCCCAGATATGTTTCGAAAGTGTTCTCATTGTAAAGACACCCAGGACCGGTTTCTCGTATGATAACTGGATTGACCACGATGACAGATTCGTTTTACGACTTCTCTTAATTTGACAATCAATATTTACATGTCGGATTTTACGGATCGATTTTCAAACCTTATGCATACATGGTCAGGATTACATCATCATTAGTCCTGTTTGCATTTTAGTTTTTCCTTGTGCAACGAATTGCTTTTTTCCTTCAAATGATAAAACAATTATAACCACCTAAACTCTGAAAAGCTATGTTTTACGTGACACGCTTCCTTATTGATGACTTGCAAATTGTGTCACTATGACATCATATTCTTGGCAATGACGAAAGGAACGCGGTTTGAAAAGGATACCTGTTGTAGAACGCCAGTGGAGTCACGTAGTCACGTAAAATTGGGGGTGGGGCTACAGAGTCAACGACCGCAGAGTGTCTGCATCCGGCCATAATAGCATAACAATTTGCAGTGTGCATCTTGCACCGTAGAGCGAAATGACCAATTACTCATTGCTCCCGAATCGCACAATCTCGCATAATCAATTGCTGTACGAAGTATGACGAAAATTGCGTAAATGTTGATTTTCTTGCGCAAACTAGGATTGAAGAACGGCGTGTGCTCGGCGTTCTGCTTGTGATATAATTGCCACTACAATACCAACGGTCTCACAACCCTCCTGCTCGCAAACAGTGGGATCACATTTACGCAATATTAAGACGGAAAGGGAAATGTTTCTTTCTAATATAGAAACATCGCCCAAGCTGCTTATGTTAGCTAATGTTAAAGCCACACTACATATTCGTTGACAGGTTTAAGTCAAGGCGTTCTGTAAAACATAAAAATACTTGTTACATTAAAACATACTAGGAAAATTAAAATAATATGTCACTCGTTACCTTAATTTCCTCACAGTCCTTGTACTAGTGATCGGACTGCCTTTTATATTTAAAGTAACCCATTTCCCCTATCATAACATTATCACAAGTTCGATTGTAGTAATACAAATACAAATACTCTTTATTGCACACCTCCAATATCAAGGAAAATACAACACAACATGAGCTACATTAAAATAACAGGCAGAGGTAAACAACAGGCGGTCTTATCGCTAAATAGCGATCTCTTCCAGACAACCTTTAGGTAGCGGAGTAGTTGAAAATTAATGTTTGAAATTAGTAGGTGGTGCATAATAATAATAGGACTAAATGAACGACTACCATAAAAGACAAAAGTAATAAACATACATAAATAAAAATATACAGATATACTTACATAAATACTTAGACATAATAAATAAATATATTGTAAAGTAATAAATAAACTAAAAACAGTATGAGCCACAAAGTTAAAAGAGCGATTATTATTGCAGTGTACTAAGGGAGAGACAAATAGTGTTTTTTGACGAGGGTTTTAAATGTTGCAAGAGATTGGGCACGCCTTATATCCAGAGGAAGCGAATTCCGCAGTAAAGTAGCCCGGAATGTAAAAGAACCATTATAAAATTTAGAGGATGAAGGGGGAACAGTAAGAACTAAGTTTTGTGCAGAGCGAACAGAACGCAAATAACTGAAACGCTCCTTGAGGTAGCGGGAAGTTGTGGGGTTAAATAGTACATTATAAAGAAGAGACAGAATATGGGAGTGACGACGAGAACGGATTGAGAGCCACTTGAGCTGAGACCGAAAGTCGGATACATGGTCATACTTGCGTAACCCAAATATGAACCGAATGCAGATGTTTTGGATACGCTCAAGCTTATTAAGCTGCTCCTCCGTGAGGTCAAGGTAAGCTATGTCAGCATAGTCCAATATAAGAAGAAGTAGAGTTTGAGAGAGCGCAATTTTGGTGGCAATAGGCAGAAAATTACTGAGCCTTCTGAGAGAACCGACTGCCGCAAACATCTTTCTGCTTACTTCATTAACCTGTGGCACCCAAGATAAAGTGCGATCAAGAATGACACCGAGGTTTTTTACACAGTGCGAAAAAGGTATATGAACTCCGTCAAATAATACAGGTTGGACATTATCAAAGTCAACCATAATAATGGGAATTTAAAAATATGCAAACACTGCATAGGTAGCTGACTTAATTAACCATCTCACATTCCCTCATAGCGTTCAGTGACCCGAAACTATTTCTGATCGCATCATATCTTTGAATTGATTACACCCAAAAACCCTAACAGTATTATTTAGTAAGGGACTGAATCAATATTGGGCAAGAAAAGGCGACGTTTCACACGTCACGTATACCCAAACTTACAAGCAGTTTAGTTCCGCTAACACTCATAGACTCACGTATACCCCTACGTGCGCACTGATTCACTCCCCTCTGCCCCTCCATGGTATGGCTTAGTAATATTAGGCAACACATTGGAAATCCTTACTCAAGAGTGTTTTTATTTACGATGCATACCTAGAAATAGGTTTGGAGGACTATAACCAAACGAAGTGGAGGAGAATAAGTGGGAAAGCAGAAATAACACCAGTTGAGGTTGCGACCGGAAGATAATTAGATGGGAAATTGATCAGTAGATTTATTTATTATTGATGAAATTTAAGTAAATATTGTCAAAATTGTTATCGTCAATTTACACGGTTGTCTATACTGTAGGCGGAATTTCAAGTTGATCAAATTATTGTAAAGTCGAATTATCTCATGGAACAGCTCGAGATTACTAATATCTTTACAAAAACTGTTTTAAACGATGTCAGGGCTGAATAACCCTCAATATAAGTGTACAAACCCACTATTGACGGGAATATCTTCGCGCGACAGGGAAGCGAATATTATACAGCAGCTTATAATTAAGTACCTCACTTTTCAAAATTATTCATTTGAGGAGGTTTAGTAGTGGACTGTTTTTTTTATAATCCCAAAGGACACATGGCTAGTTAGTGCTTAACATTAAATATTTTTTGTTTATGGCCTGTGTATAATTCCAAAAACTGGGCCGCGCAACCTGAATTAGTTTGTTTATCCTTCCATTTGCCAGACATAATATGTGGTTGCTATATTAAAGCAGATTCGTCATACGAGGAGCTACTGATGGCAAACTAGCGTGTTCATTGACACGAGAAAATTATGTTAATTCGCACGTGGATATAATATGATTTGCAGCATACCAAATCCAACAATATGGCATGAGGACAAATCCATACCTTTCAGTCGCATCCTGTTATCTTCTAATTATAGACATTTACCAAACCGAATAAACTGGTATATTAAAAAAAAAAAACATTGCACCATGTCGCTAAGTAACAACTTAGTCTTGTCACAATGATGTTGTTTATCTACTCTTTTATCATATTTCATTTAATCTTTAATGAAATATTTCAATTGTGTCAGGGTTGATACAAGATTTCGTCATTCCAAAATCCGGAAGCATTGCAAAGTTGTGCAATACTCGCGCATGCTCTCACGGTTCAACCCTACTCGGAGCTCCCTCGTCAGTTTATCAGATTCCTTCCGAACAAGAGGATTGCTTAGAGTATCCCCAGTTCATCAAACTTGCGAGCAATAATTACGATTAAGGTATCCTATTACTTTATCTGGTGATGACAATTCGTTTTTTTAATCTTATCTTTTTCTATTCGATCAAATTGTCTTACGTTAATTGTGTTGTAACAAATTGTTCTACGTTGATTATATTTGCGTCGTTAAAGTGCACACCTGCGTCTTACAACTAATATATAAAGTCGATTATAAAATCTAGTCGCGTTAGCTTTGGGTTGACTAGCGGTCCATTAGAGCTCGGGTTTTAGTTACGCTGCTAAATTGTGGAACGACTCGGCTCCATCGCGTATCGAGGGTCGCTACTGACGGCTGACGGATTGCTAAATCGAGGCATTGTTATTCATATTCGCACGGGCTGAAGCGAACAAGTACTGTCATAATTATACATCAGTGAATATTATGGAATGACATACGAATTCTACGGATTTACAGTTGCCGAATATTCGCTATATCATTGGCAGCTTCGTCTATCTTCTCATTAGGAGTCTTCTTTATTACTTAATTAGTTGCTAATTTTTGATTTGCAAAAGACAATCAACTGCGTCTGGAGTGAGTTAGGATTTATACTGTCATAGCTAAAGACCAATTAATATTGTGCAATTCCATGCTAATTCTATACGGATTTATAGTTGCCAAATGTAATAGGTACTTTAAGGGTTTTTGATTACTTCCGTCGAGCTAGAGTTTTAAATATCCACAGTTTCCTTAAAAGCACCTTACCTACCTACCACATTCAGTGTGAAATACGATTATAATACTGACGCATTCTTTCAGTCTTCTGATAGCTAAATGGGAAGAAAGTAGAATACATTTGAAATTGAATTAGAATGCAGATGCGTCTCGGAGAATTACTTACTTCGATCCATTAAAGCGCGATTGAGATTTAAATTTCGATGAAGTTAGTGATATTTTATTTGACAAGTGAAAATTATTTATTTCACTAGGCACTGCTCCTGTGTTGAGTAATTAATTTGCTAGCATGTGTTGTTTGTCAGTCGTGTAGCGGTTTTGCGAGAAGGAACTTAATCCTACCAATTACTGGTTTTACTCGATGTAATCCCGTTTGGGCGTGTAATTTAGGGCAACATACTAAAGAAACGAGTATTTCAGGGGAATATAGCCCTGTTTATCGGAACCGAATAAATTTGACGTTTCTATCCGAGATCTCGACACTACGAGGGGCGTTCAATAAATTCTCGGTATTAGAATGAAAACAAAAGAATACGATAGGCGTTTTATATTTATTTTTCAGTGTATTCCCCCCTATGTTTATGCACTTATAAGATCGGTCAATTAGATTTTTTAACCCCTCATAAATTTTTTTTTATCTTTGGTGTCAAAATGCCTCTCCACTGCTGCCTTCAAAGTTTCATCGTCAGAAAATCAATGACCCCGTAAATACTTTTTGAGATTGGGGAACAAAAAGAAGTCTATCGGGGACAAGTTTGGACTATACGGTGCGTATATAGTAGTTTCGAACCCAGATTCAAGAGCAGCAGCCTTGGCAATATGAACAGTATGCATAGAGTCGTTGTCATGCAGAAGCAGAACTCCCTTGGCTAATTTTCCTCTTCTTTTTTTAATTGCTTCTAAGAGAATTGGCCTATAATATTAGCGTAGTACTCTCCTGTAATAGTTACACCCTTTTCTTTATAATCGATCAGCAATATTTCCTCACAATCCCAGAACATTGTGGCCATGACCTTGCCAGCTAAAGGCATGACGTTGAACTCCTTGGGATGAGGAGCTCCTTTAATGTGCCACTGCATGGACTCTTGTTTGCTCTCAGGGTCATAATGACGAACCCAGGTTTCATCTCCGGTAACGATCTTTTGCAGTATCTCATCAGGATTTTCACCGCACAGTTCAATAAATTCGGAAGAACAAACAACACGCGTATTTTTTTGAAGCGGTGTCAGCATTCGCGGTAATCATCTCGCACTGACTTTTGACATATTAAGATGGTCATGGATTATATTGTGTGTACTTAGTACCAATAGAAAGGTCAGTGCTTTGGGTTATTTCTTTCACCTTTACTCGACTATCTTCCGATATCATTTTCTCAATTTTTTTCTATTTTCTGTCGAAGAAGCTTCGATGGGCCGACCAGGTCTAGGGTCGTCTTCAATACAGAGAGTATACGCTTAAATTCACTTGACCAATTTTGAATTGTTGATTAAGAAGGAGCAGACTCACGGTAAACATAGTCCATTTCTTCTTTTATAGCTTTTTGATTTTTCCCTGTTTGGTCAAGAATTTTATTACTGCTCAGTGCTCTAATTTAATTAACATTGAAACATCGCTCATAGTGATCACGTTTGTTCGGCAGTTGCAAAAAAAAAACAAAAGAACATCGCCGTTTGAATTTTACTAATTTTTTATACTAATGAATGCCACTTACCACCCAGTATTAAAAAATTAACTAAAAAGGTTTAAAAGATGTCCATACCGAGAATTTATTGAACGCCCCTCGTATATTCAAGCCGCAACGAAAACAACGGATAGACCGATTTCATTTTATTTTTCATAACCCATGTCTGTGGACATGGTTCTACTAACATGGTTCTGGTAGCTATGTTTGGTGAAAATAACCGCAGCTAATTCCAAGTGACGATATGGAAGCTGAGAATTCCAAGTGTTGTGATTATGTTTAGGTTTTAGTAGCATTTTTATACCGCTCATTAAATTAGTGTCTCATTCATTACCTATGAAAAGCTACTTGCGCCGGGCCGGGAAAAGCACCAAAGGCCCAAAGGATATATAGGTACTAAATATCACCGCCAATCAAATGGGCGTAAAATTCAAGATGACGATAACCAAAATATCACCAGATAACATATATCATCGCATCGCCAAAAGTGAAAATGCGCAAACATATGTAATGTCGCTTAATGCACTTCGGATAGTCGTGATATTCCTAAATTAGAGATATTGCAAAACCTCGTCGAATGAGAGCTGTGATTATCGAAACATTAGCCAATATGTATGACTATACTAATTAATATTGAATTACTTGAAAATACAAACTTGTGAAGGAAGTCTTGAAGGATATTGATTCTTGTGAAGGAAGTCTTGAAGGATATTGATTCGGTATTTTAGGAACGACATTGATCTTTTATATTATGGTGTTTCTATTGATTATTCGGTACGTTTGTACACATAAATGGTGTTTCCTGACCGAATATATGTTTCGAGAATGATTTTATACGACTCAAAACATTGAATGAAACTGTTTATTAATATCACTAGATACGACATCGGTGCTTTTTTTTCGCCCAATATTATTTTTGTCGTAAATCCCTAAATTTTTAATAGCTCCTCGTTTCTTATTCTTGTATCTTGCCGGAAATCTTTGGCCCTTACCCAAAGGATAGGCAATTTTCTTGTTCACATACAATTCAACTGAAATAACTTTTCGAAGTGGCCTTCTACTTATATTCAAAGTACCTTGTCATATCAAAGCAAATCAATTCTTAAAACAGACATTACAAAGCTATTTAATTACTTTCTTACATATTAATGCCTATTAGAAGTCAGTAAAAATGATAATTAATACGTATATTAAGTAGTAAACTATGATCTTGAGTTAATTGTTCATCAAAACCTTTATCAGTTCTATTATTCAGCCATGGAATCGTTACGGCGTGATTATACAATACTGTTATTGTGTGTTTGTTTACTTATGTTGTTTACTCCGCGAATGATAGACACGAGATATATATTACAACATCAGTTTAGACTATACGTAGCAGCATATTTGTTCCATTTCTGAGCCGAGTTCAATGACTTCTCGAGGAGTTGCTGTCACTAAAATAACTCCTTTCGTCGCGATCCTTATTTAAATCTACGTATCCAGTATCCTATATGACAGCTCATACAATTCAGATTGTCGGTTTGGTGCATTAATAGTCCAAGAATAACACCGGCCGTTTCCTTCTATCAACTAGCAATGTATTACATTGTGTTGTTTATACATATTTGTTTTTTACAGAATGGAATATTACAAAAGTGATTAGACCTGCTTGCGGCTCTTGTAACTTTATTAGCGTAGATTAACTGGCGGCGTTTCACAAGCTCCAATCTCTTAGCAACTAAACGTTTGAGTCATTGGTAAATTACGGCTTGTAGTAAAGATATAATAGTAAACCCCTAGTGTGAGTATCACTCGATAGGTAGTGATATCGTGTCATTATCACCGTGATCGCACTACCGATGCGCGGACCGGTTATCTCTCCGCGTGGACGCCGAATGAACGGTCCACGGTCCTCAAAATTTATCGTCAGGTTAGTAATCGCGACGATAGTAGGATCACACGACGCTCACCACAAAGTGAACCAAACAATAGATTATCAGCCTTATGTCATCGCAATACGAGGGCGCACTGTGTCAATGGAGAACGAACCAAGGCGGCATTGCGCCGCCGCCGGCCCATTCGCGCCACGGACTCCAACGGAACCGTACACGTTACTACATTCTGCCAAACTCGCGATCAGCTGTTGCGATCCACGCGCCCACCAGCGAAATTCGCAACTGATAATATTGTTTAACAACACGTTGAGAAACCAACATGGTAAGGAGTGACAGTGAAGTGAACTTAGTGCTTGTTTCGTGCACGAGTGCAGAATTACAATTTTTAACGGCAAAAATGTGATAAAAGTTAGTTTTGTTTACGTATTAAACACGGAGATAAAACTAATAAATCGTTTGGTTATTGAAAACACGGCTTATGTAACTTTAGTGTAGCTTATATTTAAACTGAAATCGTGTTTAAACTATTTTTTGCGCTGTTGTCGCCTGCGCGCTCCACATACCTAGTGTTATGTTATGAGACGGATTTAGTATCGATTGTAAATTGGATACAAAAAGTAAATTATTTCTGTGAGAATGTCTATGCGCCGTCGCATTTAAGAACATTGTATGCGCTTGTGATGCGTGTTGTTTGTGAGAAGCCGCTAAAATTAGCGCCCCTCGCCCCCCACTCCCCGCCGGTTATATAACGCGACGGCCTTGACTCCGGCGCAACCGCTACGCTATTGGCAGACGCGCTTTGGAATAAATCGTGATCTATCTATACTCCAATAAATTACCCTCCCATTGATCTGTCACCGCTCCATTTCCAAAATCAATTTATGGGAATTCAAACAGTGGAACTTTTTCAGAAAACCTTTTCGCCTTATCAAATCTATTATCGAGCTCATTGTTTATGGAGTGAGCTGCTTCTTATTCCTTGTCGTTATTACGAATGTGCATAATGCTAATATCATCACCGATGACGCCTGTTTTCAGTTCAGGAACATTTATATTCCCCGCGCGTTACATTTGAATTTTAAATCTTGTTTTTGTCCGGATGCGGTTTTTTCTAACTATTAGCAAGTTTACCTGTTATGTTATTTTTATCTAACCGTATCTAATCTGCATCGACCTTCAAATACCTTCCCAATTTTATCATATATCAGACTCACCACTCTGTTTGGGCTGGGTAATTTAAATATCGTAATAAAAATCCTATCATATCGCAATCACCTTCTACGTAGCTCTAATTTTCCGCTGTAAACAGATTTTTTTAATAATTGTTTCCGATAACTGCTTAAGTCTACATTCTGAAATGATAAATGGTTTCTTATGATTTGCTATATATTGAACTTTCTACCGACATTTTACCAAAAACAAAAAGTTGGTTATACCTTTACAGTTGAAACTTCCTTACTGAACTCCTAAGCTAAGCTACAAAAAGAATTAATGAAGATAAACAGCACTACTTTAGTTTATTAATTTGTTTGTCAATCTCGACGATCTAGTTAGTTCAAATCTGATGTCACGTCCTCGATTTGGCAGATGTAATTGTTGAATTACGTTGCCTCCCGAAATGAAAACAGTACAGCGGATCACGGCCAAGGTCAACGCCGAACAGCTACCCTAGTGCTTACGCACTCGTATGTTCATGAACAAGCGCTAACACAAGCATTATTACGTCCATCGCCTCCCTCTTTACTTTTGTTTAACTCGACATCTTTGCCAAATTACATTCTTCGGTCTATTTTTATTATGCAGTAGCGTTTGGGGTAGGCCTGTAGATGGGATGTTGGATTGGAATTTCTAAAACTGGCAATCGATACGGACCCACGCGTGTTGGCGTTGCGCGCGCATACACTTTCACTACACTCCTGGTGAATGGCCTGTGTGGAGGAGCGAGTCCGAGGGTGGCGGCTGCAAGGTCGTTACCAAGGCCGAACTTACTACCATACCCTCATCTCTCTCCCCCTTGTTCTATACCCATTTAAACGTCCCGCTCAAACAAATCTCCAAAAGTAGCGCGTAAATGCAGTGACCAAAATAAATAAAGCACTCCCTTTACGACTAACGTCTAGCCTACGATGAGTCGACGGTTTCGAACGATATTACGTCGTTACAAATTGAATTGGTCAGCTCTGAGATTTAACTGATGTAAACATTCGTAACGGGACGTATTTTTTTTAGATTGCTAGATAAACTCGTGTTTTATTTGGGTAGTGATTTGAATTATAATTCGCATGTCTTCAATTTTAAGTTCGCTAGATACTTACAGGGAAATTGTATCGAGGGTAGTTTTCCATTTGGCGGAAGATCATACTGTATCTAAGGTCAATGAAAACTGAGCATTAATATCTTGTCAACAACTTACAAGTTATCTTATTAATTGTTGAGACTTTGCGTATTACTGTGATACCAGTGCTAGTATATTAGCATGTATTGACGCAAATATCCAAAGGCCAGTCGCGGGTCAGTAGAGTTGCTGAGCGAAAAGTAATTAATTAATCCTTACTGCGATATTATCTGTTATTATCATGTTATCTGGTTAACTGTGTTTTAGTTTCATTCAAACTAACGCCGTCTCTCGCAGAGTGCGCACGCGTTTCCTGTCAAACAATTCGAAAAGTTAAATTGCTTCGAATACTTTATTAAATTAAGCTCTTAATAAGTCTAATACTCTCAAGTTAATTGGCTCTATCGAAATTCCTCTGAAGTTTGCAAGTTTTAAGCTGAATTAAATTATCGGCGATCACGTTTCTTACTACATTGTGCGCCCTGTAAGTAACTATAGTGTAGGCTGTTAATATTAGCATCATTATCACCTGTCCCCTCTTGTGATGAAGATAACAGTGGTGTTGTATAATAGTATTATTATGTTTTCACTACAACTTCCTTGTGCACACGCAGTGCACTTAATATTCAATTAACATATCGCGTATTGCATAGCTAATAGGCTCATTGCTGACGATTGGTGACTAATTTCATAGTTTCCTTTAGCAACTTCCCCATAGTAATTTTATTACTGGATTCATTATCCTGTTTTGTCGTCAAACAAAAAAAAATTGTTGGGGTAATATTTACATCACCTGCGACATAACCTTGAATATTGTTAAATGCCTTCATACTATAATGACGCTTCAGTATTAGTCAGTGCACTTTGTGTCTATACATAAACGTAAATTTTTCACACTTCTCAAGCCCCTTCTCTGCGCGTAAGCAAAAGCAATTATCACTTAAATGTTTGCGTTTAGTTTGTCTCATGTCCGTGAATTCTGCATTATGGTCGTTGCTGCATTTGTTCACGAAACCACGTATGTTTTGGTAGGGTTTCTGCCTCTAGGGCGGTGTATTTTGCATTGTTTTCTTTTGTTCTCAGCGCTATCGAGTGCAAAGATGAGGTGTTCTCCGCACACCAGCTCCAACATGCGGACTTGAAACCTCTGCCTGTACCGCCTGCTGCATTTGAACCAGCGAACGGTGCCATAGTTTCAGTGGTACCTGCTACAGAGGAGATATTTGCACCAAGAGAGAAGAACATGAACAACGGTTATCTCTCGCTAGCCCAAGTCAAGGGAGATACAAGTGAGTAGCATGTCTTAAGGCTTTTAATTGTAGTTGCATTGCTTATTTAAATTATTCATCACTTAGTATGATGTTTATTGACACATAGGTTTGCTTTCAGTGCTTAAAGACGAGCCTGATGACGAGGATCTGACTTATCTGGCACCAACGGCCGGTGGCACTTGCATCCCACTCGAGAACAGTCCGTTCGACGTCTTCGACGATTTCATTCTGAGTGACGACTATTGCAGTCTCTTAGGCGAGGACCTTGCTAATGGGTCACCTGTGGATTCCTTGACCGCCGACTCGTTACTACTGTCTTCACCTGAACCTCAGGTAAGATGTCGTAACAAGTATTTCTAATATTTTGTGAGATAATTTTAAGGTAACTTTATGTCTAATGTTTCAATTGTTTTAGGAGAGTGATTCATCGTGCGAACAGTCTTCAATATTGACAGAACTGTCACTGGATGCGTTAGATAGCACCAGGTCGGACAACGATATCGATGATGGACACTCGCCGTTTATCCCCCTCAACGATGAGCTGCCAGTTCTCGAGCCGGTTATTGAGCCGGCGGTTATGTGGGCGGCGTTCGCGGACAACGTCAGTATGGCTAGACCACAGCCAACGATTACACAGAACGCTTCGCCGGCCCCGGCGCTACAGCGCTTACTGGCCGCGCCGCCCACAGGCCCCCCACCGCAAGATCTCATTACAAGCATATACTCAGATCAAGGTACATTATTAAACAATTAATATTGTTGTATTTTGATTGCGATAAGAATTGCCTTTAATGTAATGTTCCTTGTTCAAAGGTTTAATACCAAACAGAACAGTTTCATCATGGGAAACAGGCGTGAAACGAGTGATGAATCAGGAAGAGGAGCCCCAAGCGAAACGTGTCAAGCGCAGCCCGTCTCCAGCATTAGAAGTACGGAGCGGCAGCACAAATTCGCAGTCTTCAAGCGTCCTCATGAACCTTCTGGTGAGCGGCTGCGACGTAGACGCCGGCTACATCTGCATGGTGCAGTGTCGGCCACGCCCCAAATTGAAGGCATGAGGCCCCGGTCCCAGGACAAACAATAAACTGTGATAATGCGCGTCCATTGTTCAGTCGCTAGTTGCCTCGTTACGTTTACCCTGGTCTATTGCCACGTGACTCCCTCTGGTCGAAATGAAAACGAATTTCGTAGTTTTATTTAGTCTACTATGATAACCGCACTCTAAATACGAGGTCTGGACCTTTTCCATAAAACGTATCAGGCGATAAAGTCGGCACGAAATGTACCCTCGCCCAGATTAAAGTCTATAACGAAGGCAATTCAGACGTTTTAAGCACCAGGCAGACGGCAGTGTGTTGAGTACTATGGCTGTAGTGTAGTAATCTTCCACAGACTTGCAATATTGTGCATTCGCCCGTGGGCGTTAAACAGACTCAGTTTTAGGTGATATGTATATAATGGTGTAAGATTGAAAGCAATCATTCGTTTTATAGTGCTTAAGTTAACGTGCGCATATCTTTGTGGTTATGTGATGATATGTTGGTTGGTTCCTAGTTGTGTAGGTACCGACGTCGTAAGGCGTCTGCCGCGCACTCAGTCTTATGTTCGTAGTACGAGCCGAGTCAATACTAATTCTAGATTTAGTCTCGGACGTTTTCCAATAAAAGTGTACAACTTTTTTTTTTATTGATGTTTTAAGCTCATTGTACTCAGAATCGTTTGTCTCGAACCTCGTACAAAAAAAGTGTCCCAAAATGTTGTAAGAACAAAAACGTGACGATCTGGAAAAGAAATTTTGGGACACTTTTCTTGTAAGAGGTTTTAAAGTACAAAAGATTTTGGGTAAGATGAGCCGAAAAAAATAATATTCGAAAAAGAAAACTTGATGCACACTTTTTTGAATAACGCCCTGTCACGAGTAACGCTATTTATTTCTTATTGTAAGTTAATATAAGTTACTGTTACCTAATTGTAGGTAATGTTTTTTTACATCGAGGTATTTCGACCACTCGGTTGACACTAACCGAATCGATCGACTTTTTTTCGATAATTTCGTTACGCGATTCAAAGTCTATTTATATTGAGTAGTCTTAGACAGTTTATGAATACTAGTTGGTTGTACGAAGATATTTTCACTGCCAAATGATAAAAAGTACAATTTAGAACACAGTATAGTTTTCAATGTCATTTTGGTATACCAATACAAAGTTTAGTGTAGATTTTGGATTCCTAGTGTTGTCGCGAATGTGTATTCTGTTTTATATATGGATCTAAAACGTTGGATTTTTATTTCACCACTAGAACATTCGGGGTCATACAAAGATGGTATTTTATGGGAGAGGTTGTTGTATGACACTAGCACTTAGCTAGATAGAGTATACTCGAAATGTAGCGCTTCTAATTGTCATAAACTTATCAATTTTTTAAAAGACGTATTTGTGTAGAAATTTAGAAATCTATCTATCATCGTTGTTATAAAATAACTGTATGGTTGAACTGGACGATGTGTTAGAGGAGTAATATATTTTTCTCGATTTAATAAAATATATGCCCAGAGTAATTGACAGAATTGCCATATATATTAAAAAATAAATCAAGAGTAATACCTACTTGTAAATGGTGCATGTTGATTTTTATTACCCTTTTCCTTTCCTGATCCGCACCTTGATGTTATTGGCTTTGATAATACCTATGCTATGAAAATATTCACTACAGAAGAATTTTTGGGAATATACAAAAGTAATTGCTTAACCATTTATACAGACAATTGAAAAATAGAAAGTAGTAAACACTATTAATAAATGCAAAAAAGATGAAGTTGCAAATATTTATTATTTACCTACTGCTTTAATGTTGATAAATGAATGTCGGAAACCCTCACACAAATCGACCTAGTCCCAAAGTAAGTTCCTTGGTTCGTGTTATGGGTACTCAGAACTGGTTTTCTATAATTGAGATTCAACCATTTACGCTTAATCGGGTGAATAGATATCATCTCGTGTGCAAGAGCACACGAGCGCGGCCAGAACGGAGTTGAAGCAGTCGCCGTGGCCGAAAACGGCCTAGGAGATAATAGTAATATCATCTCAATTCGCTATATTAGCATTTGAATAAAAAATCTGACGCTGATTATTGATTTCTATTGGATTTCTTTAAAACAGTATTAAATACTTGGAACTTTTATCTGGTAAACACGCAATCCTGTGCCATCTAGAAGGAATTCTTGACACAAAATTCTACATAAGGACATAATAGGCGTTTCACAAATCTGTTACATTATGAATGAGGAAATTATTATACTCAGCAATATAAAACGCTGCTACTAAATGATCTGTTTTCGTGATGGGTACACAATTCTATTTATAGCAATTATGGAAATACATGTTTTTGAGATAAAGCCGCAATAACAGGCTAATATTGTTGCGGAGGATTTTTCATATCACACGGTAAAATAATCAAAGGCAGTAGACATTGTTTATACCGAGACAGTGGCCCGTCCATTGCAAGTAATCTCTACAAAAAGTTTTTTCATCTCGACACCAGCTGCTAGTTTCGTAATCTTCCTTAATTCAGTCGATATTATCTTATCCTTTGCACCTAATAAGCGGGAAACTCCAGGCATAAGCAAATTAAAACGTACCCGCCCCCTGGAAGGTTTATAGCGTAATAAACTTTTTTTTTATTTGTTGGTTTGCAATTTTGCGGGAGCCTTAAAAGAAACAATCCTTTCAACCGTCCCTCCCAACGTTATGGGCTTTGCAGATAGCAATTGTAGTAAAAAGGGCATCGACGTCTGAAATTCTGGTTGCCCTTCTGTCCTTTTCATGTCGACGGCGGCTTTTACAAGCCTTTATTTACCACGCAACGTTTAACATCATTTGAGTTTGTTTTGCGAAGATAGCAGCACTTACGAACAAGTTATCTTGCAAGTTATTGATAGATAACTATTATTGTATATACATATACATACTTAGGTATAATAGTGACAGAGTAATACCGACTGTCAAAGTTAAGCTGGTTTCGATGTCGATACGAGTATTCAAACCCCAATAGCATATCAGTGTGATTCAGCCTCTTTCATGGCACGTTTTTAAACATTTCTGAATTGTCTATCCTCCGTTTTGTATTGTACAGTCACACAATTATAATATGCAATTCGACATAAGCCTGTAATAAAATGTACAGCTACTTTTCACGCTGACCCTGGCTAAAATTATTGCCTAGTACGTAACTTAAACTCAAGCGCAGAAAATCACTACGTCGTATTATTCCACTAGAATTATTCCAAATCAGAATATTAAACGCTAAATTACGATATTTTTCTATCGATAAGTTCAAAACATAATACCTTCAGAAAGCTGAAAAGTTATAATTAAGAATAGGTCTGTAGATATCTCCCGTCTTTTAAATGAGGAGAATGCCAGATTCGCCGATAAGGCCGCAATCCGGGCATCCCTGGGGAGTGATAGCAGTAATCCAGCACGGAAGGCGCCAGTAACTGCGCCGGGGTACTTAAATCTATTACTCCTTTACGTATATACAGCCTTAAGGTTTGGCACCGTATTAACGTTTGGGAATCACACGCCTCAGCAATAAAGTAACGATTAAGACCAAAATGTTTGGGAGCGTATATATATCGAAACTTTCCAATTGGTTTAGTAAGTATATGGTCCTCAAGTTCCATTTGCAACACCATTAAATATGATTATAATACTTTTTAAAAGCTAATTTGAATCGGCATCAGATGTAATAGAAAACAAGCGTTCTTATTAAAAAAACTTGTTAAACTCGAAATACTTTTAATAAACTTGCATATAAAAAAAATACGATGTCTTTATACCGAAAGAGGGTTAAGTTAATGGAATTTATAAAATTTGAACAAACAGGTACATTTCTTTCCTTTTTACGCGCCCATGAAATCAACAATTCAAGCTTCAATAAGTACTCGTAAACTCCCAACAGAGCAAATACTGGAACACGCCTTAACATGTGCTGATTCAGTTTATTAAGTTGGAATGGCGCGTGGGTTGGCTATTTGTTTGATCCGATTAATTAAATACTAATGACGACGCGGTTGGCGCAGTAGTGCAGGTCCTAATGAGCCGGCGGTCCTGGGTTCGAATCTCGGCCAAGGCAAATATTGTGTGAAGAATTCGAATATTCCTGGGTCTTAGAAGTTTTCTATGTATTAAGTTTATTATATTTATTTATCGGTATGTATATCGTCGTGTAGTATCCATAACACGAGCTTAATAGAACTTAATCTTAATAGAACGTAATCGGAGTCATTCCCGTTTGTAAATTTGTACTGCCACCCAAAGCCCGACTCACTAGTAGTGAAGGCTAATCAACCCTGATATAATAAAAAAGGCGTCACGAGCTTCACTTAAAGCCAAAGTAGGCTTTCCTGCTACGTTCGGGTTAAGTCGGCGCGCGTTCTCGCTCTTTTTAATTAAACAACCAATAAAATACAGATCCCAGGTGTTTTTTTTGCGAAAATCAGACGAAAGAAGAAACCTTTTGTGCTATTTTATCTATTCCGTGGCTGTTGCTTCCGATTAATAAAATATCCAAAACATTTCATCTACAATTTGTGGCCAAGACAAGACTCACATGCTCATGACGCTTTCGCTGTAAAAAAGTTATCAGATCGGTTCGAGAAAAGGTAGGTAGTGCCCCCCGCCTCTTTTTTCATTGTCTTAGCCGTGGCACTACCGTGCCCCCAGATGATTATCGTGGTTCGTTTACTAACCTTGAATAACATCTTTATCTTTACCTTGCTTCTATATATGTATATTAGGTAGTAGGTAATTGTAGTTTATGCCGGATATAAATAATTCTGTTCCAGCATCGTAAACTTTATGGTTAATTTAATACGCGAACTAGCGCCTGTCCTACGAATTTTATAGCGGGAATATCTATTTTAGTAATTGTCTACCATTCTTGAATATTATTTACTACCAGCCCTGATATAATTTTATTATGATGGCGTGAAAGAACTAATTGAATTAGCAATGAATTAGTGACTTAAGTAAGACGAAATATTATTCCGTATGATCTTAATTGGTGGTGTCTATGTATTAGGATTGTTACTAATTTATTTAATACATAATATGGAACTGATCTGTAATAGTATATTACATACGAGGGTCGTTGAATTCGTGAATGGGTCATTGTCAGTTCAAAAAACAAAATTCGTCCCTCCGGTGGTCAAAAGCTTGTACGAATCTAGGTTATGCTGCTATTACATCGGATTATAGAAGAAGGAACGTTCTTTATTCTCACAGGCATTTTATCAGAAAATTAGGCCCTGGAATCCTTAATTTCGCAAATGTCCACCGGAAAGACTTGAACCTAAATCTGACAATGACGCGAATGTCCCAAATCGCAGGTGTTTGTCGTGGCCCGAACAATGCGATTTGTTCTGGGCCAAAGTTTTACGTCTTGTCTTGGCCAGAAAGTGAGGTTTGCTCCCCGCGTAACGGGCAGGAAATCTCACTTATGGCCTCGGGTGACGTAAATTGTATTTAAGTACATACAATACATACAGAGTTTAGTCATACTGATGATAGTTATGATATAGTAAGGGTTGCTGAAGAGCGATCTCTTCTATCAATAATTTAATATTTTTGCTGTGTGTTATGAAACCATGCCTAATACCCCTACCTTAAAAACCTTAATTGTGTGTAAATAAAAATCTACACAATTTTAAATATATGTGGATTCACTAGAATTTAATAAATAATTAACTAAAGGAAACTAAAATAACTATACCAATTTAGATCTCGGATACTGATCAGAATATCAGAGCACACCTTCATTTAGAAGTAAATAACAAACCCCTACGTCATAATAATATTCTAGAACTATCTTAGCTTCCAGCCGCGCCAATAGGTTCGCTAAGTGCACTCTATTAGACCGCGCTGCCTTAATAGAAACAAACAGACATGTAACGAACGTAGAATCTGTGTCAATGAAAATACCAGCCAACCCACCAACTTGCGACTACATTGACCGATCTTTACTCGATCGCTTTTTTTAAGAGGACACGATTCTATTATATAAAACGAAGCAAACGTATTAAATCGCGTATATTAATTATTGGAGTCTACCTTATGATTCTTTTTTTAGAAATTAGATTTTTGGGCTCGTCTTTTTTACTCGCCTGTAAATTCGAATCTACAGGAGATAAGGTTCTCCAAAATTACTATTCCAATCCAGATCGTCGCGTTTTTGTATGTACCTACTATGTGTTTTAAAGTTCTATGAACGTGAAGCACTGGAAAAATATGTTTTCTTACAAAATTTTGGGACAGCTTTTCTTTTATGAGCTTCAAATGTACAAATGATTCTATAAGTAAGTCTAAAATGTTTAAATAAACAATTATCCAAAAATAGTAGTGTGTGTGTACTCTGTTTTTGAGAAACGCTCTCTTGGAGTACATAGACTCTCATAATATGAACGTTAGGAACACTTGCCGCATTATGTAAATAACTATCACGGTGAATATTTTCAAAGCCAAGGTCAAAGCCGATACTCAATAGTCTCGATACCTACCTATAACTCGTTCCTTAGCAACATGCACCTACTTGCTATGTTAAGTATGTTTTTATCGTAGATTTGCGACGCTTTTGGACTGAACTATTGCGCAAACATATTACAGTTAGTTATACTGGAGACCTTTTGATTATACCAAGTTTTTATAACTCTAATAGTTAGATCCGACTGACATGGAATAGGGTTCAATTTTATTAAATATTTATATCAGAATGTCACTTAATTTCCGATTAAATCTTATTCCAGTTAAGGAATCTAACCCTTATTATCCAAATACTAATGAATATTCTAATATGTATTTCAGGATGTACCGCAGCCGATGCAGACCGTGAAGCCTCACCAGTACAGGTTGGTGATGACCCAGCAGCCTCAAACGCCGATCAACAACATCATCCCCGTGCCGGTGATGAACCTGATGCAGTCCAGATTCCCTCAGAAACAGATGCGTCCACAGATACACAACTCAAATCTGATACCAAACTCTAATTTGATTCCGAAGTCAAATTTAATACAGACCTCAACTCTGGTACGCAACGTTCCAAGCAACGCGATGTCTCCTTTGAGTCTTAATGTTGGTAGTCCAATGTATTCGCTCCCATCGAGCCCTAATACACCAAACTACAGCCCTGCTATGAGCCCCGTGCAGAGGGAGCGGGTTCTTAGCCCATACCCTCCTCCCCAATCCATGTCGCCTATTGGCAAGTATAAACAGATGTACAGTCCTGGAAGACTTCTATCCCCCATGGGCGTCATACACGGCAGCGACCCGTACCTCACCAACAAAATGTCTCCAAGCCCTACCTTCCAACAACAGGGAGATATGCTCATGGACACCAACATGACCTTAACTTCAACGGACTTCTGGCCAGACTCGGAAATGCTGCAAGGATCCAACGATCTCCTCACGGCTTTCGACGACGTTAAACTTGGCTAAAAACTGACTAAAGAGTGATTTCTCGACTCGATAAAATGGCATTTATTCGCACCCCTAAAACCTAAAATATAATGCTATCAAATCACGCGAATTCCGTCGATCCCCGATCATCCGCGCCATTCCCGTACGCGAAATGTCAGACATTTTATTTGAGGTCTGATTTTTTGTAGAAATCACTCTACCGAATGCAGGGTCGGAAAGGGTAGAAACAATAAAATACCGAAAGGATTCCACGTCATTCTGACATGTTCCAAACCAATTATAATTTGTTGGACACAACCTTTAGTTAATTTTGCATTGTTGAAATATGAATTTAATTTACGAGTTGTAACGTGGAATTCTTGGTAACGTAATAATGTGGCTTACCACGAAAGTTATGTGTAGACTTTTAAGAACATAGCTATAAAAAGTATATAAAATCGTTGTAATATAGATTTATATATGTTTAATGATAATGAGTGCCGAAAAGTAAAAACGTCTACATATATTTCATTGAAAATCTTTGAATCGATCAAGTATCGGCCATATGGTGCATCTAACTATCGCGTCTTGCGCATTGAGACCTTGAATTGTAATCAAGTTAATCGTATTTGCAGTCTATTATACAATTGAAATCGACTTCTACCACTTTATGTGGTTTCCATCCTCCAAATTCAAATCGAACACTCCGAAGAAAATTGGCGTATGATTTTACTTTAAATGATATTATAAATTCTCATTTAAGGCGAGGTCAAATATTTTCGTATTTTTATAAAGTTTTGGAGTAAATTATTGCGACCGCGGCATTAACGTATTTTGTACCTACTGATTTTTAACGAGACGGTTTTCAAACAGTACGAATACATATAAAGTTACGAGCGGTTGACTGTATTATACATCATATGATCAAAATTATTATACTCACTTAGCTTTTAAGAGCCCTATATTTTGTTACATTGATACTGAGTCTGTTATGTCGGGTTAACCTTTGTAAAATATCAACATACATATAGTGTTTTTATATGGCCTTGTATTTTATACGTACAATGAAAATATAATTGGTTGCAAAAACCACATGCCGTCTCATGTATGCAAATTGCAAATCTAATAATGGTCCTAAGAAGTATTCGATAAAAAAAAACAGTATTTCTCTTGATAAATAAATAAATGGCAAAAGTGTATAGGCACATTATAGAATAAGATAAAATAATGTTGCCTACTTAAAAATTAAACTAATTAAGTGTAATTTTACACCGCAATTCTGAACTGTCGATCTTGAGTATTTTATTTTCTGGAAGAATTATGCTTTGAAAAAATGTTACAGTGTCGTTTTGACTATTGATTATGTAAAATGTATAAAAAGATTTCTTCTTTCAATCGCGAAAGTTAAAAGGAACTGAAAGACCTCTGTTGAAATTCAGTTGAATTTAAATACTAAATTAGTTTCGATACTTCTATCCAGGCTCGAATAACACATCGTCTTTTTTTGTTACCTATGTAGTATTACATAATATTTTAAGCATGTTCTGTTTTCCAGAACATACCCTTGCTGTGGGCAAGTTGGTACACTTCAAGTACAATATATCAATCTTCGGATTATCAAATGCAATTTAACTTTTCATTTACATCAAATCTCGTTGTTTATTATTTAAGATACTTATATAAGCTAGTTTTAAGATGGGATTGTTTCTATTGTTTTGTAATGTGGACATCGCTAAGCATTTTCTATCGTTAATGTTATGGATGCTCGTCTGAATGTCAAGAGTTTAAATTTTGGACTATGGAAAATAATTTAGTTAATTAGACCATATTTAATGTTAACCCTCATTAGTTATATGAACGTGGAATATGGAGCGCAAAATCGGTTTTATGTAAAACATCGGTGAAAATACCGTTTTAATCACCAAAAAACGATTTTGCTTTCTATAGAGAAAATAAAACATACTGCCAATTTTCATGTCTATCTAAATAATTTTAGTGTTTAGTAATATCTAGATTTTATGTTAATATTGAAGTAATCTTTGTGAATTCCAATTCTAACGTCAGCACTTGTGCCATACATCGTATGTTGTTGTTTTTCTTTCTGATCCTTGCTTGACGAAACGGCGAAAATTTTATGAAATTTTGGAAATATATTGAAACGAAATTGTAAATAAAATGAAAATTATTTACAAGTATACCTATAGATATTAAATTTACTGTCTTGAATTAATTTATTGTTGTTTCATTTATAAATTGTGATCGCTAAGTAGGGGCTGAATATATTCACATTTGAAGATAATAACAACACGTTTTGTTCTTACTATTCTATTGGATTCGCACCAAACTTCCACTAAGTTGTGAAACAGATTATTCTAGAAACTTAACAGTAACTTCAACTCAAATATTTACCTGTACATAAAGAAACATAACAAATTAATTCCCACAGGGTAACGACCCACAGGGTGGCAATAAGGTTGGTGGCGTGGTTGGCTTCTCGTCTTGAAAGCCTCGCTACGCTCAGGAATCTATCTATGTTTGAACCATTTGCTACGCTCATGGTTCAATCTTAGATACACTACACGCTCGCTCAGCTTTCAATTTCAACTCGCGCCAAATAACAACTTTGCAGCCTTGCATAACTGAATAACTATTGTTAGGATGTTTTCCGAGCGAGTGAGGTGAAAATATTGTTTTTGGCATAAGCCTGTAATTAATATTTACTATGCAGTCAGTCCCAGATCAAAGTCAATTAATTATTAGTGTATCCATCGGTCCTTAAAACTCTAGAAGTAAACTACGCTACCCCCAGCTAGGGCCGTATTTAACCCTAGGCCCACAAGGCCCGGGCCTAGGGGCCCTGGCCCTCTAAGTCTGGCCCTGCCCCCAGCCTTCGATTAAGTGCATTATTTTCCTCATAACATTTCCAACTCGTTAATATTTTGATTACCTTTGCAATTATTGTCTACGACATTTCCATTACCTATTAAAAAGATTGTATTTAACAAATGTACAAATCAAGCTTTCAACCGATGCAAATCTGGGGGCACGGTAGTGCCCCCGCCAAGACGAAAAAAAAAGAGGCGGGGCACTACCTACCTTTTCTCGAACCGTTTCGTCTCATTTTCAAACCCTCATAGTTTCGTCCCAGTTAACACCAGAGCACCCAAATTCACAGGTTAAGATGCAGTTAGGGAACATATGAAATGTACTAAATTTCATTGATCTAGCTTTTATACTTTAGGTTTTATTGGTACCTAAAATACGCCGATTTTGCCACTCACTCACTTATGTATCAAAACCTCTGGGGTACTTCCCGATGACCTAGAAAGCTGAAATTTGGTATGTAAGCTAGGTTTAGTACACAAACAATAGAATAATTCTGAAACTTGGAACTTTTACCCCCCAACCCCTTAAACTAGGGGATGAAAGTTTGTATGAGACTTTCGCAAATTTTGATACTAGAGGTCTGAAAATTTATACCTATTGGGCTCAGCTCATTGTTATAAATAAAATACACATTCTAGGATTTTTAGAAAATCACCCCCCACCCTTAAAATAAGGGGATGAAAGTTTGTATGGGCTTTCCATAATGGGGGATAAAAGTGTATATAATATATATATATATATGGGGCTAAACGTAAGTATTTCTTAAATACACAATTATTATACTATACTATACTATAATTATATTATACTTACTTAGAAACACTTCAGCACAAAAAAAAAACATATAAATTAAAAATTACCTTACAAAAAGAAATGAGATCCCACCAAAAACATTTCATGTAAAATTGGCTGCCAAGACTCACATGCTCATAACGCTTTCGCTGTAAAAAAGTGGTCAGATCCCTCGAAAAGCCAAGCCCCTAAGCCCTGAGTATACTAATCCTACACCTTGGCTTCAAAAGTATGGCTTGGCCGTTTCATAAAGTACCGTAAATAAGTTTAACGGACTGTCCGGCCTATATGGTAAGGAATTAAGTTTAATATATTTTATCATGAAGACATAAACTTAATTTCTTGATACCGTATGGGCCAGACGGTTCTGTGGACTTATTTACGTTACTCTATGAAACGGCCAAGCCATACTTTTGAAGCCAAGGTGTAGGATTAGTATACTCAGGGCTTAGGGGCTTGGCTTTTCGAGGGATCTGACCACTTTTTTACAGCGAAAGCGTTATGAGCATGTGAGTCTTGGCAGCCAATTTTACATGAAATGTTTTTGGTGGGTCTAAACTTCATTGTACAATTTCTCCTTCAAGTAATGGCTTCTCTATGTTGAAGTTTATGTTTAACTTTAAAACGTTAAATGTCCCAATGTTGTCTAATAAACACGAAGTATGTATATTAAAAGCCGGATTAACTCTTAGAGACAATTTGAGTAACGTCGGAATACGGGGACAGTAAAAAGGTGTCGGTGAAATAGTTGATTAGCCCAAATGTGCATTTTGAGGTTTTTAAGGGGCTGTAACGTTAATTTAGACAAAAGTAACGAAGGGTGGGCTGTATCTACTACTTTATCGAGTAGGTATTTTAAACATGGAACGAAATGCCAATATTCAAGTTAGCTCTGATTTCGTGTAAACTTTAAAGAAAGCATCGGCAATTGATTTAAGAAGCCTTATAAGTATAGTGTAAATAGTAGCACCACGAAGTAGAAGACTACAGAGAGATCAAGAAGGAAAATCGAACAACTCTATTTTATTAGTTGCTTGTGTAAACGCGACGCAATTTGATCGTGGAGCCTGGCGACATGGCCAACTAAGTGCGTGTGTGCCGCTACAACAGTATTTTAAATGTAAATAAGCGACGCTGCGAACACGCTGCGCGATCGCCTTCATACAAAATACGCTCGCAAATCGCAAGTGTGATAAGGCTCTAACACAAATAGGGTTGCCACCTGTACTATATTATATAGTATCGTACTATATTGCGGTCAATTGTACTATATATTATAGAAATATAATATAGTACGAAAAATACTATATTTTCATTGCTAACTCCACTGCTGCACTTTTTTGTATAAACATCGACTAAATTGGAACGTACCCGTAGTGACGCGTTATGAATTTAAGAACGAAACGCACTCACGAAGCCTAGTTACGGCTATGCAACGAAACGTCATTTCTGTTTCTATTCTGTGGTTCTGTCTGTCACTCTGACATTGTTGATATTGATTGTCAAATTCGTTTTCATCGTCAATTCAATTTCACCGAGAGAGTCTTCTCAGTGATGAATATTAAATGGAGGGAAGAAAGAAACAGAAGTTTAATTAAGCTCATTAAAAATGAATTGCTTACTTTTATTAATATGGAAGTAAATTGCTGTGATTCGTATAATTATTTTAAAAACAATAAACTGTTAATATCCAAAGCGCAGAGTAACAATAAATATACTTGGAAAAATAAATAATGTAATTCTGTATTTGTGTGTTTCTTTTGTACCTACTTAAACTGGTGTGCAATAAAGTGATATAGGATTGTAATTTGTATATAATGTTTAAACATGATAAATGAATGAATGTGTACTATTTTTTTTCCAAAATTTCCCAAAAGCACTATATTTTGGCAAGGTTCTGAGAAAAATACTATATTTCTTCAAAAAAAAGGTGGCAACCCTAAACACAAACCAATGTCTCTACGTAATTGAAGGGGTTCTAGGAACCTAGTACTTTCTTCGTTACCTATGTCACTCCCTTTCACCACACACAATCGTCACCACCTGGATTGACATCCAGGGTGTCAGCTATAGTAATGAATAAAATAATTAACTTTTGCACACGAGGCAATGACGTATACTCAAAATCTAATTCGTATTAGTATTGATATTCGTGAGTTGGAATCAATGAAATTGTTGAGTAGTTTAGTGTTCTCTTCTAAAAAAAAATTTGAAATCACTTATTCTTTCATGTAATTAGATCACCAGCGCCATCTAGGTCAAATGTCGGAAACTATCAAACCCATAGTGTAAACGTTACATACTAGATGGCTGCAAAAAAAAACACAGTGCTACAACTACGATTATCTATGTCAAGAAAATATAGATATTTTCAAAGATATGTATAGAAATTTTAAATTACACGAATTGTAACGCTTTATTAATTAAAAATAAAATAATATTTATAATTTTTTGATCTAGCAACGATTTCTTAAGACGTTTTTATGTTTCCAAGAATATTAGTCATGCTTGTAAAATGATTAAAAAAAAATAGTTTTCAATGAAATTGTTATTTTTAACTAAATGTATTATTTCAATTCGTATGAATACAATAAATTCATGTATATGAATATAAATTTTAAGAAACACTAGGCTAATACGTTAATGTTTTGTGCTTCACTGGTAGTAAGCATGGTACGAGTTAATTAGTGAAATACTCGTCTTCTTGTGCGAATGACATTACTGACAGCAGCCGATAACGGATAACGTCATGTCATTGGTCAATCGAAATTGAATCGAGAAATAGACGTTCCTGCGCTCGGTCCATGAATTATTTATTATTTGTTTTTTCTCGGTCGTGAATTCTAAATAAGGTTGTATGTGTGGGCAACAATGAGATAACAATTATACAGTTACAAGTGCTTCTTGTTTAGAAACTTTTTGTGATTATTTGTGTGCGATCAAATGGCTTCTACGCCAGTGCAAGTGAACGGTAATGCGAATAAAAACAGTCCCCTGGGAAAGCGGAAAAAATCTCGAGGCAGCAAGGGTTCGTACCTGTCGAAATGGCTGGATAAGACTATGTGTCATATTCAGGAGTCGACTCCTAGTATGGACACGTACGATTCATTCGTGACCCCTAACTGGAGCGCACAGTTCGCGCCGGGTTACGACCCGTGCAGGTATAACATGTTCGGTTACGCAGAGCCGATGTCGCTACCTACGCCGCCTACTTACTGCAGTCCTATAATGCCGCCGATGTATCCTCCCGAATACCGTTACGTACAAAGCGTGAACAAGAGTGTACAGGTGCAAAGGCCTCGTCAGCGACGCCGAAGTGACAACAAACCAGAAGAATGCCACAGCACGCCCACAAGCACGCCTAACTGCACATTGAACACCAATTATTTCCATCCAAAGAATTGCTCCGATAGCCAAGATTTCGCGAGCTTACCGCCGATAGTTACGTCAGTGGGGGACACGAATTCCAACAGTGATATGAATACCAATGAGAAGGATGAGTGTGCGCGGAGATACAGCGATCCTTGCGTGCAAGGACTGCCTGATATTGCTAGGCCGGCCAACGGAGAGGTGGACTCTGTTTCGGAAGCGAGCTCTGGTCTGTCGGGGAGTCAGGTTGGCAGCAGACTTTTGACATACCTCCTAGACCAGATTACCAGTTTAAAAATGACCAATGAAAGACTGAATAAAGACTTACAGGATACAAGAGGTAGGTTTTTGGTTTATTGTTAATGAATATAAACCAATTTTATAGTGTGAATTGAGACTTTCGAAGTGTAGACTAATCCTATCTGCTGATATCTTGGCACATAAGTATGCCATTAGGTCTGATTCTTATATCTTCAGATTTTAATAATGGTTGGTAAGATTATAGGGTCCATCATTCTGGGTAGTGAAATAAAACTTTTCACCAAATCATTAAAATAGTATATAAAGAGTTTCATTAAGTTCTAAAAAAAATCCTAACTGCAACCTGGTTGAAGTTATCTGATAAGTGGAGGAATTATAAAAATATGAATCGAAAATCTTATTGAAAACAAATCTGGTACAGCTATTTCGCTTTAGAATATGCTTAGCTAAACAAACAATTCCAGGATGTATCGACCGTGAGAATTAGCATGAATTGTTGCACACATCATAATTTAAACCTCATTGTTGAAACTGTAACAATAAAAGAACATCAATTGTTTTTGCAATTAGAGCATGAGTGAATAAATGTGTGGTCAGTTTGTTAAATCCAGTTAAAATAAAAGTAGATCTATCATCTCTTTAGAATTTAGGTTATTTCACATTATAGAGGCAAATTCGTAAAATAAAAAAAGTGACTGTGCCAGGGGTTCACAAAGTGTACATGGAGTGAAGAGGGATGCTTGCGATTTCGGCGGACTGAAATAGTTCTTATACCTCTGGCCATTTAATGAGATATGTGAGTAATTATAAAGAGATAAATTAAATGTAATAAACACATTCATATGTGACAATGAAAGAATCATAAATATGACTATGACTTGTGTTATTCTGTACAAGGTTATTAATTACCTACTATTAAAGTGTAAAAATTAAACTGTTATGTCTTAAACTCTTGATTAATTCGAACTTTTTATAAACAACTTGCCTATATTTTAATATCATTATAGGACTAAACTTCCCCAACGAAATGCATTCCAAAATCTCATTAAGATAAATCGCTTCATTCAGAAATCCATCTCTTCACTTTAGTTAGTTATGTAGTGGCCACCTACACACGAAGCACTTTCAAATGCTAGAGCCATCCCACACACTTGCAAGCAAGTCAAGGAGAATGGTCAAATGTTTTGTTCCACCCACAGCAAGGACAAATAATGAATAACTTACTGGAGGCAGTTAAGTTGGACCTTGACGAAATGTTCAACTTTGGATTGAATTGAGGATAATGATAACTTTACTGACTGAAAATTACTGACTTCTACTTTTGGTTATTTTGACCCTGAAGCTACATATTATTATGACAGAATACAACACTTGACAGTAAGTCAGTTCTTAAAATAATTAGAAATAGATGCAAATTATGCATTTTCTAAAGCAATAGACCTTTATTGTTTGCTTGAAATACTTTGCCAAACTATTACTTGCCAGTTGTTTAACAATGCTGTTGGCTCTATGGCATTACAGTTACCTAAATAGTTAGCGGTCCTGGGTTCAAATCCCAGCAAAGGCCAATGTTGTCTAATGAGCTTAAAGTGCTTAAACATGTTAAGACATACAGTATAAGTATACTGTTGTTTTGTAAAATCAAATACAAAACGGTACCCAAACAAGCGTGCCAGTGTGTAGGTAACAGGATTTGCACAATATTATTTTAATTCCATAATAAAATTTCTAATAACTATTATAGTATATTGGTCTTTAATAAACAATTATTTAGCTGTTACAATATGTGAATACAAGAATAAAAATCGATATTAGTTCAGAATATTCTCTTTGGTTTCTGCGACTGTCACACATTAAAATAAAACGATATTAACACTTTAGGCGACTAATGTCTATAAGGAAAGATCACGAGGTATAAAAATGACAAGAAACACTTTATAAAAATCACGATATGGGCCCTTTTTCCTTCTATGTGGCAAACTATAAATGAGCTTTTCCAAACTATCTGGCTCGCTGGAGGCAAACAGTCGATAAGCAGTACTTGATCTTCAATTCCTATATAATTTTAGTTCAAATCAAATCAATCAATATTTTTGTTTCAGCGGAACTGAACACCCTTCGAACACAACACAGTATTTGGCAGAAGGGATCCAGCTCTAGTCTCGGTGGCAACAATGGTAAGTAATTCAGCACATTAAGACTCCTTGTACATATTATTAATTCACATAATGATAGTTTTGATAAGTGAGTTACTTTACTGATATTTTGAGTGATAGTAGTTGATATTTACTTTGTTACAACGGTCACACATTTAAATAAAACAATTTAGTATATTCAGTCAATTCAGTCAACCTTTGTCGGTAAGGCTGGGTTTCCACCAGTGCGAGGATGCGTAGCGAGAGCGAGGGATGTGTTTTAGCTAACCAATAGAATCATTTACGCTGAGCGAGGATAAGTAAATGAAGTTATTCCATTGGTTAGCAAAAACACATCCCTCGCTACACATCCTCGCACATCTCTGGTGGAAACGCAGCCTATCTGTATAGTCTTACTTGTTATGGACGGTTTTGGCCTGGAAGCTGCACTTTGTGATGGAAGCAAGCCGTTTTGCACAGTGATAATATAGACCAAAATAAACGATTTCACTCGAGGCGAAATTAGTTTAACCCCTTAGGAACAGAGATGGCGCCACTTATTAAAAAAAAGTTTAAAAAATTCTAAATCCTGAACGGATACTCCGATTTTGACGTAAGAGGTGCCAATCGGCAGATAATAACCCAATTTAACATGAAAAAAATTAAAATCACGTAGAAAATAATTTTGGATACCTAAGAAATAATATTTTCTGAAAAAAATATTTAAAATTTGTGATTTTTGGAATTTTACTCGTAAAAATGTATGTACATGGTACTCTTTTTATTTATTTATATTAATACACAACTAATTTTACATTTACGAAAAAAAACCGCATATCATTAGCTCGTATAATTCCAAAGTTATTGAAGAATACAGACATGGCGCCGCTGGGTCAAAAAATCTTACAAAAAATCTAAAACCTCAACGGATATTCCGATTTTAATAATTAAGGTGCTAATCGACAGATAATTACTTAAATAAGTTTAAAAAAATAAAATAAAAATTCAATTAGGCAAAAAGTAATAATATTTCCAAAAAAAAAAACATATTTTTTGAAAAAATATAATTTTATTTGGGACTTTTATGTAATTTCATATAAAAAAAAATATGAATATGGCTTTATTTTACTTATGTATATTATAACACTATTAGGTAATTGATCGTTTAATAAAAAACCGCATATCGAGAACTTGTACAGTTCCAACGGTATTGAAGATTTTACTATAAGGTGCCGGTGCGATGTTGCCGCCACACGTGCAACTTATGTACATGTATCTAGAAAAGTATTCTCCCGTTTCGAAGGTACTGATTACCCTGAAAATATAACCACAATTGAAAGTACAAATAATAATCATCCCAAGTAGCACACAACACACTTATATCCCTTTTACAGCTTAAATTAGAGTTTTAACGGGTGAATAGGCTCTTATACAACCAGTTTGCTAATATCACAAGTATATTCTGCATATTTTCACTAAACTGTGCATTGTAACGTGCATGTTAGGCCGTTGCATCGGCTGCAAGAACGCATTTTTCCATAGCTCGATTTGCACCTATACTAACTGTTCTATTGTGGATTGCACCTGCAACCTGCTTCCAACGCCATTCCATTCCCAAAAAGAAAGGACTTGGGACAGGATATATCCAAATTAAGACGTTTATTTCACATTTGGCTCGCTTGAAACGCTACACGCAGAACATGTTGTTCAATGGCAGCTGAAGTAGTCGGCGAAAGGCTTGTCGCCAGCTCTGTGAAAGCATCGAAGCATTCAAATTGCAGTCGTCAGTGCAACGGTGTACTAGTAGCAGTTTACAAAACAGTTATTACTTTAAGTAATGAAATTATGACTGCACTTCAAGGCTTTCACAGAGTATGACAAGACGTCTAATTTTAATACAATAAGAAAAGAGACCTGTTTTAAAACTTGCATGTTTAACACGGTGAATAGAGACTAAAGTACTATGTGTGACCTTACAAACGGTCCGGTAGTTTTGAATTTTTGATATGTTGTATAGGATGTTTAGTCAGTTTTAAAATGCAAAATGCACAATTCCCCCCCCTCCGCGCCCGCCGCCATATTGAAAAAACCGGCACTTTCTTCATATTTTTGCTCATATCTTCCTTTAGGAGCATTTTAGCTAGAAAAAAGCTTCCACAATGTTATAGAGAGTAAAATTTACTACATTCTCCATTTTATATATTTTTTCTAGGACAGATAGTTACGGAGATATCCACATTTAAAAAAACGTAAAAAATCGCAATTTCCTACTGAAAAACAAACTTCTGGATTATATCTTCGTTTAGGAGCATTTTAGCTACAACAAAGCTGGGGCAATGTTGTAGAGAATTAAATTTACTATAATTTACACTTCAAATTTTGTTTCAAGGACGGTTAGTTACGGAGATTTGCACATTTAAAAAAAAGGAAAAGTCGAATTTTCCGAAAATTTCTCAAAATTCTTAGTTTAGAACGCTGTCATTCAGTTACGGACTAGTCTAGGACAAATTAAAACATGAAGGAAATATAATTGGTTATAAAACTCATGTCCATTTTTCCATACATTTTCGGAAAATGTGACTTTATTTTTTACATATCTCCGTAATTATCTGTCCTAGAAACAAAATTGGAAATGTTTATTATAGTAAATTTAATTCTCTACAAAATTGCCGAAGCATTGTTCTAGCTAAAATGCTCCTAAACGAAGATATAATCCAGAAGTTTGTTTTTGAGTTGGAAATTGCAATTTCTTAAGTTTTTTTAAATGTGCATATCTCCGTAACTATCTGTCCTAGAAACAAAATATAAAATGGAAAATGTAGTAAATTTAACTCTCTATAACATTGTCGAAGCTTTCTTCTAGCTAAAATGCTCCTAAAGGAAGATATGAGCAAAAATATGAAGAGAGTGCTGGTTTTTTCAATATGGCGGCGGGCGCGGAGGGGGGGGAATTGTGCATTTTGCATTTTAAACACTGACTAACCATCCTAGACAACATATCAAAAATTCAAAACTACCGGACCGTTTGTAAGGTCAAAATCCTTTATTCACTGAATTAGTTATACCCTGAAATAACTACTGCTTTTGCAAGTACATCGCTATCTATAGAAATTCTCTCTCGATACGTAACGGCTCATGTGAAACGATTACTTAGGGCCATTTTTGTTTCTTTTTTTTAGAGTGTGCTTACATAATTAATGCCATTCATTATTATAACAAAACGGGATTTAAACGAGTTCAAAAATGTTTATTTACCGCAATTAAGTCCTGTTTTATTATTTTAATATAATGTGTGAAAATCGTGATTCAATCACTATATTAATGTCATTAATTGGTTCTCAATTAATCGTAACGTTGTTGGTCCCAGATTCACATGCAGGCTATACGATGCTCCAACAGAGCATATATTATTACTGTTAATGCGATTCGAAAAGATCTGTTTAAACTAAAAAACACTAAATTAAACAAGCTTGTGAGATACCTTCCATCTATTTCAGCTGCCATTGAATACCGTTTCATGCAAACCAAATGTGGGTTCACGTTTTAATTTGGAAATATCGAGTCCCAAGTCCTTCTTTTTGGGAATGAAACGGCATCAAAGGTAGGTGGGGTCCACAATAGTAGAAGGTTAGTTCAATTTGGAAACTCCTTGAACATTATGGATACAAATTGGGCTGTGGCATAATGCGTTGTTGTTTTTTTTTATGATGCGACGGCCTAAACTTGCACGTTACAATGCAAAGCCTGCAAAGACTAAAGTGAAAATAAAACGTAAAGTAAGTAAAATATTGATTCAGAAATGCTATTTAGCATCTAATATACTTGTGAAATTAGCAAACAGGTTGTATAGGAGCCTATTCACCCGTTAAAACTCTAATTTAAGCTGTACAAGGGATATTTAAGTGTGTTGTGTGCTACTTGGGATGATTATTATTTGTACTTTCAATTGTGGTTATATTTTCAGGGTAATCAGTACCTTCGAAGCGGGAGAATACTTTTCTAGATACATGTACATAAGTTGCACGTGTGGCGGCAACATCGCACCGGCACCCTATAGTAAAATTTTCAATACCTTTGGAACTGTACAAGTTCTCGATATGCGGTTTTTTTATTAAACGATCAATTACCTAATAGTGTTATAATATACATAAGTAAAAATTATAATTTCAATTAAATTAAACTTAACAATTATTAATAACATTATTAACGTCAACATAATAACTAACCTAATTACAATAGTCAAACCCGCTCGTTATCGTTTCCGGTGCGAAAGTGCCCATAATGCTCACGGCATTACCCCGCTGGATGGCTATGGACAGCCTCTGCACCAGAAACGATTCGGAGCGGGGGTCCTCTCCCTTTTGTCTAAGTCGACGGCCTATGTCACGCACAAATTGCTTCGCATCAGCACCCCAGCAGCCCGCCGTTTCCACCGCAAAAGGGACGAAAATATACCCCGAGCCCAAAGGAGCATACTTTTGGCGCTTCACCGCCGCCTGCGACTCGGCCGCCGCTCCGCCCGCACGTACTGTGCGACTGATATGAGAGGCGGCGAAGGTGCTGACGCACGTAGCGTCCCAGATCAAGCACCGCCCTCTCTCCCATGGCACCAACGTTAGGCCATCCGGCCGCTTGCCGTCCGTGCGACTAAGACCCGGAGGCTCGAGCACAGACGGAACACCTGCCGACCTGAGCGCCCTCTGGACCACGTCGTTCAAGGCATGGTGACGCGGATGTCTCCCGACGCATCGCCGGCAACTCAATGCATGATGACCGTCAGCTCCCACCATGGAACCACAGATGCATACGTGTGGTTGACATACATCACAGCCCAACCGGAGAGCGACGGACACCCGCAACGAGTCACCGTCGAGTAACGTGCCCAGTTGAGGGGAGGGTAACGCCTGCAGCCAAGCCCCCGATTCCGCCCGCGACACTGCCAAAAGCCTTGCGCGGTCCACACCCGTAGCGTTTCCAACCAGACCGTCCAAGGTGGCCTTACACCCTACGTCATCCCACGCGCGCTGGAGTCCTGGGTTCTCCGGGACGGACGCACCTGGATTGACAGCCAACCATCGCCCAACAGCGTCGGCCACATACGGTATGCTCACCCCGTTGCCATCAAATGATAAAATCTCAGCAACTAGGTCAGCAACCCCATGGGCCGACGCCAAGAAGGCCGGCAGGCTAACGTCCCCTACACGCCGCACCCCAATACCCCCGTGACGGATGGGCAAACCTGCTTGTGTCCACTGAATGTCATTCAAAGACACATTGATCACCGACTCAATCGTCGACTTAACGGCCAAATCGAAAGTCTCAATGTCACCAGGGAACAACCAAACAGGGGCCGTGCGCAGCAGGTAAGTGATCTTGGGAACGGCGAAACACTTTTGCATCAAAACTAAGGCCACGTGCGGGGCCAAACCCTTGAGACGTTCGCCCGCGAGGAGAAGGAGATCCTTACGGATTCTGAGTGCCAAGTAAAATAAAGCCATATTCATAGTTTTTTTTTATATGAAATTACATAAAAGCCCCAAAAAAAAAATATATTTTATCAAAATGTATGTTTTTTTGGAAATATTATTACTTTTTGCCTATTTGAATTTTTATTTTATTTTTTGAAACTAGTTTAAGTAATTATCTGTTGATTAGCACCTTAATTATCAAAATCGGAAAATCCGTTGAGGTTTAAGATTTTTTGTAAGATTTTTTGACCCAGCGGCGCCATGTCTGTATTCTTCAATAACTTTGGAATTATACGAGCTAATCATATGCGGTTTTTTTTCGTAAATGTAAAATTAGTTGTGTATTAATATAAATAAATAAAAAAAGTACCATGTACATACACTTTTACGAGTAAAATTCCAAAAATCACAAATTTTAAATATTTTTTTCAGAAAATATTATTTCTTAGGTATCCAAAATTATTTTCTACGTGATTTTAATTTTTTTCATTTTAAATTGGGTTATTATCTGCCGATTGGCACCTCTTACGTCAAAATCGGAGTATCCGTTCAGGATTTAGAATTTTTTAAACTTTTTTTGAATAAGTGGCGCCATCTCTATTCCTAAGGGGTGAAACTAATTTCGCCTCGAGTGAAATCGTTTATTTTGGTCTATATTATCACTGTGCAAAACGGCTTGCTTCCATCACAGAGTGCAGCTTTTTTTCATAACAAATAGGACTAGTAATAGTTACTAAAACGTCAGAAAGGCTCAAATAATATGTTTTTTCGGCCTAAACTATGAAGAATTTCGACTACTTACTGATATAGGTATATAACGTCACAAGTCAGTGTCTTTAACTTAGACTTCATATGAATTACTTTACTACTGTATTGGGATTATCTAATGTCTAAACGTCAGGTGATAACCTAGGGACTTGTTGCTCCTTGGGGTCATGTCTTGTTTTGCCCGTCACGTTCCGTTACGCGTTTGTATTTGTTCAAACAGTTCTACAACCAACCGTCTGACGATTATTTATACTAAGCACAATCTTAAAACAGGCCTTATTTTTGTTTTTGAACATTGAAAATGTTTAGTATAATGTCCCGATTTATGAAATTGTGAAATTTGCCGCACATATTATGTGAGGTACGCGGCGGGCGTTATGTCAAAATGTGCGTCTGCCGGAGGACTTTAAGACTGCGCCGAGCGAAATGTGAAAAAACAGTTGTTAAACACTAGTTGTTTAATCCATTTCTAAACTATATATTTAGCACTTCGAAGAATGTGTTAACAACTTCTCCGTGGAAAAATTATAATATTATTAATATTTTATTGTAGAAAACTAAGTAAAGTTGGACGAAAATTGTAAAATCGTAAGCAGGCGGTAAGCGTTTTTTTATACTTTAACAATGGAAATCTATTCTGATTTTCAGTCCAAAAAAAAGATGAATGTTTACATTAAAATTTGTCCGCATCAAATATTTCAATTATTGTTTGGTATTAAAGGTCCAGATTTATCAAAAAGTGCTTTTAATTCCCCATACATTTTACTATAGCGGCAGCAGAAAGGTTCTCGAGTGGAGCCCACGTACCGGCAAGCGCAGTGTAGGACGACCACCCGCAAGGTGGTCGGACGACCTGGTTAGAGTTGCGGGGACTCGCTGGATACGGGTCGCTGCTATCCGGCCCATGTGGAAGTCTATTGAGGAGGCCTGTGTCCAGCAGTGGACGTCTTATGGCTGAAATGATGACTGTTTGTTCAACGCCAGTCTGCATACTATATTGTGTATACACCTGCCAAACGAATGAAATTTTGCTGGGATCGGTTTGATAAAGGATCCTAGGATCGAGCCAATTGGCTTGACCATATTTAGAGCAAAAGTTAGCGGTGTTGTAATTCAAGTTTTTCATATAACTTAAGTTCGTGGTTTACGCTCGCCCCGAATGCGATCAGCCGTTAATAATTAACAGATTATTAGGTACGAAACTGAGCCTGACATTAAACAATATACGACTTCTCATTGCATACACGGATGCAGACCCTAATAAATAACAAGTGAATGAAAATGAAGTTGCATGCAACATACTCTTTACCAACGTTATTAGTATGTGATTATTTAGCAGTTCAGCTACCTAACGCTTGTATGTAAACAAAACCCCATTCTAGGGTTACCAACCGTTCCACTTGAGTAGACTTACCTACTAGCTTATTCATAAAACGTTACGACAGTTGTAGACTTGCTATCAGCTATTGAGCCATTGAGTAATATTAGGAATTTGATATGTTAGCTCGTAGTCCCCGCATTGTCTCAAATAGGCAAGCAAGCAATAATAATGGATTTTAAAAATACCCATTACTTACAGACAGATCCTGTACATCTCTATATTCGCTGGATTTTATAGTAAAGTAAAATGACAACACTTTTTTTTTTTACTGAAATTTCAAATATTTGGATGTCTAGTTGTCCAGATTTCCTGCTGTTCTCGCCCACATGTCGCATTCTAAACAGATTTTGGTGAAGCTTTGTGAGCAAGTTCGATAATTACATTTTTTTTTATGTCGAGTCAGTTTTTCGAAAATTTTCAAATCGTCGGATCGGGGTTGAAAACATAAAAAATATACCTATTTCATCCATTTCCAAACAGACTCGCTACTCTCGCTAGGTACCTACAGTTCACAGATCCATTAGTTTTTTACTTCGGCGTAGCCCTTCAGTGTGATAGGAAGTCGAAGGGTTCTCGTAACCGAATTGCTTTATAGAATACTTCCTGGAGTTGAGTTATATACCTTGCTTGTTGTACCTACGCTAGAACTGCGTTCATTTATACAGAATTTATACAAGTACAGAAGGCCGTCTCTGTTTCCCTGCGTTTATAGGTACATACTAGAGATTTACTAAAACGGTAAGGCTGCCTATTCATTGGAGCGCAGCAGTGAAAATGAACATCAGGCTGCGTTTTTGAAGCCTTAAAGAAGAGCATTGAAATACGAGAAATGGGATTGGTCCGCTTTACGGGATACTGCCGTTTCACAGACTTATTTAAGGTCGAATTTTTCATAAATCTTCCAAATATCATCCTATTAATAAGGTTATGTTAGGTTCGTTTTATAAGAATCCCAAATAGCCACGGTTTCAGAGAAAAATGCTCTCTGCTAAATTACATTTCTGCAAAATGAAACATTCGGTGAAAAATAATTCTTCAATGAGAAACCCCGTTTTACACATATGTACATATTCCCTCCGCTTTTGTGCACAGGCACTACAGGCAGCCTAAGAGGGCGTCTCCATTGAAGTAAGGCGGAGTGGAGACGTCCGGAATAGACCAATCACCTGAGTTGAAATCTGTACAGTTGCCGAGAAAATTCTTGACCCAAAATGGCGGATCTGCGCATGCATATTTGTACGTAAATCGGCTACTGCGTAGTCAAGGTTAGGCTCAAGGAGTTTCTCGGCAACTGTATCTCAGCTCCGCTTCACTTTAGTGATTGGTCGATTCAGTGGAGTAGTAGACTAAGGCTCCAAGCTAAGGTACAAATACGAAACTGTGTGCAAGTTTCCACCAAAGCTAAGCGGTGTAGCGGCAAGATATATCATTCGCGTGGAGATATACCAAGATTACGGACATGCCACGACTTCGGGAGCAAGCTGCAGCGGCGAGCGGCGGCCATTCGAATATCTCGCTCACTCGGATGGCCGCCGCACTCGGACCTTTCGCTCCGCTGGTCGCGCAAGACGTGGCTTCACCAATAGCACAACAGTCACAAGCGACTGTTTCTCGCGCGAGATAATTGCCTTTCTCTTTCTGTACAGTAATGTGAGAGAGTGACGGGCGATGCTATGTCGCGCGACAAGAGTCGCGAAGCCAAATTGTGACAGACGGGATAAGATAAGATAAGATATTTATTGAATAATAACTTATTTTACAGTAATAATAACTACTTATAGCCTAAGACATTCTACTGGGCAAAAAATTACATGCGCCTGAACTAGGATTCCCTGTGTTTCAGGCATAAAGAGGACTAACTTATTAACAATTTCTTAAATAAATAATCAAAAACACAAAAAAAAACAATTATTTAGTTCTTATTAAATAGTTTGATAAATTATAGATCGGATACAAAAATATTAAATTAGAATGAATACGTGAAAATCAACTTAGAACAATCAGTAACTTCTCTGTATCTTCGTATTTATGACATATTTTGTAGCGCTTCTTGGAGTGTTTTCTTACATTTCGCGTAGCTGAGCGGATATATATCCAGCTTCGTATTTAGCCTACTGTACAGAAGAGGACCCAGCGAAACAAAAAATCTAAAACAGAAGTGACTTCTTCGAATAGTTTTAGAGCAAACAATATCCTTTCGCCGTTTATTAGTATACTCAGTGCTATTAAGGGATTGCAGCGTGCTGTTTAAGGACCGTGCTTAGCATAAATAGTTGCCGAACGGTTAGTACTTCACAAGACTTATAAAGAAGATTAGTAGGGTAGAGGAAAGGACGGGCAGTGGGATGGTCCGTTAGTGTGACATAAGCTTGATAGCTGTCAATCATCCAACTAAATCCGAGGTGCACTACCAATGTCACGACGAACCCGTATCTACTATCTGCGTTCATTGCCAATTGGCGTCACTTATCTGAATTACACCTTTGTTTGTGCTATTATTAGATAGCAAGTTTGTCATACGTTCGTAACATCGTATCTAATTTTTAAATAGTTTTTTCATACCAAGTAAAAATAATGCTTGCATTTTAACTATGAATATGAGACGAAGTTGTATTTATATCGTATTCATCTGACCGCAGATTATAATTATACAATACTTAACTGTACTCCTACAAGAATACAAGTAGAAAGAGATAGAACGACCTCTTGACTTGATATACTTTTTATAATTAGTTAATCACATACACATTTTTATTTTACGTGTTTTGAACTACATTACAAATTATAAAACAAAACTTGCAATTGGCGCCACTTCAGAAAGCGTGTCTGTAGTCTGCAGTTAGCTCCAAAACAACGTTATCCAAACGTTCTACTTCCCATCATCGTGCCGTGAGCTTTCACGTTGAACAGCGTTGTGTTGGCACGTCACGACACCAAGACGTCACACGTCAACGTATCATTCCACGTCATGTTGATGTTACATTAGCTTCAACACTTTTCCGCTCCTGTCTCGGATACCTTATACCGTGTTTTTACGGTTCCGTAACCAAAGGATAAAAACGGGACCCTATTAGCCTCCGCGGTCCGTCCGTCTGTCTGTCCGTTTGTCACCAGGCTGTATCTCAAGAACCGTGATAGCTAGACAGTTGAAATTTTTCACGGATGATTTATTTCTGTTGCCGCTATAGCAACAAATACTAAAACCAGAATAAAATAAATACTTATGTAAGCGGGGCTCCCATACAACAATCGTGACTTTTTATGCCGTTTTTTATTTGATGGTAAGGAACGCTTCGTGCGCGAGTCCGACTCGCACTTGGCCGTTTTTTTCTACGGCGGCGACGAATAAGGAAGGTTACGTTACGTTTGACACGGATGTGTGCTACGCTTCAACCGATTTACTTGAACAAAAAACATGACATTGATTTCATAATCATACGTGTATTATTAATGTCAAGAAAGTCGCGTGCTGTCATTTTTTATCTGGTGTGAACTTTCCAGGAAATTGTCCGTGTTTCGTGTCATGGCTTCATAATAAATTTGCTATAGACGACACTATAGGGCTGCATTTCCAGTAGAAATGTTACCGCACACAGCAGTGAGTGAGGCCAGAGGCTCAGAGCTAAGCGGAAGATGCTCTTACTACCTACCAGAGATGGGCATTAATCGATTATTTTTTAACGATTAATTAATCGATTAAACAAATAATCGTCATAAATTAATCGCGATTTCAACATGACTCGTGACTTAGACTTATAGAAACATATCTTATTAGTTCCTAATTTTAATCGAGGGAAAATTAATCAAATAATTAATCGATTAATATTGATCGCTGGATATTAATGTACGATTAATTTAATCGGTATTAAATTAATCGGAACTGGTACGATTAAGATTTTTCTGACGATCAATTAATCTACTCGTATGATTAGTTGTTCGTCATTATTAATCGTTAATCGTGGATGAAAACCAGAACCGTTTCAACTGCTATCTCAGTTTCGTTACGAAGTTTAGACGGATATCGTAACGAACTGAGGTAGCGGTTGAGAATAATCATAAACACCCTAAAATAATCGAAAGGCTTTTCAAACTATTAGGCAGTTTGTCGCCTAGTCGAACGCCGCTGTAGCCGTCTAGTAGAATTTAACCTAAGAGCGGAGATAGAAGCCCCGTGAAACGAGGCTTCGTTGACTACCTCTCGGAGCTGAATACTTTACGATTCTTAGGAATTAAATTGAATGTCTAGCCTAGCCTAGCAATTTAACTGGTTGCCTGCGACAAGTACGTATAAAAACAAATCGCGTATGGAAAAATTGTACCTATTGCCTAATGTTGCGCGTCTCTGCATGACGGTAGCTGTGTATACATCAACAAAAAACTAAACATCAATGGCGGTAATCCACGACGTTACCGTGCCCAATCTGTATCATTTATTTATTATATCCATTTATTGGCTTAATGTAACAAACTTGGAGGGAATATAACGACGGCGGGCAAATATAGCGAACCTTTAAATCGATCAAGGTTATATTGATACACAAAAAGTCGTCATCTCTATTATTGAACCTTTTACTCATTGTAACACTATTAATTAACTAATACCCAATGAACAGTAGTTCCGAATCGTGACCTGAATTCGCAGTAGCAATACAATCTGTACCCGACCTAGTATTTCACTTAGCTTATTTGAAATAGAAAGCATTTCTACCTATTGTTCCAACTTTCCAAAGCTCTCGACTATTAAATAATAAAGTTTGAGAATCCGCAATTTTGAAATTGAAAGCAAATAAAATTGTGCCAATTTCAATGAGGCCAAGTAAAATAACCGTTGCCAATCGGTTATTCCGTCGATGGTAAGAATAATGGAGTAGAAAGTGAAATGTTATGAAAATAGTTACCAAATGATTTAATAACTTTGTAAGTATTCGGTAGAGAATTAGAGATGCCATGCTCTCGGCGGAATATTCGGGTGCCGAATGTTTTTAATACAATTCGCGGGTAGAACATTTCGATCTGTCACATTGCTGCGCGTGCGGTTGGTAGCATTTGTTTAATTTGCATAATCGTGACAGAAGTAGAAATGTTTTTGAAGAAAAGCGTTTTTCTATCAGCAAATGCTGACAAAATAGTTACATATTCACAGGGTAATGCCGTTCTCGAGAACTTTTCTACATATTCATCACTGCATACCATCAAAAGATTGTTCACGTAATAAATGTCATAATGTATTCGGTATCCACTATCCAGCCAAAAAAATCTTAACATTCAGCCGAATACTTACCAACCGAACTTCCGATTACTAACCGAATATTCGTGGCATTTTAGTATTCGGTAAGTGGGCGCAAACTGTAAACAACATCAGAAACTGATAAGTCTGACGTCTAGAGTCTTATTGCCTAGATAAACCTGTACCATTTCACCAGCTTTCTGGTGTTGGAATTCAGTTAACGAGTAAATAATCGCTTTCACGATGTTTAATATATAATTAAAATTCAATTTATGTTTACTTACGTTATTAGTTGGAATTAAAATACTATTAAAGGCTGGTTTTCGAAGTAGTGTAGCTGTTTACTGTCTGTAAACTGTCATGTTAACCTCCTCGGTGTCATATCATAGTAAACTTTCGTATCTATAAATGATCAAGTTGGATTTTTATCCCCCGACAAAAAAAGAGGGGTGTTATTACAGGCATACCCCGTGGTTTTCGGTGCATGAACCATTTATACGACAGTAGGCGTTAAATCATTCGTGCACCAAAAAAGCCGGGGTAAGGTTATATTATAAGACTTATTAATTGAGCATGTGTATCTGTCTGTGGCATCGTACCTTACATTACATTAAATAAATCGTAGCTTACTAACAGATGGACCAATTTGATTATTATTTTTTATTAAAAACTTGTCCGCCAACATTTTTCTTAGCTATGGTTGGTAGAAATAGGACCATTAGTTCCCAAGATATTCAGCTTTAAGAAGGGCAAGTGACATCTTAGCCAATATTGAAGCTAAGAGTTCAAAATTTTATAGTCATGTTAAGTTTAAGTATTAGCTTTTTCTATATGTATAACTCATTGAATGAGAGTCTCATGATGACCAGCTACTTGTCAGTCAGGGGTGTTTTAAATTTTTAATTCAGGTTATAAACTTAAACCTTTTTCAGGCTCAGCAAATGTTAAAAATACAGATTCGGAAGTCTACAGAATCGATAATTTTAAATCGTAGGTATTCTGTACTCACAACTTTCACACCAACAGTTAAATTTTGCTAGGTCAGACACTGACGTTTACGTAGGAGTAGTAATGATTATTTCGATACCTTAGAGCACAATCGTACTAAGTTTTCGGAAAAAGTAGTTGCAATTAGGACGTGAGTGCACAACTTTATGTGGTTTAAATTTAATTGGCAAAATAATTGTAATTATACACCGCGCGGATCCCTATGACACCTGTCATCTCGGTACATTTTACAACCTATATAATCGGGAAAATGTACTGAGAGACAGGTGTCATAGGGATCATCGTTCGCCGCGCGGGGTATAGTACGAGTGTGAACTAAGGTATGGATTATTGAATAACATTTTATACCCGCAATAATAACAGATATAATTACGTTTACTCGTCTTCTTCCTTTGTTAGAAACAAAATTAACTAATTCAATTAAGGGCTTTAATTAAAACAAAACTTAATTTATCCATTTGCGTAACGTAAGCGTAGCTTTTACTAACTTTTACTTCATTTTATATGACTTACTTTTGCTACACAAAGGATACGATCGTGGTTTTGTTTAAGCCTTTCACTAGGTATCTGGATTTTATTATGCGATTTTAAACTTTTCACTTATCTTCATAAAGATGCCATTCGGATCTTATGTCGAATCTGTAAGGCCTGTTAATATGGGTTATAAAGGGTTACTTAATACCGTTAAGTATGTAAAATCGCCCGAGTCTGAAAATTTGGGCTTCTCTCCAGGATTGTTTGAAATTTTTCATTAAAATAAAAAAAAAAACATTTCTTTTAGATTTCATTTCAGCCAGGGGCCTGAAATATGGTAACAACTTCCAGATATTTAAAACACAGAATCCTTGCAGAGTAATAGATGATGTAGCCTGTACTGACACTATTAAGACGATATTTATGTACTAATACAAATATTTTCGGTTCTATATTACCGTGAATGTTTACTTGGACAACTTATTTACTTGCAATATTATTGAATGTAACATCATACAGGCATCGTGATCATAAGATACGCAATCCTGTGGGATGAATGAAACGAAATGTCGGAAATTATAGGCAAACAAATAATATTGCGTTAAAATGATATTCAATAAGCAGCAGAATTGCATGGCCCATTTATGAATGAATTTATTCATAAATGGGCCATGCTTTTGTGCAACCCATAGTACATTACGTAGGTATAATTATGTATGAATGTAAACAAGAGAAACTAATGTTATACAATACGCTTTGTCTAACACAGTTCATAGCGTGCATAAGCAATATAGGCAAACTTATAATACTATTTTATATCTCTTTACTAGAACATGCCTGCCATTTCGTTCACGTAATCCGTTTTTCTTCACTGCAATCGGATAAAAGTATGTAGTGTTCAGCTTTCCCAGTAGCAAAAATGCTTAAAATTCACGCAGTGTTAATTTGAAGAGCTCACAAAAATATCCAAATCGATAGATTCTGGTTGTAACGAATGTCCATACGAGCCAAATGCCAACGCGCATTATGCGATAATGAATTATTCTGAAATCGCTTTTCTTGAACGTTCAAAATTGATTTTTAACAGGTACAATTTTTGACTTGTATAATGGTACGTACCTGCAGTCACTTGTTACCGCTCTTAGTTTATTATACAAATAGGGTTCAACTCAAAATTCGAAGCAAGTGAGTGAATAATATACATACTTTTCAGCGATTACGTTTCCCAGCCAAGTTTCTGTTCATTCTTACGCAATCGGTTTAAAACAGAAGCTATCAGCCTAGGTCACGAACGGAACGCACGCGATGCCGGCTAACATCGACAAGCGAAATAAATGGGCACGTGATTCCTAAAACTGACTTGCTATAAAATTTTAAGCTATCAATCTCCTTACCTAGCGTATTGATCAGTGGATTGATGACGAACATCTAGCGATTTAGCTGTTCTAAAGTCACTACCCTGTTACAAATGGGAATGAAGCAAGACGCAACGTACAGGTTCAGCCGAAAGACAGAGGAGGCTAACATGCACATTCTTTGAATCTGGGAATTCCTGGATTGAACGGGGTCAGTAGTGAACTGTAATGTCTCTAATGAAGTGCTACCGCAAAAGATCAACACTGGTCGATGCGGCACAAAAAGGCCCAAAACAAAAAATAATAAATTCCCTTATCATTCTTAGAAAAGAACATCTTATTACTTCCGTACTCTCTGGTATTTTCAACTAAAATTGTTTTAATGGCTCGCAATTTCAAAAGAAACTACAAATCTGATGAAACAATAACTTTCTCACGATCGGATCACTGAACCAGACCAGACTTAATGCAATCGAGTCGAGATATAATTAACACATAATAAAAGATAAAATTAGTTTAATTACCCCAGATATTTTAAGATTACGTGGCCATAATAGCTAGAATATCCATTTAATTCATGTCATCTTTATTTTGATTCAGCTTAACTCAGGGCCCATTATCATAGTTCCCACGAGCCATTTAAAATCTAGACAAGTTATCAAATCGCATGGATTACGCATTTTAGTTACAACATTATCCGAAACAGACCGTTGGTTTCCTAGGATTATAGGAGACAATCTCACATTAACCTCGAACGTTAGTTTTGTACGCCCCGACTGCGTTCACTTAAATAAACGGCCTTTGGTAATCGAGAGGTCTCCTGTGAATAGTGAATTTTATGAACATTTCAAGAAAGATCTTGCTAAGCTATCTTGATGATTAAACACCAACATCGCGTGTGAACTCCGGTGACTAGACAAACAAGTTATAGTAGGTGGCAGTAATAATACATATCCAAATGACATACACTATCTCCCAATACTTGTGTCCAGAACAGGTTATGGTGAACCTCTGTGCAAAAGTGCTAGTCCGTACTTTTTGGCTGGTGATCAAATTATATATTTTAGTCATCCCATTAAAGGTTCAACCAAATTGATCAAATCCAAGTAAACGAAGCCGCATGTGAGAATCATAACAGCACCTCAATAATAACAGTTCTATGTTATATATATGAACTTACAGTGTCATGCTTCTCAGGTATGGATGCACTTAAAGTATTCAAAGATACGGATTAAGTTTATAGTAAAAGTTTCTGACTCTCAAAACGACCCCTAAGATCTAATAAAACAAAAGAAGTAATGCATAGATATATGTCTTTGGACGTAACTCGTAAACGAATTCAATTATCTCCAGCTATGCTAATAAAATCTTTCTGTACTCGCTGCAAAAAAAAACGAATTAACTCTCCGACTGAGAACGACCCATAAAAATAAAAGCCTTATCATGTTATGCCTAGAACTATTCGGTTTTATAATAATAATAATAATAATTTATTTATTTCAGGCATCAAAGGCCCATAGATAAATACCATGACAGCTACTCGAGTTCTCGACAAATGTAGAATATAGGATGAGCTTGAAATGAATAATAGGATAGAAACATATAAACAATAAATAAAGGATAGTTGGTTAAGTTAGATCAAACCAAATTATTTATTACGTAGCAAAATGATAAGCCGGCTTGTTTGGCTGATTTATATAATTACAAGGAGGCGCCCGTAACTTCTCGTGCGTTTTTTAGGGTTCCGTACCCAAAGGGTAAAAACGGGACCCTATTACTGATGCCTTGATCACACGTACCGAGCAAACGGGCGAGACAGTAATATGTTTCTCGGCCGAGACAGTGATGTAAGCGAGTAGCTGTTTACACATGTTTTGAAATTAGCACAGTCAATTCAGTTCTATTAAGACTTTCGGACACGATGGATCGTAAAAAAATCGCCGAGTGGCGAGACAGTGCACGTTCAGACCGGCCGAGTGAGCGAGCGAGACAGTGCGGGGATGCGGGAGGGTGAGCACTCGGCCTAGTAGATAGAACGGGAGCCGAGCTACTGTCTCGCCGCTTCGTTCGGCCGAGCGCTCGGCCGAGCACTCGGCGCTATGTTTATACGCACCGAGTACTCGGCCGAGAGCACTGTCTCGCCCGTTTGCTCGGTACGTGTGATCAAGGCATGAGACTTCGCTGCCCGTCCGTCCGTCCGTCCGTCCGTCTGTCACCAGGCTGTATATCAAGAACGGTGATAGCTAGACAGTTGAAATTTTCACAGATGATGTATTTCTATAGCCGCTATAACAACAAATACCAAATATAAAATAAAATAAATATTCAAGGGGGCTCCCATACCACAAACGGGATTGGTTGCGTTAACTTTGCACCTCATTTGTATGGAGCGCTATACATACCAGGTGGAAACTTAACTTAACCACTTAAGGATGGAAAGTGTTTGTACGGAACCCTCGGTGCGCGAGTCCGACTCTTGACCGGTTTTTTTTTTCATGGCATGGCGTCGGTCGCGCGGCCATACAAAACAAATGACGATCCAGCATCACGCTATTAAGATTTAATACCTAGCTGTGAAGGCGCTTGTGTTGGAAATGGTTGGATAGTGGAGAGGTGGGGACTTGGATCAAAAATACAATATTCCGCTTTACAATACAATACAACAATACTTTATCGCACACCAATAAAAGTTTACAAAAAGAAAGAAGACAAATACAATTTATAAATGGGTGCATCAACTTTTTCATGCTGTTATTCTGTCCGTGACCCACGGGATAATAGTGATAAAATTTCTAAGAAAAGTGTTGATAATTCATATTACTGGTATTGTCAAGAGATAGTCTACATAAGAATGGGTTTATAAATGCTTAAATTACAAAGCTTTTGCTAAATATAACCACGGAAAATCGTAGTTTTAAAAAGTGACCCAGGGGCATCACCATGGCAACGAGTGGCAGAAAATAGTTGATTGACCCAAATAACGGTAGACAACAAGCTAGCAGGCTTTAGTACTTTCTGATCACTTCTTTTTTATCGGCAAACGATTTAGCATTGATATTTTTCGCGAATGTCTGATTTTGACAACACGACGTACCAGGCGAATACACATTGAGGTGATTCGTGAATCTTAACCTCATTCATTAGGTAAATAAAACTTCAGGTGTTTTATGAGTCACGAGGGAAATTTACATTTACGACGTAAATTGATGCCTATCTTTAGAATAAAATCTCATTTTATATTAAGATCTCTTTGATGTACACAATTTAGTCACTTTTTTTGCGAAATGTGCGTATTGTTTAATGATTAATTATGTATGTAATTAAGCGAACACATTGTACATAAAAACAATTGACAAACAATAGCTAATAATGTAAACAGGAAAGCTTATCTCTGTAAGGCATTTCTCCCAGTTAGTCGAAACGTATATTGTACTGTAACAAAAAAATATATGAAAATTTCATTTGGGCCGCACCCTAACCCATTTATTCCTTTATTACATTAAGAGCTTCGCTCATGTCGGTGGTATAATCGCCACTCTTCATAGTATTCTGGTCTCCTGGTACGTTACAGTGCGTATCTTCTCCTTCTTCTACTTCGGTACACTCTTTGAGTGGTCGTGGCTAGGGCTGCCATCTGTCCAGGTTTTCCGGGATTTGTCCTAGTTTGGAGACTGTCCGGGGGCCGTCCGGGGTGGTTTTCAAAGTGTCCAGGGAAACCCGGACACTTTTTATGTGAATGAAATATGAAGCGATTGTTTTTTAAATAGGTAATATTATTTTCGGATACGTCCGGGGGGAAAAATGTGATTGACGCTAAAAGTCCCGGTTTTTTTAGGTTTCTTGTCCGGATTCGGCGAATTTAGAAATGGCAGCCCTAGTCGTGGCCATTATGTATTTATTTGTGGAGTTCCGAGTGACCCTTCACTTGTTTAAAAATAAGTTAAGTAATCCCTAAAATTGTTGTATATTAATTGATTTCAGGTCTAGTAGGCGGCCAATACTCGCCCGGCTATGTGACGGACTTGGTGCGTGAGATCCGAGACTCCGCGCGGATCCGAGAGGAGGCGCTGTACGCGCGAGTACGCGCAATGGTCATGGAGAGAGATGTACGTATGCTTGAACATATTATTATATTATATATCTATATACGATGAGCCTTATAAGAAGGCTCAAAGTCACTCAGAGAGCAATGGAGAGGGCTATGCTCGGAGTTTCTTTGCGAGATCGAATCAGAAATGAAGAGATCCGTAGAAGAACCAGAGTAACCGACATAGTCCGAAGGATACCAAAACTTAAGTGGCAATGGGCAGGGCACATCGCTCGTAAAACCGACGGCCGCTGGGGCCATCGAGTTCTTGAGTGGCGACCACGCACCGGACGACGCAGCGTGGGTAGGCCCCCCACAAGGTAGACTGATGACCTGGTGAAGGTCGCTGGAGTCCGCTGGATGCGGGAGGCGCAGGACCGGTCATGGTGGCGTTCTCAGCAGTGGACGTCTTTTGGCTGATGATGATGATGATATATCTAGTAAGCTCCCAGGATTGCACGGGTAAAGTCGCAATGGGCAAGCCACGTAGCCCGGAGAATGGACGTTGGGGCAGCAAATTCCTAGATTGGCGACCACGCATAGGAAAGCGCAGCGTGAGTCGGCCCCAGACTAGACGGACGGATGACCTCGTGAGGGCAGCGGGGAATCAATGGATGCGATCTGCACGGGATCGCACTTTGTGCAGGCGAGTCATGGGGGAGGCCAATGTTCAGCAGTGGACGTCTGTGGCTGATAGATATGCGCCCAATACTCGACTGGTACGTCTAACACACACGTGTCACAGTTATGCTAGACCTACTCTACATGTCACTTTCCTTTCAATACTGTTTGAGCAAGACACGTGATGCGGACTAACGCGATAAGTGAAGTCGCGGCAAAGTTTGCTAGGCCTGCAGCTCCGCTGCAGAGATGATTTTTATCTATGATCTAGACCCCTAGTCTCTGACCAAATTAACAAGTGGTATAATTTAAAGCAACAGTAGAGACACTATTATGTATTGATACTAATTGCTCTGGTTGAGTTTAATTTCAATGAATATTGTTATGTCTGCAATACTTTCGTTTTCACTTAGCTGACGTAGTACTCATACAATTTAGTGGCTGGTCATTTAAATGGCGATTCGAATGGTGAAATGAGAATACGCTTGATGATCTTGTCTACACTTAGCAATTATTATAACATTATTCTGACGAATTAATGGTATACCCTAAATGTAAACAGATAAGTATAGGTACTTATATATATCTGAGTTTTCATTCATTCGTACGAGTATATATTATATCTTCTTGTGTTATTTAGTTTTGGACACCCCTCACCATATTGTTGTAAATGACTCGAGTTCTAGAGTAGACTGGACTCAGTTAACAGAGGGCTTCCGAAGTCGAAGCCTTCTAGCCCCGATTCGAGTCGAGCGTGAGCCATCTGTGCAACGACTTTTCTAAATCTAGTCTCCGCAATACGAATCAAGTCAAATTGTGAAAACTTAAAAAAAACTTGCCGTTTCGTAAATTTGGGGATTAATTAAAAATTGAGTCGAATCTCGTTATTAGAGTTCCGAGTCGTAATAAAAGACACCCAAAAGTTGAGTCCTTTACAAACACAACCTCAACATTTTATTTTTTAAGTCATTGAGCATCCCCAATCATCAAGTCGAATTAAGTAAGAGGCCTTATTACTTAGATTTTTTTTTTATAATTTCAACCAATTTTTTAAAGTAAATAATACTTTTCCCTGTGTTCTAGAAAGTAACATAGCTATGTCATGCTTCCATTGCGTGCAGTCGTAAATAAACTGAAAAAAAAAAACAGTTTTATACGTCAATTATGCCAATTAGGTTTAGAAAAAAATTTATCAATGATAAATTCAAACTGTAGGTTTCAAATACATATATACCAATAAATCTCAAGAGCCCTGTTCTATGTAGTACCTAAACATGTTTGTTCAATGATCATAGAAAAAATGTCTAAAACATTCAGCATTTTTTAACGGGTAAAGAGCCTTAACGATCTCCTTGACGTACCAGTATTTTTTGACCTGTAATCAGGAACCAATCCACTAGTTCACGAGTCTAAATAATTCTAATTATATCCGCGGTCGACGTGGTTTATATCGGATTTTCAGAATGACACTCCTGCACTGCCACATTAACGCTCGGTACTTTGTCTGGACAAGCTTGCGAATTCTGGCGCCACTCCAAAATATCCAACTGTATCGTATTACGGTCGACGACCGGTCCAGTGAAGGTGAACCAATCCGATTATTATTGTAAACGGGACCTAACCGCGGCAATATCATTTGTTTATCTCGAAGTTCCATTAAATGTTGGTCTCGAATAATCACTTGTTGGCCGTGATCGTGGCCATGGACTAATCATACTCGTCAAAACAAAATAGGGGCCAGTAAGCTTTTTATTTTGGATACAATAGTTCGAGAATGGACATATTAGTTCAAGAACAGTAAAACAAGGCTTTTGTTTTTATTTAGGCTAAAAGTTATTTAATTAAGTAGTCATTTGTTTCACTTATTTCAGTAAATATGAAATTAGTCTATTGGTAACGGAAAAACTCAACAGAAACTCGTCGCAAAAAATAACAAAAACTGACAACTGCTGTCTTTTTTTTAAATTCATTAATAACGAGTATGTCCCCCTCGTTTGTTCACACACTCCTGAAGCCTAGAGTGCATACTCTCGATCAAATTTCTGATGATTTCAGCTGGTATTTCTTCCCAGGCACGTTTCAAAGCATCAATGAGCTGCTGCTGGTTGGAAACCTCTTGCTCGTGTTCTCTAACCCATCGCTTTATTTGGTCTCAGCGATGTTGAATTGGGTTTAAATCCAGACTATACACTGGCCATGGTAGGACTTGAATACGGGAGTTTTCCAGTACAGTCGTAGTTTCCTGAGCTACGTGTGGGGGGGCATTGTCTTGCATTGGGATGAACTCGGGGCCCACTCTTTGTGCGAGCGGAGTCACATGAGGCCTGATGACTTCGTTGACGTACCGTCGTGCTGTCACGGTGCCCTTATTTCAGAAAACAAGCTCAGTTTTACCGTGTAAGCTTATTCCAGCCCATATCTTTACTATAGGACCACCAAAGCAGTCAATTTCCTGGATGCAGGCATCAGAAAATCGCTCGCCTTGACCTCCATACTCTGATTCGCCGATGATCGCTACAAAATTTTACTTTACACTCATCTGTGAAAAGCACCATACCCCATTGATTTATGCCCTACTCCAAATGTTGACGGCAGATAATTAATCGATTTGCAGCGTGAACTCTTGATAGGGGAAGCAGTTGTAAGAGTACAACTGGTCGTCTGGACCGTTGCTGGTCATCATGTTTGGTCACTAACAAGAGTCCCCGTTGTCAGTCGTAGACGATTTTGTAACTTACGAGCCGTCACAGAACGCTCTCGTCGGGCACTTAACCTGATGTAACGATCCTCTTGTGCCGAAATCACACGCACTCTACCCGACACAGGCCTTCTCGCAGTACTGCCAGTTTCTTGAAAGCGATTCCACACATTTTGGATGGCACTGCGAGAAAATCCTAACGCAGCGGCTACGGACCGCTGCGTATGACCTTAAGCAATCATTGTAACGGCTCTGGACCTGGTGCCAGTAATAGTGTGGTAATAGTGTCCATATGTCTTCTTTGTCATGGCATTACTGGTACAATATGATTAATTCGGCAACAGATGAACAGAAATTTGTCATTAGCAGAATAAAAAAAAAAAAACGTTTTTTTTATGAGCTCGTAACACCCCCCGTGCTTATCGCTAAAGAGCGATCTCTTCCAGACAGCCTTGTGGGTAACCATTTTCTATATAGGGCACGCGCTCCGTGGGTGCTATGCTCGTAGCAGATTTTTGCTAGCTTTCACATGTAATCGGCTAAAAACCTAGCAAGAGTTATACGAAATATAGTGACTTCGCTATAGTGGAGTCGTCTAGTGTAGGTTGATGGGAAGCGACCTTATATAATATAAGCGTTTGTAGTCCTTTTGATTTTTGGACCATGTTTGTACTTTGTACATATGCCGATAAATCTAAAAGGCTTTATTGTCGTAATTACCATCTTCCTCCAAAGTTATCTTTGGCGGCCGCTACAAGGGAACTTTCGGCTTATCTTTGCACATCATTTATCAGTAATACCAACCGATAGCAATATTGTGCGACTGATAACTGATCGCCTTGACTTCCGTAATACACTGATAACATAATCCTGATAAACCAGTCATACTTAGTGCATCGTATGCAAATTAGTTCAAAAGTCGAGGTTTGATTATGTTCAAGATATTATTATCAAACCGCAATGAGGATTGGATATGACATATTATTATACATACGTCAAAATGTATAACAAATGACAGTTGCTTCAATCCTATTCTCATCGTGGTTTGCGACAAACTATTTACGTACAGATGTAGTGAATACTAAGCTCATCGTATTTTGTCGAGTAAGCTTCTTTTAATATTTCCATCTCAACTTTTTCACCGAAGTTGATAGAGAAAACATGCAAAAACAATTGTGTAACTTGTACATAGGTATAAGTCACTTTTTAACCAACATTAAAAAATTTGGGGAAAATGAGAACAATTTTTTTCACTCACTATAATAGCTAATCATCTAACAAGAGTACAACTAGAAACATTATGTTTCTAGTTGTACTCATCTATTCGTATCGGAGTAAGAAAAACATATCTAACAGATGAGTTTGATGTCAGCGTCGTCTCTTGGACGATTTGCGGACGAGTTTGCGGTTAGGTTCTAGTTACAGCATAAAAACTTGCAATTAGATTTATCCATTTGTCGAGAGTTTCCGGTAAAGTAATTAACTGGTTCAGTAACAGTCCTATTACGGTAACCAGTACATTACATAGATATAACCAGTTCATTCGCTCGTAGGGATGCCAAAAATATTTAAAGGAAGGTTAAAAAAAATCAATAAAAAGAACTCGTAGAATCAGATATTCACTTCATCATATATGATTTGTTTTAATGTCTTAAATGAACAAAGGACTGTCGACAAAAGTTAAAAATTACAAGTTAGTATTATATAAATCTTCTTATCAAACGAATTGATGAAGTTGAGTTTCCAGTCAATTAACGCGTTAATAATGAAGAGAATATTAATCGCGATGATGGGCATTGTCGCTAGTGTGGTTCCAGCATTAGGAAACCATAACCCTATTCGCAAGGGATAGCACGGTCGACTATGTAAATGCGCAGTTATCGCGTTTTACGCGCATCCATGCTTGACCGTCCCACACGCGATCGTAGAATCAATGGTGATTAACATTTATTAAGTGCTACACGAGAATTGCCCCCAATTCAAGAATTACGTTAAAAGTTTCTATGGACCTAGAATTCGAGAAGGCGTCGAAAGTTACGTGGTATCTTATTCGCCCCATACATTTAGTATGCCCGTCCCATACCCATAGACCTCCGTTTAATACGCATAAACTATTTCTAGATGACGCTATAGTGTGTAAGAAAAGAGGTAATCCCACCTGAAAGACCGACAACGCACTTGTGACTCCTCTGGTGTTGCAAGGGCGACAGTAATCGCTTTCCATCAGGTGATCCCTTTCCTCGTTTGCTCGTTTGCCTCTTATGCTTAAATGCCATAAAAGAAGTAGAAGTCTAAGCACCGTACAATATGTGTGGGACAGATACATCTTTAGATGGTTCCGTCGATCAACGGAACGCGGCATGTTTTAGAATAAGAACAAGTTCAAGAAAACTGCCAATGGACAGGGCAGTTTTCTTAAATTATTTTATTTGTCCGTGGTAGGAAATAGCAACAGTTGGGTTTCGAATTAACGCAAGTAAATACAGACAGTAACGGATGCATTATTTAAGTATATTTTCAATTTTGTATCCAAAATCAGTTATCCTTGTAGATATATATGTGATAGAGAGGGGTCACGATTGCGGCAAAAAATCTTAATAGCGCGATGCAGACTGTTGTCGATTTGTATCAGCGCCGCGCGGTGGCAGCCTGTTGGTAAAAATATCTTTGTGCGCTCAGCACTCCAAAGTAGAGCTGGACATCCAAACATAGGGTATAGGATACTTTTTACCCGACATACGAAAAGAAGGGAGAACATGGTTTGAAGCTGCGGACACCTATTTACTCCTAATAATAAATAAAATGCATTGAAAATCTGCGAATACTTCACAGCCTTTTTTATCCAAAAAATGTGCAAGTTTACAGTGCATATGCATACCCAAAACGCTTACACATTAGGGTAATATACAGATAATAATAATATTAATTAATCAAAATTCGAGATTATAAAAAATGAATATAAAAAATAATGCTTGAATAAACAAAGAAACATATTATGTCATAAGAATTAAGAATAATTAATAGTCAAGATCATCAAGATGTCAGTAACCCTAGAATTTAAACACATTAACGAAATAAGCAATTAATAAATTTTAACGTCGTCATCTTTTAAATTTAGAGGTATAACTATCAATTAATAATAATCGTTTGTTTCAGAACGGATTGGCATCGCCCGAGTCGAAATTCAGCGAGAAAACTCTTGAAGAAATCAAGGTTAGTATGTTGAATGTTAATTGACTACAGCGGCATCTATACCTAGTTTTGTACAAGAGCGTGTTTCGACAAAGTTTGATAAAAGCGCCCTCTCTTGAGCTTGGTTCGTACTAGTAATCTGTCGAGCTTGGTTTCATTCGCGTTGCGTGAGTTGTGTTTCACGTCTCTCATTTCGTTGCAGTGTCAGGGTTATCCTACAGGTGGCGTTTATGCATATTTCATCTTAGTTACTTTTTAATTAACTTCCAAAAAAGGAGGAGTTTCTCGATTACTCGAAGACACCCGATTTGAAAAAATATATTTTGCTTGAAAGGGTACACTTTCTTATTGGCCCCATTGTGATGACTGATGAGGTATGGATGGAGAAATGGAGGGATCGTGATTTACTTAGTTATTTTTCCTTTTTTTCATTGATAACCATTATTTTGTTGTTAAAAACTGATTATTTGTCATGAAATAAATAACTTAAGGGTTGATCTTAGGCTCATTAATGTATTTTTATCGGTCATACCTAGCGATGCACCTACCAATATTGCTTATTTTATTTAAAAAAATAGTGTTATTTTAATGTCACCTATTGGATCAATGTAAGTATTTAACCTAAGTAAGTAATACTTATTGTGTATATTTTTTGATAATCACGGAAAGAAATTTCATATTCCGGTGCTCCTAACTGTCCCCAATCTTGAAATCAAAGGAAAGAGCCCGTCATAAAAAATGGCGTGACAAGTAAAACACAAATACCAAAGACGAGTCAGTTATCACGCGGCCGTAGGCGTTTCGCGCTCACAAAAACCCATATTCACCATGAAAGTGAAGTCCCACCGAAGGCGTGAAGGGCCCTCGACCACCCAAGTCGACAAATAGACCTTAATAGTGCCCGATTGAGGTAAAAATAAACGGTGATGGAAAAAAGTGTTTATGCGCGCTGGCTGTTTAGCTCAGTGCCTTCCACTCGAGTGGGGTTTAAAAATATAGCGTTCGCATTTTGAATTCGCCGTTGGCGAGGAAAATAAGGAGAGGAGTGATTAATGTTTATGTTTACATGGTTTACGCGATTATATAACGTGACTTAGGCTGGATTTAACTAATGATGATAACCAGGTAGTAATTTCAAACCCCCATATTTAAGCGTTATTCTTGGAATAAAAGGTTGGTCGAATGCAGCCTTATCGATATATTCTCAAGAATTAACTACAAAAACAAAATGGTGGTTAATTTTTAGTATGAAAGTTCATACAAAAAGGTTGCCTTTTAGCTTAGTAGGTACCTACGGCAGAATTTCACGAACGACAAATTTATATTTAACATTATTTGAATAGAACAATTATCTCCATTCAAAACGATACAATTGAACCTTAAATCTTGCGAAAATTGTTGCAGGTTTTATTTATATAATTCAACAAATGAACTTCTCTTATTTTGCCAACAATATCATTACTGTCATTCCAGATTGAAAAATTTCGTATTCCTTATAATAAAATATTAAAATACCAAGGTACATAAATAGATTAGAAAGAAGTACCAGTGAATACTACATGTTTATCCCCACAGCCCTTCGCATTTGCGCGTAGGTATTCGCGTAGCTATTCGTTCTGCGCGCTTGCACACGATTATAAAATCAGCGGGTCCCGAACGCATCGATTTAACTAAGAGGGGGCATTCGCACATTCACCGGGCTGATGGGGCCTGCTGTCACACCGTTGCGTAATATCAGTATAGTAAGACACTTATAAAATCAGCGGGTCCCGAACGCATCGATTTAACTAAGCGGGGGCATTCGCACATTCACCGGGCTGATGGTGGCCTGCTGTCACACCGTTGCGTAATATCAGTAGGTATAGTAAGACACTTATAAAATCAGCGGGTCCCGAACGCATCGATTTAACTAAGCGGGGGCATTCGCACATTCACCGGGCTGCTGGGTCCTCATATCACACCGTTGCATAACTTATATGTACTACGACGTTCGTATGGGGCCATAAAATCAGCAGGTTCCGAACGCATCGGTTTAACGAAGGCATTTGTGCATTCACCGAGCTGATGGGTCCCGTTGTCACACTGCCGTGCATAGTATTACTTAAGTATACTTGTTTATAAACCTCCCGATCTTAAATTATTGGCTCCTGAATGGCCCAAGTCTCCGCTTTAAACGAATCGATTAAATTGCATTATTTGGATATGATGAATTAAAAATCGTCAAGATGCGCAAATGTAAATACAAGTAGGGACATGCCTACACTTACCTACTTACATAAATAAAAAAACCGTGTTTGTTTATAAATGTTATGCAATGGTTTTTTTTTTAATTTTAATGGTTACTCTTCTATGTAACCGCGGCCGCGAGCGTAACTTTGTATTTTGTAGTCTTTAGTCTCCCCACATTTGAAATATGAACGGGTGCGAGGGGGCGCAGAGCAAATATTGGCAGATGTAAGTGGATGGCTGCAACGGCGCCACCCTGACGTCACAGCTATACCTGGTGACATGTTTTATTTAACATTTTATCTTTAGTTTCACTGATGTTAGAAAATCTGCGTTTCAACCGCTACCTCAGTTTCGTTAGGAAATTTGGACGGTAATCGTAACAAAAGCTGAGGAAGCGGTTGAAACGCTCCTAACTTTCACCCAGATAGCGATGGATGGTTGAGGATAAATTGGATCGAGGGACTGTGGCACGTTATTACGTTCGACGTCACGTAATTAGTCGTATTAATTTTCAACTACTCCGATACCTAAAGGTTGTCTGGAAGAGATCGCTATTTAGCGATAAGACCGCCTGTTGTTTACCTCTGCCTGTTATTTGAATGTATCTCATGTTGTGTTGTATATTCCTTGATGTTGGAGGTGTGCAATAAAGAGTATTGTTATTGTATGTTGTTGTAAGTAGTTTTACTGTGTATTATTTCGTTGCATGGCGTAGATGTACGGTCAGACAGAAAAATGTGTCAACGGAACACAAGTGCGATAACGGAACAAGTACGTCAACGGGACACACGCACCTATCATATCGAAATTCCCAGATTTTATACTACTAACGCCATCTTTCAACCATACAACAATATTATTAGTTGCCAAAAGCAAGATTTAAGTACTTACTTTAGCAAAACCTTTTGCCAACGATATACAAACTGGCTCTCTTTGTATGGTTTGACAGTTCATTTTCTTGGAAGAATTAGCGTGGTTTGACTCTAGTTGCGTGGTTGTAATCTTACAACGTTGCGCAAGTCGTATAACATCAGTACTTTTCAATATTTCGATATGGTGGTGCGCTTATCCCGCTGGCGAACCTGCTCCGATTCCGACTTACCTTAGATTAGAGACATCTCTAATCTAAGGTAAGTCGTCACATCGGTACATCTACATAGATGTGCCGTTTCCGCAAATTTCCAGTAATTTTCCTCATTTTCTATAAGAAATGAGGATATTTTTGACCTCAAGGTAAGTAGATAACCTGTAAAAACTGTTCCCATTAATAATAAATATACATAGACTGCTAAACTTATTACCCTTCCTTTTGGCTTTGCCGTAGTCGGGTAAAAATAAGATAATAACACCAATTATTCGCGTATATTTTAAATTATTTTATTCAAAATAAATTCCTCGTCCAATATGAAGATAAACACATAAAAAATATGCTCCATTAGCATGACGGGTACGAATTAATCATCCATAATTTACATTCCGGCATACATACTTTACACAAAAAAATGCTATTTCAATATTAGATGTATTGTATATAGTTAAGAAAGTTCATTTAAAATTTGGATTATTGAACATAAACCTATTAGAGAGCCAAAATTTCATCATGTTAAAATATTAGATGGGAATGGTAATTCAATAAGGGAACATTAATAATGACTTGAGGTCAAAACCTTAGATACATAGCGTTCCACATCACATCTTCTATTCTACCTTACATAGATAGGAAAAATACACCCATAAGCCCTTCGTGAGAAGTCAGGCACTTACCTCCTGGAACAGGCGCGTGGGCGAGTGCGCTTGCGCGAGTCATTAGCGCCGCCGCGCGCCGAACGATAGTAATGAGTTAATTGAGGTGCAAAAATATTGAGTATCGGACAAAAATGACATAAATACATTTGTGTTACGTAGAGACTTAGGACGTTTTAATTATAAGAGAATGATAGTGCAAAAATATTACAAAATATTCAAGAATGGCATATGTGCTTTGGTGTTGGAAAGAGACTTGTGACCTTTTAGTTGGGAATGCAGTAAAGGGCAGTAACTTGCTTAGCATGCGCTGTGCTAAATGGGTTACCGGTGAGAACGGACGTGGATTGATGAGGGATTTGTATGGTACAGTCATTGTCAATAATTATAAACATGAACATATTTCGTAGACATTATTTATTAGCTCGTGTCCGCAGGCAGATAGCCACCGTGACTGTATCACAGCACAACCAGCACGTTCAGCATAGCTGTGACACGCGAATCCTTGACGCGCCACAAATGCCTGTCACTCTCCTTTCAATACCGAGCGAGCAAGACAGGTGATGCAGGGGCAAGGTATGCTAGCCCTGATAATGGAAAACCACTAGTGGACAAAAGCCTACCCCGAGGATCGCCAACGTACAAAGATTGCCTGTATCGAACGATTTCTCCCATTTAATTATATTAAAGAAGTAACGTCTTCTAGCGTAAACCAAATGTTTACATTAAAGCTAAATATTGGGAAGTTTAATGCCTCGAACGGGGATTGAACCCGCGCCTCCAGCTCGAACACGGGCGCTCTGTCCACTTAGTTACCCAGTCCTATGGAGTCCTATGGACTCGGTAGCTTAGTGGACAGAGCGCCCGTGTTGGCCAGGAAAGCTTTAGAAGGCGCGGAGTCGAATCCCCCTCGAGGCAATAAATTTTGATTATTTCGCTTTGAAGAAATATTTTTTTTTTACGATAGTAAAGCATTTGGCTTTGATTGCACCTGATGTTAAATTAAGTTAAAATAAGGCTAAGGCTAAATATGGAGCATGCTTGCTTAGAAAACGCCTATTCACTCTCGACTTGAAGAGATCCAAGTTATATTTTTCAGGGAAAATGTGCGTAGGAAGAGAGTTCCGCTCTTTTGTTGTCCTGATAAGAAAAGTAGCGTTTCGTACGAATCAGTGGAATATATAGACAACATAAGAGTGGAATCCAAGTCCACGTGTATTGTGATATCGGAATGGAGAAGGTGGAATCAGTTCATGCTATCCTAGTGTATCCTGTAGAAAACCGATAAATAGTGACTCTTGCGGTGTTCGAGGTTCTGCAGCTTTTCCTTAACTAACATTTCACCCATTCCTCACAATATCGTCTTTCCACCTTGTAGCCTACCCAGCTACTTAGTCTTCTCGCTAGCTAGCGTGCGCAGCTGGCGTGGCTGTCATTGTAAATAACTTTAATCCCCACACATTACACCACCAAACCATCGCACAACTACCGTATGCCACCACTACATCTATAACTCATCTCAAGAAAACCTTTGTACAACTGTACATACATTGCCTCATAGACCGGGAGATAGTGACAGAATTTTCTTGGTCATTTGTAACAGTATGGCGGTTCTTCAGGGGTCTTAGTACGCAATGACAAAAAGAAAAATGATGGTCATAGCGCTGGTACCGGCGGCCCAATCGCGTGGGCGTTAGTCGAACTCGTCGGATAAATAACGAGTGTCAAACGATTTGTACCACAAAAAATTTAGTATTTTCCGATAGCCCATAAAAAACATGTAGGCGGTAGTGTCATGCCATACTTCTCCGGTGTGACTTACAGCCCGCCATACCGACGCGAATGCGTTAATAAAAAATAAAAAAATTCAACCATTTGTACCAGGCTAATTTTTGCACAGTTAATTATCGCCGTGCAGCCATTTACGAAAATCACCATGCCATACTTTTCCGACGGTCCTAAATGGCCGCCATACCACCGGAAATCAGCAAATTTTTTTTTTCGCCAAACGATTTGTACCACCCTAAAATTTTTTTTCAACAGCTCTTGAATGATGATAAATAGAAGTGTGATAATGCCATACCTGTGGGAGGTGGCGAATGTGTATAATATATTTTTTTTTAATGTAAGATTTTATTCGTATTTTGAACGATTTGTAACAGTATGGCACTAATTTTTCCTGTAAGTTTGAGGTTCAACGAATATAAATACAAAATTTCAAAGATCTAGGTGGCGGCAATCTTGACTTATAATCAGATGTTTATATTGTATAATATTGAACGGCTACCACTACCGCTCGAACGATTTCTCGAGAGATCTCGGCTCATCGTGTTGTGAGACACAATGTCTGGCAACGCAGGTATACGGCAGCTACTTGTCAGACGATCCACAACTACATAGCAATAATTGGAGTTCTATGTATTAGAATAAGTCGACCGTTATAGTGTGCCCATGTTGCATGCAAGATGAAGAGGAAAAAGATGAAGAAGAGAAAGATGAAGGCGGCGAAGGTAAATATTTAAGAAGTTAATTTTATGTTAACGATTTGCGATTGTGTATTGCGCTTGTGTGAACAAATTAAATGATTTGTAGATACTGATGCAGTAAGCAGCGACGAGGACGACGAAAACGAGTTGGAGCATGCCGGGGATTTCGGCTTAGATGACCTCGAAAGTCTGTAAATCTTTCGGAATAAACTGCATTAATATTGATATTGCATATAATTTTTTTTCACATGTACGGTGTAATTTTCCCAAACCATACTTTATTTTCAAGTTTCGAAAATTTGAAATGCCATACTGTAACAATTTGGTCCAATTTTTTTATTAATTTATATCTTGCTCGAGTGTGACAATCTTCCGCCCCATGGTTACAGTGTGGGATAATTATTTTTAGGTAGAATTTCATCCAAACGAACCGAATACAATGATGCCATACTGTAACAAATGATTTTATGTCTTGCACCTTGAAACCCGTTGTAAAATCAAGTTTTTCAAGTATGTTGCCCCTTTTTCCCTCTATTAGAAGTATGGCAAATATAATAATGGTCCCATTGCATCATATAATTTCCAAAAATCCAAATGCCATACTGGTACAAATCGTCAAATTTCTTTTTTTCTTTTTTACGTCTTGGCTCAAGTCTCACAGTCGTCCGCCCCATGGTTACAATCCGGAATAATTTTTTGTAGGTAGAATTGTATCCAAACAAACAGAATATAATGATCCCATGCTGTAAAAAAATATTTTACGTATTGTACAGTCATATTTTTGAAACGTGTCGAATAAATAAGTTTTTCAAGTATGGCAGCACTTTTTCCCCCTACTAGAAGTATGGCAAATATAATAACGGTCACATTTTACCAAATACTTTCCAAAAATCCAAATGCAATACTGTTACAAATCGTTTGGCGAAAAAAAAAATTTGCTGATTTTCGGCGGTATGGCGGCCATTTAGAACCGTCGGAAAAGTATGGCATGGTGATTTTCGTAAATGTCTGCACGACGATAATTAACTGTGCAAAAATTAGCCTGGTACAAATGGTTGAATTTTTTTATTTTTAATCAACGCATTCGCGTCGGTATGGCGGGCTGTAAGTCACACCGGAGAAGTATGGCATGACACTACCGCCTACATGTTTTTTATGGGCTATCGGAAAATACTAATTTTTTTGTGGTACAAATCGTTTGACACTCGTTATTTATCCGACGAGTTCGACTAACGCCCACGCGATTGGACCGCCGGTACCAGCGCTATGACCATAATTTTTCTTTTTGTCATTGCGTACTAAGACCCCTGAAGAACCGCCATACTGTTACAAATGACCAAGAAAATTCTGTCACTATCTTCCGGTCTATCATAGCATAGCATTAATGCATGGCACTTAACTACTTGTAACATTATTGCAAACATCCTTTTATAAGATAAACTGTAATATGCTAAGGTTTTTATTTAACAAATAAATTTATTATTATTTCTATTTCTTATACATACCTACTAACTACTATAAAATTGCAAATATTAAATCTATACCTTCACATTATTATTATTTATTTATTTAAACATAGTTTGCTCAAAATGAGTGAACTATTGGTAGGTCTCTGATTAATACAATTGTTTGGATTTTTGGGATGTTAGTACATCAAAAAGGCTGAACGGAATCTGCAAATCCTTGCTACTGACATACATCCGCAGACGATTACATAATTTTACTTTCTGCGATATAACTTACGAGCGAGCAATACAGTTCATGCTAGATGTAGGCTCTAATTCCAATCTATAGCTCCTAATTGACGATATACCTAGTATACCGCAACTTCGCAAACCCGGTCGCTTTAAGTTTGCGCATCATTTATATGCGGCGCCATAAATATCAGGCGCAAACTTTACTGGACTGGTTAGTAACGTGATATGACACTTTATATAGTCCGAATAGCAAACATAGCGTTTTAATATACCCGAGACTTCGCTTATTTGGCGATATCTCAGAGTACACTGGAATACCGCCCTAATCTTACGCAATTCGCACACATCATATTATTTCAATGGCCGTCTATCAGCTGATACCGGCAACAATATATAACGAGCGGAACAAACAAAATTAGCCGCTCTGTCGGTGTGTTTGCCTCTGCGCATGTAGACTTAGCCGTGTAATCTTACTTAACGCTTTTGGTTACAAATGATGAGCATAAGCGGAAGCGAATTATTGTTTTTTTATCAGCATAACGACGATACCATGGACGGCCCATCGCGCCAATGCCTCCAACCTTCAGGATTTGGGAATTATCATGAGACTGTCCAAAATCTTTGAATTTTTCTTTCACATCGCCGGGAAGAAAAGTGTCAACCTGGGAAAGCTTCTAGTGTCAGAAAGGATTCAAGGAAGACGAAGAGGAAGGAGTCCCATGCGCTGGACCGATCAGATTAGATTCGCGACACAATGATTACCAAGTTTCCTGACGCCATGCGTTCTGCAGTAGATCGAACAAGTGGTGAGCTGTCGTCCGAAGAGTGATAAATATTTGTTTTATGACAATGGGACCAACGAGAAAGTATGCTCTCAGAAAGCAAAAACTGTATTTTCTTTCCAAATCGGTTTAGCGGTTTTGAGTAATGGGGAACATACATGAAAAAAGAAGAACATCCCGACGAACTGAAAACCAGCTTCTTTTTCTGACATCGGTTGATAAAGAGAGAATTCAGCGACTTTTGTTTACGCGTCAAATAAAAGATGTTTCTTATCAAAATATTTGCTTGGATTCTATAAGATAGAAAGAATTCAAGGGTATAAGTCTAAAGGCAATCTTGCTAGGTCGTGTAATTGTACCGAAATCTAATAGCTTCATTGTTGGCTTTAGAATCCCCATTGTAAGCTGACCTCCCCACCTCTCCCAAGCCCAAACAACTACTAAAGGAAAGAAGGAATTTGATCCTTTCAGGGAGGTCTACTTTGACTGGTATGGGCATTCTCTGTGATAAATTTGCGGAGCAAATGTTGCCAGTGATATTTTTGTAATACTGGTTTGTTTTATGAGTTAAACTTATTAGGATGTTAAGTACCTGTCCACTTGTTTGTTTTGAAACTGCCAATGGAATTTCGGTGTGTTTTAAAAGTTCTTGGTATCTAAAAATAATGAGGGTCGATTGCACAAAAATTGTACATAGTTAAAAGCTTAGTTAAAAGCATTGTTTTGTGTGACGAAAGTTAGTCCTACAAAATGTATGGATAACTTTCGTCACACAAAGGAATCAATTAAGTTTTGTTTTAATTAAATCCCTTAACCCAAGTCGCAAAAAAAAAAAAAAACCCGTGTTCAAACCTCAGTGCCGTGACTGCCGTCACAACGAGGAAAAAATCTGTTTAAGTAAAAAATGCAAAAAGATGGTCAAAAAATATGTATAGCGGGAAGCGGGCTATACATCCATACATTAAGGGTTAACTATGCACCATTTTTTTACAATCAACCTATCAACAGGTTACACATGGTATATGATTTTCTTTCCTTTTAAATCATTTTGGTTTATAGTGGAAACACACCACACAGACTATAAGCGTAATTCTCATTTTCTTTTGCTTCACCTTTCTATCGGGCTAGCATAACTGACCGCGAATTTGCTTGTAGTGCGACATATATGGCCTTTCTTACTCGCATGGCATTGAACGGACGGAGACAGACACTATTTGTCGTAGACACAGGACAAAACACTACCAGAAGTCTCTCTTGAGCTAGGCAAATTCACTAGTGAACTGTGTTATTGGTGTGTCATGAGGCGTGGCACCACCAACCGATGCGTGTGACTGGCTGGAAACGCTCGCCGATTTTATCAAGCAAAGGCGTGAATAAGCCAGGCTTGCACTGGTGCACTGTCTAATGGCGCCTTCTTGACACAGGTTAGTCAGGGTTAGAGATGTGCCGTTCTCGAGAACGTCTCCCGATTTGTATGGGTAAAGGACATTCCCGAGAACATTTCCCATAATAATCGGGAAAGTTCAGTAGTCAGGGTGCTGTGAAAGCTATCTTAAAGGCAAACACTGCTTCACATCAATCAAAATCGCCGACGCCAACTAAATCGAATAGTCCCTGTGTACAAAATAAGCAAATTTTTCGTTGGTCACAGGATGATCGATTAAAGCCCGCGTGAAACAGCGCCCGATAGTGGTAGTTTACAGCGCGTGGGGGCGCCTGATAGCGCCTGTTTCACCTTTTACGAGCGAACCACTATGAGGCTGGGCAACTAAAATGTTACCGGTTTGAATAGGGCATCCTGCAAGCCACGTGAGATTCCAATGGATTTTCCTTTCTGGTTGGCTGACGTCAAACATCAACGTCAAGATGCCTGTTTGTTAAACAGTCTGTCAATGTCTGCCAGTCCGCAGTTAATTCAATCATAATTATTAATTGCACCTTTTTCACAGAATTGAAGGTTCAATCTTCTGATCTTCGCAAATGTCGCCTGAGAACTGTATTTTATAGATTTTGTTTTGGGTCTGTTCCGTAGTAACGCACCGACTGATGCGTTGGCATCTCTGGCTGCGCGCCGAATTTGTATGAACAATAGCGAAAGGCGGAGCCAGATATCTTGATGTGCGCTGCGGCGTATACCTACGACTCGCGACACATACTTTATTCTATCCTTTTCATTTACGATAAAGTGTGGCCATAGTGGCTAGCATGCTAGGCCGCGCTAAAATGTCACGGGTCACAATTTTTTCTACAAGTAAATCGTCGCTACTTTGATGAAAGCTCATATCTGAAACCAAACTCGGGGAAAAGGCAGTAAGTGCGTATACACTAAATTTTTATAAGAGTAACATGACTCATGAGTTACGAGAAGTTACTAGTCACGAAATGTGGCATGTTAGCGCTCCCGCTGTAGGTGCGCGGTCAGCATCCCGTGTCCGCGAATACATTACCCGTCCATTTAGCCGTAACATCGGCTTACCCTGCTTTTCTGTCGTACGGAAGCCGTCAGCGTTTCAGGAGATAGTTTTGCGAGTTATTTCCCTGAAATGTAGCTTTATAAAGAAAGGAATTAATTACACAAGGCAAGGATACAATAAAGTACATAACTCGTCCATTTAGCCGTAACACCGGCTTACCTCACCCTGACATGGTAGACGCGGGATGTCTGCCATCACTTCTGTGACGCGGAGACTTCTCATTTGTGGGCATGTGCTCCTACACAAAGTAGCACCCACTCGTAGAGGGCTGGACAGCTTTTGTGCAGTCGAAATTGAAGTTATTTAAAAAAAAGAGATGGTCTGCCTACCGATCTCTTTTATTTAATTATTGATTGGTTAACCCATAGTAATTAATGCTTGTCTCATTATCAAGCATTTTTTTATTGTTGCAGAGCTCCTTGCGGTCGTCAGAAGCGGACAAACGGCGCATGATGGACCGCGTTGCAAAACTGGAAGATGAGCTGCGTAATCTCAGGATCACCGCAAGGTATGCGAAATCATTCGCCTCAAGAATCGAATTTTTCAACCGGTCACTGCTAATGATGTAGGATCAAAAAATCTTAATACGTCACAGTAGATGGCGCTACACTGCCTAAGGCGATAGACCGGTTGGTAGATCATATCCATGTTGATCCGGAGAATCGACGAAACGTGGGTTTAAATCTCAAACGACGCGTTTTTTTCTACTTTTCTCTTTAGCATTAAAATTTAGATTTTGTAAGCAGATATTTCTTCTACTTAAATACATTTTGATAGGGTTATTATTCCATAACCTTTGTTCTCGCAGTCTCGACTCGAGCGAGAACGGCATGACGAACGGCAACGAAGATCCGGAATCGGAGCGGATACGACTGCGCAAGGAATTGGCTAGCATGAAGAAGGCCAAGCAAGCCGCGGAGGAACACGCTTGCAAGTAAGTTTATCTTGATAAATCCCTTGACAGTCCTCGCTGTCAACTTGTGGAAAATGAGGTGACGCTGTCGACTTTGCCTCATAGACAAAGCGACTGTTGCATTAATAAGCCAGAATACGAAGAAACCACTTGTAAGCCGCACAAAAAATCTAGCTGATTCCTATTCCCCTCGATTCCATTACTGCGCGGTTGAGCCGGAATCTACATGAAACTCCTTAAAACACTTGATTAGAAATAAAGAGTACCTTGATAATACTTTTCGATGGAGGCGCTGCTTATGTTTTCCTGACGCCCTTCTACGTTTTGTAAGCTGAAGTTGTGTACGCGCCATCGCTATTGAACTCTCTTCCTTAGGGCTGTTGTGTTTTGGAAAAACTAGTCAAGTATGTCTTATTTGTAAACTAGCGATTCTCTGCTATATGTGAATGGTGTACATTTTTTACAACTATAACTAACCAAGATAAATCGTCGTCCTAAAGTAGGACTGGGCTGGCCACGTCTGTTGCATGCCCCGGAAAAGTAGGCTAGCTTGGCTACTGAGTGGGTGCCACAATATAGGCAGCGCAGGCGGGGCAGGCCAAGCTGGAGATGGCGGGACGACCTAGGTTTGCTCATTGGCTGGCCGGAGGAGGGTCTGATTGGGAGTCGTAGAAAAGGGGGAAAGGTCTTTGCCCAGCATTGTGACACTCAAACAGGCTAATAATAAAAAAACTAAATGACCAATCTCTTGCAGATTGGAGCGGCTAGTCACCCAACTCCGTTCCAAATTCAACGGCCTCCAAACATCCCCAAACGGCCCCGAGTCTCTCCCCAGCGAGTCCGAACAGGACACCGGCCGTGCACGTCGCACCAGCGTCAACTCGAACACGACGGTAGTGTTCGGGCCCGTGACGGACTTGTAGCGAACACTTGCGCGCGACCTGTGCGTCCTGGCCGAGGACATGGTCTGTTCTGCGTTGGGGAAAATACACTGAGCACTAGTAAGCTTCAAGTAACACTTAAGGGTAAATATCGGGAGTTTCGACCGCTGCCTGAGTACCCTTACCGTGAGTTAACGTGACCGTGCTCGCTAGCGACAGCGTAAACAATTTATATGGAGAATATAGTACAGCGTCCCTAACGGTTACTTTGTAGAACTACAATAGGCTAGTTGACCCAGTTTCGAAATATATTGGAAATGGTTAATAATGATCTTACTAGCTCTAAAAAAAATGTCTTGTTATTTCTGAAAGCTAGAAAGCTAAATTTTATCAATTGAAAATTAGAAATTTCATAAACAGTCAAAAACGCCGTCCGCCATTTTTCCCTTTCGCTAATCTGTGGCGTGTCGTAGTATTACCTGTAAATATTCGAAATTCGGCCGTCGTATAATGCCGCTCACTCCAATATACTTTGACAGGAGATCGAGAGGGACGGCACTATTCGAAGTCGTCAAAGTAGACTTTCAGTTTTGTTTACATGACCAATGACGTCACTATCAGAATCGAAAATGGCGGACAGCGTTTTAAGCATTTCAAAATACAGATTAAAAACCATATTTTCAAATTAAATTTTTTCAGCCATCTTTCACTTTTATGAATTGAAAAATATATATTTAGGTTTCCTTTGCTAAATACTATACGGAATAAACATTAGTTTATTACAATTTGACATGAGTCAACTAGCCTATTCCTTTCCGCAGACGCTAGCGAGCACGGTCACTGTAAACTCATGGTAAGGTACAGCTTTCGTTTCGCTTACCGTCCAAACTGAGGTATCGGTTGAAACGCTTTTGATTTTCACCCTTAAAACTCATTTTCACGTGGATGAAATTTAAATCCAATGAGAACTTTTGGACATTACAATTCTGTCGCATTGATAATTAGAAAAGAATAACCCAAGCAATGTCAGTCGCTCGTTTCGAAAATATCACAATTATTAACAAGCAAATTTCATAATCATAATACAGTAATAATATGATGATTGATTAATGATGATGTTAAAAAATGGATGATGTTGAGTAAAATTTGCACCCTAAAATAAAAGTAAGTAATATTAATAAACCTAACTCATTTTCAAATGGCTGAAAGTTCTGAATCCTACGAGATCTCTTAAACAATACTATTATTGTCACATTGATAATTAAATTAAATCTCAAGTAATCTTGTCTTTGAACGCTGTAATGTATCTCATCACAATAGAGGTTGTTAACCTTGATGAAAATCACGTTTAGAAAGAAAATCCTTATACTACGATAAACTACGATAGTCGAATTCATTATTGTGATATATTGGGATCGAGCGATCGAAGCCTACTGACTACACTCAAGAGCAATAAAACGGGTACACCTACACGGATTCGCTAAAGAATTTGTGAATAAAATGTTTAGACTATATTATAAAATTGATATTAATAATGTTAAAGCTTACTAATCGAATTAAAATCAATGCTTGCATATCCGTAACGTAATAAGTGACAATAATGTCATATAGTTATTAAATCGTGTGTGGTGCTTTAATAGTTTGTCTGTCATTTTTAACTCGTTTTGTTCTATTTGTTTGTTAAATAATAACATTAAAAACGTGATGTGTGCTATAAATGATATTTACTGACACTTCGTGCGACACCTCTATATTGACGTTTTAAATTTTTAACAATTCGTATTTGACACTTTATTATTGAAGCTTTTAATTCTATTTGTACGGTCAATAATTGTTTCTATTATAACCATACATAGTGATGTGCCGTTCTGAGAATTTACGGATACAGAGAACCGAGGAAACGAGAACTTTGTCACTGCACACAAATCAGGCAACGTTTTCGCAAACATCACATCTCTTACCACGTATAACAAATCAAGATGGACGAATCGAATGTAACTATAAAAGGGAAGCGTCTGTAATTTTGCCTGTGAAGTTAGGATTTGATTTTAGAATGATATGTTATTTGCAACGTCGTCAACTATAAAATCACTGTGGGGTTTTTAATTATTATCAACCGATTTCAAAAAGTGTAGGTTCTCAATTCGCTTTATTGTTTTTACTTGTTTTTATGTTTGTAACCTGTGAAGTTCAGATGTAACAAACATAGTATATAGAACTCTTGAATTGAATATAGATAGACTTTTTTGTTCGAGACTAGGCATTTCCATGTTGGTCCCATAAAGTTTTGGTGAAGATCTAATGACGAGATCCATGAGAAATAAAGGGAGCTCCTGAAATATTGTAGGCACATCTGAAGCATATTTGAAGTCTGCAATTTTTTGTGAATTCCGAAAAAAAAAATCTTTTCGAAATATTAGAAGAGACGAGAAAATGCTATGTTGGGCGTCTCTGATAACTTCGCGTAGGCCTACGTATACTTATTTCAAGTTGTTTCGTCCATCTTGGTGTGTGTTTGTAACAGGATGCTACAATTGGTGCTGCAAAAAACAAAGTTACTAAACATACATGGTAATTTTCACATACCTAGATCAAATTTATTAATTAAAAATATCGAATAAGATCTGCCTATCTGTCAGATGTTTTTGATTGGATTTTGGTTTTTCATTGCTTCGTTGTTCTTCTCAACGCTAATTGATTGATGCTAATAAATACACTTTGGCTTACTTCCACAAGGTGGCTACGATACATGCAGTTACTAAACGAGATGGAACCTTGTAATAGTATGTTGGTGTTACTTCTCGACCAAATTGATGTTTGCTGCCTCTATTATACTTGTAGGGAGTAATTGGCAATGACAGTTGTGCTCAATTATTTGGTGTAGTAATTATGATTCGTGTATTGCCTACTTTGACAAAAACGTCGTATATATATGGGTGATTTCCAAATAAGTGCGTACCTTTTTTCTTCTTGTCACAATGACAATAAAGGTACACGATTCGTTTACCTTCAGGGCAATTATTCAAGCGTTTTAACCGCCTCATTAAAATGGCCGCAATATCGACAACCTCCGTATGAACTGAGGCGCCATTTTCGGTTGTAATGTCGAAGTCGCGGATTTTTACAATTCTTATAAAAATGATGATAATTGCTTTTATGAATTGGCTGATTTTGTGGACATGTTAAAGCTAATATTGTGGACATATGAATGCTAACATTAATAATGCGCAAATTATCACCTTTTACTGTACGTACATTTAAACCATTTGTACTTTTAAGAACGTGTTTCAAATTTTCCATTTAAAATTCTGGCACATCCTTGATATTTATTTCATTTCTACAAACTTTTTGACACAGGCAACACTGGACAGCATGGAATTAGCTAGTCCAGCTAGCTAAGGTACTCGTAATTTAGCTGTCTTTGCAATTTGACATACTCCCATGAGTTCTATTTCGTTCCTTTATCGTAGAGTGTACTACTTACTACATTACTTCAATTATTTTTCCATATACTACTGATGAATTTGTTTTAAAGTAATGGCAATACGACCTAACTCATTGTACTGTCGAAAATTATTATAATTAGTGAATTATTTTGAATATTTTAATCATATGGTCTCAAAATGTCTTGAACAAATTATACAATTAAGATTTTTTAACAATTTTCATGATTATTTGTCTGATTTGTTTTATAACTATTAATACAATTATGTTTAAATTCGTAATGTTTAATTATCTAGCTCATGTTTGTGATGGTTGTTCGTTTGTAATAATTTACCGAATTAATTTTATTATAAGGCGTGCTCTCTATAAGCTAACATATCTATACTTATAATAAATAATACGTATGTGGGTTGTACCGAATTATATCAAATCAAATTAAACACAACCTGTACTGGGCTGGGCATATGATGCAAGCGTTTACAAAGATACGTAAATGACAATACACCCGTCTTTTTCTGCCAAGTATGCGTGCGAGAGTGACGGATGCTTTATCATTTATTTACCTCGTAATAAACGTAACCATCGTAGGAATCTGTAATCTGTTTCTGAAATTACTTTTAGATGATGGTAACGAATGGTCCTAATTTAGTGACTCTAAAAAATACTTAATATGCCATAGAATACTCTCATTAACTATAACTGATTTGTAAAACTAGCAAAACGTAAACTTTGTAGTTAACACTAAATAATAAATCTGTATAAAATGTAATATTTAGTCGTTTAAAGCATACCCATCAAAAACGTTATGTTAAATTGGCGGCCAAGACGCACGCTAGTAACGCCTTCGCTGTAAACAAGCTATCAGATCCCAGGACAAGACGAGCCACGAAACCCTGACTTTCGTAACCCTATCCTATGCCTTTTACGCCAAAGATGGTTGAGGTCGACAGCGGAAAAATGCTCCACTGACGCCAACGTCGGCCACAGCCGTCCAAATTTCAATGATCTAAAACTTTGTAATTCGAACCGCTACGCGAAGTATTTTTCTATCCCTGTAGATTTTGGAGCCTTGTTTTTTTTTCCTGTGGCGTCAGGGGCGCGAATAAAAGGCTGTACGGCTTGAATTGGTTAAAAAGTATGGCTTGGCTTTATATAGATCTATTGGCTGTCATAACATTACAAGGTATGTTTTATTCAGATTTGTTTGACCTTTCACTGGTTATAACTATTGTCACTAACATTAGTATAGTTATTAAACAATAGATGCACTGTTACTCCAAATCCGTACTTAAATATTACGCTTCGGCATTAACTGCTGATTAGGGACAATATTTCTTACTATCAGTGCCTATTCTGATTTCGTGTAATGTAAGTATGTATAAGATGTGGGTTACTTTTGATCACGGGCTAACATTAATCATTCTTTTTAAAATGAATAAGATACTTAAGGCTTTATTATTGGTCTGATAGTAAGAAATACGTACAATTAAAATATGATTCGTTATCCACACAGTTGCTCAAACGTTATTTAGCGGCTCTAATGTCGTAGGTATTAGGCATTAGCGCAAGAAACAAAAGGCTTATAAATTCGAAGATAAACTAGTCCAATTCACTTGTGAGCTGTTTGATTCTTACGATGAAGCCACGACATTGCGCGACCAGCGGCGCGGTGAGCGGTTGAGCGAGAGATCCGAGCGCGGCAGCCATACGAGTGAGCGAGACACATATATGTACACCGCTGCCAAAGAAAGCTGAAAGTTGTGGCATCTCGGTTAAAGATATCACGGAACAGAAACGTCAATTGAGGCAAGTGCGTCTTTTGATAATATTACACTAACGCAACATTGTAAAATAACCCGCCACAAAACAGATAGGTACAGAAATCATCTACATACAAGCGCGCTCGAGCAAACGCACACATAGACATTGCTCACGGACACGTCAAGCGGATGGCACTCGCGCTCCGCACTGGTCTGAACTGGTCCGAGATATCGTGTCCGAGCGCGCTTGTATGTAGATTGATTTCTGTACCTATCTGTTTTGTGACCCAGCTCACTAATACCAATGGTGCCAAACTTTAGGCAGGGGGGATACGGGTAGTTTAAAAAGTGTTGTGTTCATCAATAGACGCAATTGCCTCTTGTGACTTAATTGTTCCAAGCGCCTTACGCGATACAGGGGATCATTAAAGTGAATTAACGTTTGCGTAACATAGATCCGACTAACCACCGACATCACACGTAGTATAGACTGATCTTATTAATTTATTCTTATAAATAAGTACCATACCAAATTGGAGATTAGATTTAATGACATAACTTATTAACGCTTACAGGTAAATAGATAATGCCTTAGATTTAAAGACGATATTGTTTATTGGGGTCGAATGTATACAACGTAATAATGTAGGTTATGTAGCCCATAGCGTGATTGTATAAAACGCTTTATGTTCAGTTTCTTTTGGAACATATCATGCCGGGCCCACATACTTGCCAAGCCTGAAGGATGCAGTTATATGTTTGACTGAGACGGAACTACGTCGTGCTCACTCTAACATATAACTGCGTCCTGTAGGCTTGCCGAGGCTTGGCCACTTTGGCCAGCGTGTGGTCCCGGCATCATGTTAAAGCAAGAAAGTGGAATACTTTCCAGTTTGAGAAGCATAGCAATGGCAAATTTCATTAATATCTCGTTTAATATAAAACATTTTTAAAGGCAAATATTGAGAGTCCTGTTGATTTAAAAATAATTGACAAACCTAACAATTGAATTAATATAAATAAACTGTTAATAACATTTTAGATTTTTAATGATTCTGGTGCCTTATACGTAACCTATCCGCCCGTTTTATCTACCAAAACTGTGCGCATCGGGGGCTACTCCAAAGTTCGTAATTTAAATTTCGTATCTCAAAAATTATATGAAAACGACATTACAGATTACTCGCGGTGAGAAGGCCCCCTTAAGTTAAGTAATATTTGAATGAGCGCGAGAATTTCGAACTTTGGAGTAGACCTTTGGGCTATCCATTAATTTTGTTTTTAAGTCGAATTGTTATCAAAATTGACCTGTTAAACTAGTTTTCAATCGAATATCATGATAACATCACAATCATAAAGCAATTTCAATTGCCTATACTAATAAATTATTAGTAAATAATAATATTCTTACAACCAATTATGTTAATAAATGGAACTTAAAAATATGGTTATGAATAGGTTTATTTTGGTCCCAGGCCCATGACCCGGGTCTATATTGACGCCTAGAATTATTTTTCATAGAATGTCTCGTTTCGCCGAAAAAACATTTTGTAGAAAGCATTTTTTATTTGCAACCGTAAACTATTTGAGATTGTTATAAACCTAACCTAACCTAATCAATAGAATGATATTTGCAAGAATTATGAAAAATATGATTACAGCGGAATAAAAATTCGGCGAAATGAAACTATCGACGAAAAAAGTTTCTAGAAAGCAAAGGGCATAATTACAATCAGATCCTAATGCTATTAATGTCAAGCACTATAACTACCTAATGAGTGAAAAATAATTTTAAATTTTACGTTTTGTAAAATTGACTGTCGATTTTGTGATTTTATTGTTAATTTTGGAATACTCACCTGTTTGCTGCTTTTTTTAATCATACACAAACGTTAATATACGAACGGAATTGGTAAATGGAGAGGGTTTAAATAAATTATTTCCATTATTTGATGTATTTTTATTCCTTAATTATTTACATAATGTACCTACCTTTATCGTTTGTTTCTAATTCTGCTCTACATAGAATACAAGACATACAATGCTTAGCAATATTAATTATATTTTGTTTAGTAACTGAGGTGGTTCAATTTATTCCTCATAAAATAGATGAGGATACATTTTATATATTGATGTTCATGCTCCCTAAAAGGTGTATCGCTTCGCTGTAAGTCGAAAAAAATATCATGTGTGTTAGTTTTCCTTACGATGCCCGTACAAGGCAAAAAAAATTATTTTTTTCTTTTTTGCTTTTAATTCTCTATTTTTTTTTTGTAAGCTACAGAAAAATCTGTACCAATTTTTTTCTAGACATGAGGGCGGAGAGGGTGTTATTCCTACATATAAACTAAAAACTTGAAACAAAAATAAATATATTTGAAAAATTTCATTCTGTCCCTTGTCAAAATTAACTACCTACCTACCACTATTTGTTCAAATACCTAAGTTTATTGTTATATTTTAGTATCTGCTAAATTTGCTTAAAAGCTATTTAAAAAGCAAGTTAAATACCACGTCAATGTTCAATACGAACTAATTCGGCCAAATAAAATGGCAAAGTAATATTCACCACATCTGTACAGACTTAACTTTTCTGTTACAAAAGTAAATAGGTAAACAGAGGCAGTCAAAAACTCAATCCTTTGTATTATACTCGTATATTTGTCATCTTACCAAAAATCCGATCCAAAAATGTCTATACAAATTAAACCCATAAAAGGGTTACTGATTCAAAAATAATTAAGCCACTTATTCCATTACAAAACTACCTTTTCCTTGTCACGAGTCTCAATTTGTCCTGGGTCCCGATGAATTCTTTATGTGTGAATAATGGTCAGTTCAATTGCATTTTAACCCCAACCTTCCGGAACCAATTTACTCGACAGTGAAACAACACGCTATTCTCTCTATTATTGTTTGATATTTTCAATAAAAACACGTAAAATAGCATAGGGTGCGCGTACGCACGTGGCGGGCGCGTGCCGGCGCCATCTTTGCGACGCCATCTTGTTTTAATCTACGGGTGGGAACTTCCGCCGGAAAACGCGTCACCGGCTTTTGTTAGTGGGAAAACTTATCGGGTGTGATAGTGTTGGGTAATTAGTGGGTTATCGGGAGACTCCCATATTAGTTTGTTGTTAGTTTTGTACCTACCTACCTACTTATGACGATGCAATGATTTGAAGACTTGGGTCAAGATCACCTTGCGAAACAACACTTACGATCAACGACATGGTCGACTGTAGAAAATGTGATGGGATGAGTATGAGCTTTATTTTTAACCCCCGACTCAAAAGACGGGTGTTAAAAGTTTAACATGTGTATCTGTGTAGGTATATTTATATCTATGTGTCTGTTTATGTCATCATCGAAATTTAGACGGCTGTGGCCGACGTTGGCGTCATTGGAGCAATCCTCCGTTGTAGGTCAGAGTCAACTGTGGCGTTCAGAAGATTAAAAGCAGAAAAGCATGTTCCTTATTAAGAAGGAAAAGAACCTTGCTTTTTTATCACCAAAATTCTAAATTAAAAAAACCCCCAACTCAACCAAACATATGTAAGAACCATCTCGACGGACAAAGGCTTTAAAAAAAGCTATCAAATTGGTCTATCCGTTTGGGAGCTACAATGCCACAGTAAGACACACAGGCATCTGTGTCTGGATATCTGTATACACAGATACACATATTAAACTTATAACACACTCATTCGTCGCGTTAAAAAAAAAACAAGAAGGAAGCGCCTGTAAAAAAGTAAAAATAAAATGGCGTTTCCGGCCCCGACGATTGGAGTAATACCCAATGTAGTAATATTTCAGCGATTACATTAATAACGACGACGGTACAGGGCGATCAAATATTCACGACCGCAGCGCGACAAATTGGGCGCAAATCAATCGAGAGCTAAAAACCTACCTCATTACGCGATATGAATTAATCAGTGCTGTCGGTGTGTTCTAGGGCCGGGACTGCCGTGTCGGGGATATTATAGGTTTATTTTAAAGCTCTGGTTTAAGTATTTGTTAATGCCACCTGCACTACCTACTTTCCTAGCCTAGTCCAACAAAGTAAGTATGAAAGATCATTTTTCTCCGCTACTCTAACTTTTTAAATTTGTTTACTAACTTCAACTGACCAAGGAAAACTTACATATTCTGAAAAGTGCATACTTTTGCGAAATAAAAAAGAAAAAGTAAATCTATGATAGCTACCTACCTATCACTTTTGGTGCGGTTAAACATGGAGCTTGGATATGCTTGTTCTCCGTAGGTATGTTTAAAAATTAAAACGAAGTAAATTTAATGTACCTATTTGCTTGTTTTATTTATAATTTCGACAAAAACACTACCTAAAAATTGATTCTACCCTGACTATATTTAGTGACGAAAGTGATGCGGAAATTATAGATTGTTCTCCGCTGTCACAAACTAGGGAATGCAACGGATAAACGTACTGTATGAAAATAACCCTGGTTTCGGTTAAAACACCGTTTTTTTCACACTAAAAATAACTGATTGCACTCCCTATCACAAACTCGCCAGCAATTCCTTATTTCACGGCCTTTGCAGTAGTGTTCGTTACTAATTATTCGAATTAAAGAACATGTTCAACATGAAAACTATAGTAATTTAAATATATTTTAACAGCCGCTTCGCCGCCCTATCCCTATGAATATTGTATGTTGCAATTTGTATAATTTGATCAGACCACCTGTGTTGGACAGGCGATGCCTCTACGGCGAGTGTACAGTAAAAAACAAAAGTGGAGCGGAATCGACAATATTTCGAATTTCGGTGTAGTATGATATTGACACCCATATCTTCAATTCATTATTAGAGAACTTATTTAATTTTGAATTTTCAAAAAATATGAAAGCGAATTTTCGACGAACAAACGTTCTTGCTATAGATGATAATATGTTAGGTACATACATGCTTTCAACAAAGATGCTTTCGGACAAATGAGCTGCGGAGTAAAATGTACACGTACAAATCTTGTCTGGATAAAAAAAAAATAGTGGGTTTGAGCAATTTGTTTGCGCAGTAACTTGTGTTGTTAACTGTACGTCATGACCGACAAAAACGTGCTAAGTGATTGATTCACTTCCGCAAGTTAACTTTGATTGTTTTTCTACAGCTCAATGAAAGATTATAAAAAACTGAATGTGTAATTTCATAGACAGCAAATATATTTTATGGTCATGTGCCCAATAATGGGCAACTTTATTTCTTCAGACCTTGTCTTGGCTTTGGTCTATATGATGCAAGATCCCGTCCATATTGGTTTCATGATGCTGAGAATTCAGTCCCTTGCATGAAGAAGTTTGCAAGTATGTACCTATATAGGTATATATATTTAACTAGACATTAAATATGGTACGGTCAGTTACCAAATTAGCTGCCAATTTTACTACTGCTGCTTTTGATGCTAACTGTACCTACATTGATGAATTGTACTCGACATCAGTGTGTCTAAAGTATTCTGTGTCGAAAGCAGTGCTTGTTTGAAAAACTGCAACGGATTCAATACACATCTTTGAGTAAATAAACATAGATCGTTTAGGTTATAAATATATATCTTACCTGTTTGGGTCTAGACATTATATTTTTAATTTTAAAACCTCATCATGGATATAGGTATTATGCGTGTTCATTTGTCCAACGGTCGTGTCTAAAAAAACAGTTTTTGACTCCTATTACATTCACCATCAACCCATCACGACACATATTACATTAACACCGCGTCAATATAATCAATACGTCTATCATTCATTACAATACTATAATGACTATTATTGCACCGGACGCACACCCCTCATGACGTCACCGCCCCCAGTGACGTCAGTGGCAGTTTTATTGCGTCATTAATTCATGATGCGGCTCATTAATACTATAGCGTTGCGTTAATTGGGGTTAATATTGATGATGATGTTAATGTGGAAGCATCTATCAAGCCTGTAGAGTTATTAGACTGCATGTCCACTGAAACGCAGCGTAGTAAATAAACCAATAAGGTTGCGTCTTTGTGGAGCCTAGAAAATGGACCAATCAAATTTCTCAGATTTAAAAGCAATTCTTCTTTTAAATCTGAGGAATTTGATTGGTCCATTTTACAAATCTCCGATCTGCTCCAGTGGAGGAACGAAAGAGAGGCATACCAGTTAATATTACACCGTGACTTAACAGTTTGATATTAAACCATGAATACAAAGATCAAAGCTTAAAGAAAAATTGAAGAAGGAGCTACCTGGTGGAAGGGACCGGGAATCGAACCCGGTACCTCTGGATTACCGGTCCAGCGCGTTAGCCACTTCGCTACCCTCGCTCCACGTAGACGTAGACCTGACGAATTTTTCCTTATGCTTTGTGTGTCGATCTTAGCATTGTTCCGGTAATCCAGAGGTACCGGGTTCGATTCCCGGACCCTTCCACCAGGTAGCTCCTTTTTCAATTTTTCTTTAAGCTTTGATCTTTGTATTCATGGTTTAAATAAAAATTGTGGTGTACCCATATTTAAAAAAATTAGACATTACATGTTTCATAAAATTATAAGTTTGATATTAGTTAAGAAAGAGCTATGCTCGGATCAGAGTTTCTCTGCACGATAGAATCAGAAGTAAGGGTAATAAGTTAGTTATTTAAACTTTATTACGCAAAACAAAAGTCAGTACAAATGTCGAAATGGCATTCTCTACCAGTCAACCAGCAGGGCTAGCATATCTTGCCGCGACTTCGCTTGTCGCGAGACTCAGCGTCTGAGTACGTCTAGCATAACTGTGACAAGCGACTCTTTGTCGCGCGACAGACACTACCTGTCACTTTTCTATCAATACCGTGCGAGCAAGACAAGTGATGCTGAGTCGCGCGTCAAATGTGTCGCGGCAAGATATGCTAACCCTGCTGGTCTTGCTCGCACGGTATGGAAAGGAAAGTGACAGATAGTATTTTGTCGCGCGACAAAGAATCGCGTATCACAGTTATGCTAGAGGTGCTGAGGGCCGAACAGAGATGCTTCAAGTGGGTGCAGAGTTGAAAAATAACCGTTCGGAGAGCGTCTAGATTCTATAATTATAATCATTATAGCGTTCGGATACTAAGGTAAACGTCCCTGTGCTCAACACGCTAATGCCTAATACTTAGTAGACACCATGCTGTCACCTCTATTGCTAATGACATAACATTCAAGATGGCAACTATTGGGACAGTGTCGAGCACAGGGACGTTTACCTTATATAACATCCGCAGAAGAACCAAGTTACTGACATAGATTGCAGGATTGCACGGTTGAAGTGGCAATGGGGGGGTCATGTACTTAACCTATTGACCGCCAAGCGGTCTAGCAATTTACCGTGCCACTGACGCCAGAGTAAAAAAAAACGATGTGCCCCAAAATCAACAGGGATTGAAAAATACTTGTAGCGGTTAGAATTACAAAGTTTTTGATCATTGAAATTTGGACGGCTGTGGCCGACGTGGCGTCAGGGGCACGATTTTTTGTTGTCGGCCACAGCCGACTGTGGCGGTCAAAAGGTTAATCCGAAAAACTGATGGCCGTTGGGGCAGCAAAGTCCTGGAGTTGCGACCATAGGAAAGTACCTACTTACAGCGTACGACGGCCCCCGGCTATGTGGACGGATGACCTGGTGAGGGTCGTGAGTCGATGGATGCAGACTGCCCAGGATCACACCTTGTTGCGAGCTTTAGGGGAGGACTTCGTGTAGCAGTGGATGGTTTGCTGAGAAATATGATGTATCTTAGATAATATTCATCCCATTCAAAGATACGACTAAACCTGTGTACTGCACCTCTAGCAGAACTGACACGCGATTCTTTATCGCGCGAGAAATATTATCTATCTCTTTCTTCGCTGTACTGTAAGAGAGTGACGGACCTTATCTCTCCACGTCTACTCACGTAATGTCTGCACGACTCACTTTTAATTGAATGTAAAATATGATTAATTGAATGTAAAATATGATAAAAAAAAGAAAGCTACCGTAGTTGTGTTGTGCGTATACTTACATAACGCGCGTTTAAAAAAATATTTTTATTTCTGTAACTCGTTTGAAAGGCACCAATTTTACTTACGATTTTTCATAATTTTTGTTACTAAACCATTTTTTCTATGTTTTAGTTTCTGGAAAATATATTTAATGTATAATATTTAATTCTTACAGTACTAAAGATTTCATCCCCTTCAAAAATCCGATATGACTAAAACGTGTCCTCTTTGGGCAACACCTACTTATCGCACTTGGCCTTATCTTTCCGATGCACCACGCAATATCTGCACCGCACACTTTCCGAATCAATCATCCTATCGGACAAATTACACATTAATACTGCTACAGCTTCCAAAAGAGCGTAACTACCGAGGAAATTGTAGAGACTTACTTCTTTTTTAGTTAGAAAGCGTGGCGTTATGCATTGCTACCCCGCCCTACTGATAAAATACCTACATGTAAGGGTAGTTTATGGGTTGACAGAGGGTTCTGCAGATGTTTTTGATATAAATACAAAGGCCAGAATGAAATGTTAAAATTAAATTCTTTTAATTATCTCTTTATACAGAATTACAACTTTTGTACTTTACCCATTACTTTATAAATAAATAAATATTACCTAAGGGATAATCTTACACAAATCGACCTAGTCCCAAACTAAGCAAAGCTTGTACTATGGGTACTAGACGACGATACATACTTTATACCTACCATAAAATATTAGTGGTATTTAGTATTTTATTGGTAGGTAATACGGTATTTGATGACAGCTTAAATCAGCTACTCTTTATGAAATGTCAAAAATGATCTGTTAGTATGAAGCTTCTATGAAGATACTGGCTTATGACTTCTATCTATATAAAAATCGGTAGTCAAAACACGTCCTCTTTTTAGTTCTTTGTTTGTCTATTTATCTATCAGCCACAGACATCCACTGCTGAACATAGGCCTCGCCACAAAGTGCGATCCCGTGCAGACAGCATTCATTTCCCGCTACTCTCACGAAGTCATCCGCCCATCTAGTCGGGTCTTTCATATACGTGGTCGCCACTCTAGGACTTTGCTGCCCCAACGGCCATTCATTCTCCAGGCTATCTGCCCACTGCCACTTCAACCGTGCAATCCTATCGGTTTGTCTAACTACGCCTCAAGCTTCAACTTTTTGGTCCTTACCCATAGTTGTGTATTTTCCCCTTTATTTCTGCTATGTATCTACGGAACCCCAAAATGAGCGATGCCCAACGGAAGTCATACGCGTGCATATGATTATAACGATGTTTTCGTGGGAGCGGGAGGGTCACAGGTAGGGATGAGCTTGTAATGGTGCATAATTAACGAACAATAACGTTGGTTTTTTAAATGCATTTATTTTATTTATTTATTTAAACTTTATTGCACAAAACAAAAGTCAGTACAAATGGCGGACTTAATGCCAAATGGCATTCTCTACCAGTCAACCATAGGGCCAAACAGAGATACTAGAAGTGGGTGCAAATCAGAAATCTGATGGTACAGACAGAGAGGATCTAGAGTACAAGTTATAAGTTTATTTTGACCTAATAATTTATATTACAAATACAAAGATAGAAAAAACAGACAGACAGAGAAATATATAATATAAGAAATAATTTAGACTATTTTAGACCCTGACTGGGATTTCACCAGTGTCTTTTTTTTTATTCAATAAGTACATCCAAACTTACAGTACATAAGATGTGCCATGCCTAACCTAACCTAACCAACTAAGCTACATGACCGTTAAGGATAGGTACAATATGCTCATAAAGGGTCAAAATTATTTTGTTGATATGAATAGTATAAAACACTCCTCTGAATGTGTTCTTAGTAACTTAAATACTAAGAAAAACGGGGTTTGTGCATTTGAAAAGTATATTTTTAGTAAAGCAAAATACAGTCCAAAGTCTATCCTGTTTGTTATTTATTTATTTATTTAATCTTTATTGCACAAATGAAAAATAAATCGTACAAAAGGCGGACTTAATGCCATTGGGCATTCTTTACCAGTCAACCATCGGGCAAAGCAGATACCTAAGTTGTGGGCGGTGCAACTAACTTAAATAGATAAAAACTTAGATAAATACATATATTTATTATATATACATACCTATATAAATAAATACTGACTAAAAAGCAAAACAGATATGCTAAGATTTCTCCATTCTGCTAATAAGGAGGTCACGCAAGGATTTTTTAAATTTACCTTGTTCGGGGCTTGCTTGATCTTGAGGGGAAGGCGGTTCCAGAGGCTTTATGTACCTCATCATATCATCATCATATCAGCCTATAGACGTCCACTGCTGGACAAAGGCCTCCCCCAAAGTTCTCCACAACGATCGATCTTGCGCCGCCCTCATCCAATTTCTACCCGCGATCTTAACCAGGTCGTCGGTCCACCTTGTTGGAGGCCTTCCAACGCTGCGTCTTCCGGTCCGCGGTCGCCACTCAAGAACCTTTCTGCCCCAACGGCCATCGATTCTACGAGCAATGTGCCCCGCCCACTGCCACTTAAGTTTGGCGACTGTCTGAGCTATATCTACAACCTTGGTTCTCTTGCGTATCTCATCATTTCGAATTCGATCCCGCAAGGAAATTCCGAGCATAGCTCGCTCCATTGCCCTTTGAGTCACTGTGAGCCTTCTTATGAGGCCCATTGTAAGCGACCACGTTTCAGTGCCGTATGTCATCACTGGCAACACACATTGGTTAAAAACCTTCGTCTTAAGACACTGCGGTATTTGGGACGAGAAGACATTCCGCAGCTTCCCGAACGCTGCCCATCCGAGTTGTATTCGACGAGTGACCTCTTTTTCGAAATTCGACCTACCCAACTGGATCGTTTGTCCAAGGTAGATATAGTCGTCTACAGTTTCGAGCGCAGAGTCTCCAACTTTAAGTGGAGTGGGTGCCACATGGGAATTAAACATAATTTTCGTTTTCTCCATGTTCATTTTAAGACCCACTTGTTGAGAGACCCTACTGAGGTCGTTGAGCATTTTGCCGAGGTCTTCCAGGGTCTCAGCCATGACCACGATATCATCAGCAAAGCGGAGGTTGGTGATGTATTCGCCGTTTATGTTGATGCCAAGTCCGTCCCAATCCAGAAGCTTGAATACGTCTTCCAATGCAGCTGTGAACAATTTAGGAGATATAACATCTCCTTGCCTCACACCACGCTGCAATTGGATAGGTTTCGAGTCTTGGTTTTGGACGCGGACTGACATAGTGGCATTCTCATACAAACACCTTAGTACCTCAATATACCTGTAGTCAATTTGGCACCGCTGGAGAGACTGCAGCACTGCCCAGGTCTCGACTGAATCGAAAGCCTTCTCATAGTCCACAAACGCTAAGCATAATGGCTGGTACCTACATATGGTGGTTATGTACCTACTTACCTATTATACCTAATTAGAAATAAACGACAAGTATACTCATAAAAATATAAAACTCATTTGTTTCGTCTGCCCCGCCTGTTTTATCAGCGCGTGCAAGAGGTGTCAGTGTGATGTCATAATGGGGTTGCCTCACCGACTCACCAGGTGTGCGGTGACTTTTGCAGATTCCCAACCGCGTGAATTGGATAGGGTAAGATAAATGCAAACGTGGATCAAAATGAGGGTGGAGGGTTACTTTACAGTTTAGGGCTTATGTTCAATACATTAAGTTAGCAGACATAGGTACATACTTTAGTTGCCTCTCCGGAAGTAGGTATATTAAGTTATTGATACGAAGTTACTATGAAAGAATAGGTAGACAGTTGAAATGAGAAAATGCCCGTTGAACGAAATATCATGCAAAAAGCCCTATTTTTGTATGGGAGCCCACCTTAATTATTATTGTTTTATCATGAATAGCATTTGTTGCTATAGCGGCAACAGAAATACATCATCTGTGAAAATTTCAACAGTCTAGCTATAAGATACAGCCTGATGACAGACGGACGGACGGACGTACAGCGAAGTCTCAGTAATAGGGTCCCGTTTTTACCGTTTGGGTACGGACCCAAGTAGCACAACTGGGTCTAAATAGCTCGTATATCATATCTAATTAGATGCTTAAGTGAAATTTAGCACCATGACTAAGTGCTATATGTATAGGTGGCAAGAACCCTTATGCCACCAGTATAGAACCAAAAGGAGAAAAATTGCAGCCTATTTTTGGTGCTAAATAGAATCCATAAGAGATCTCACAATTACCTTAAGTGGCAATTAGAACTAAGGGTAAAAGTTATGCGCAGTGAACGAATGAAAACATTTCAGTTCGGTCAATGAGTGATAAATGAGTCGCCAAAATTATCTTTGAGTGGCGAGGCAACTGTCAAGTTGTGTTTTATTAAAAGTAATACGTGATCTGCCATATTAATTTTGGATTTATACGTCTGATTAAAACTTTACGTTATACAAGCATTGAAATAAGCACGAAATTCTTGCGATTTTTTTTTTACTGTGAAACTATAGTATGTTTTCTTTGTAAATTTCGACGCGCCTTTCATTTGATCAGGAATATAAAAAAAAAAGTGCTAAATTAAATAAGGAATAGATACTGATAAGAAATAAAACTGTTAAAACCCTGACTTAATGATTGTAGGTTACGTACAATGTTAAACTAACATCGTCACAACTATCAAAAATCTGTGATTATGCGTGAGTGTGATAAAATTCTGGTTAAAATAATCAATTTTCATAGGCTTCCATTTTTAAACATGGCGAAACAAAAAAGATCCTACAGTGTTTATTTTCACTTATTTGTTCCTTATTTGGAACTATCAAGTCTAATAATCACTTATTTGTATCTTGCGAGTGGCAAAGCAGTGAATGATATTACCAATAGTAATTATTTGCTCTTTTGTAGACTACTAAACAAGCAAGACTATTAAATATATTTTGACAAGGCGCAAATAGGAACAATAATAGAACTTTTAGTTCGTTAGTGGTTTGAAATAAGTGAAAATAACTGCTTTTGGTTCCAAGAACCTCCTATTGAGACCTATTTATGCGTTGGAGTGGCAATAAGGTACTTCTTAGGCCTTAAAGTTGCAATATTTTTTGGTTCCAAAAGAGCCGTAAAATTATCCCTTTAGCCACTATTGGTGATATAATTCGCTATTGTACTAGTCATTTGGAACTTTTAGTTCCAAATAAGGGTATGTTCCCACTTATATGTAAAAGTTGCTTATAAGTGATTTTAAGGCCTTATATATATAGCACTATTGCTTCTTATTGAGTGACTATTTGAACCTGCATGCAACTTTAAGTAGCAAAATCGACTTTATCCCACCATAAGTTATAAAGTAGAAACAAAAAACGTTCCTTATGCAACTACAAGTGATAGGATGAACTCATATACAGTTTTGAGTTGTGTTTAAAGCTATAAGTTGTATTAAACACTGTTAAACCACTCATTTAGAACTTAAAGCTATAAGATAAGCTGCAAAATTCACTAATGTGCTGCTTGGGGAACCCTAAAAAGTAGCGTAACACAATGCCTTAAAAAAAAATGCATCCCTATTCAGCCTGACTCCATCATTGTCTTATCGACGCCTGTACTGTTTGTTATATAACCAGAAACTACATAAATTGAAGATGCAATAGGATACTTGATCCATTTTTGAAATATATTTGAAATCGTTAATAATTAATAATTATATTACTAGCACTAAAAAAATGTATGGTATTTTGAATTGAGCTAGAAAGCTATTTTTTCTGATAAAAAAATACTGCATGATCAGACTAAAACGCCGTTCGCCATTTTTGTCTTTAGCTTTATCTGTGACGTGACGTAGGCGATCCCGACAATAACTCTTAACTATGATACGAATGTGTTTTTAGTTTTAAGTTTTTTTTACTAGATTGCTGACGTCACTATCAAGGGTGAAAATGGCGGACAGCGTTTTAAGGATTTAAAAGTACAGAATAAAAAATATATTTTCAATTTGAATTTTTTTAGCCATCTTCTACTTTTATGTACTGAAAAATATAATTATATAATTTAGTTTTCCTATGTCAAATACTATACGAAACAAACATTAGTATAATATAATTTAACATTTGTCAACTAGCCTAACCATTCCCTTTTTAAATCAGTCGGCAACACGGCTGTCAAGCAGAATACAATTTTCTACTTTTCCACAAGCACTTGTACGCACTTGAGACAGTTTCCCACGACAACATAATTAGAATACGGCTCAATCCCACTTCACTCAACATCGCATTGATCATTATCTTCGAGTATAAACAAATCGTGCTTCAATTACATTGTGTGACCCTTTTGAGGTTATTTTTTAAACGCATCGGATAATTGTTACTCGATCACCACAATATATTTGCGTGCGGCCAACTAACAACTATTAAAAATTGTCTTTACGTTGTAGGGAATAGTAGTCTTGTTTCAATTTGAAGGGGCGCCACGACATAAAAAAATTGTAGGTTATTTTTTTGCGCGGGAAAGCAACGCGTTTTCGTTCAGGAATCGGTCACCCGTGACCATAGAGTGGGCGCACGGTGCGCCACGCGCGGGTTTTATTAATATTTATTTTTAATTTAATTAATTGCTTTAGTGATGAATCACTTTCTAATATGACGGGCGAATCTAATTGTAATTTTTGGGTGGTAAAAAGTGCATGAGTACAATATGCGTCGCGATATAATTATGATTCAATTAGGGTGCTTTGATTTTTGGTAGAAATTTTGGTTGTTCTTGTTTATTTATGAATCTATTTTAAAATATCACACAAGCCATAACTTAATAAAACACCAGAATGATAAAATCAGGTCGTTGATTGGTTTATTTTTATTTTTATTTTTTTGATTTCCCAAAAAACGTTACCGTCTATTTAGTGAAATTACATGACTACCTAAATTATAGAAAAACAATTGACAATAAGTACCTACCTATACAGGAAAGCATTTCTTAATAATGCTTCAATTCGTGTTTTCAGATGGATGTGTATTATTAGAAATAACAAACAAGCGTAGCTGCTCTCATTTATATCGAATTAAGTTAAAAAACACGATACCTGCATATTCAAGTTCACAACTCTTTTCCATATTTCTACCGAAGACACGCGACCCTAACTCAAATAAAAATAAAACTGTCATCATAAAATCACATCTCCATTCAAAAACCGCGTAGTCACGTGAAATTTAACGAATCTGCCGGACCACCCACGGAGCCCTTTAATTGTCTAGGCAAACATTTATTAGGAGCCGAGTCCTGTTGGGGTAGGTCGTTAGCACCTGAGCCTATGTAAAAACTTAGCTGAAACACCTAAGGATCATATTTAGATGAATAGAACCGACAAATTCAACCCTATTGCTTATTGCCAGTTACAGACACGTAGGTACACGGCTAACCCTCGTTTTATCGAAATATACTTCAGCGAAAGTTTGAAATGAAAGCGCTTTTCTCTAGAATCTTTTTGTTATGAAAAACAAAGTAGCAAAGAACCTCACCAAATATTACCAGGGGGAGGGGGGTCAAAAAGTAGCCGAAAAAACCTCGCGTGATTTGTGCACAGCCCTAAGACTAAACACCGAGGGAAGACTGCCACAGTCCAAAAACTAGATTAACTGTAAGTCTTACCCCATTAGATAATAAACTATGTTAGTATCATCTCAGATTACCTGAAATGAAGCAATTTTACGAACTGTGAAAAGGACCATTTTAGAGTGTCATCGGTGATGCACTTCTTTGCTATTACTTTGAGGGTTCAGGTATTCTTGAGAACGATGTCATGGCGAATCGAAAATTATGCAAATTATTCCTACTTGTTAACCGTTTAAAAAGTTTTGCGATAATGATGGTTTACTGTAGATTTTTAATCAGTTATTGAAAGTCACTAAAACCTCGGTCATACAAACATTCAATTATTATCGCTTTTCATGAAGTGATTCGGGGGCATACTACTACAACAAAACTTGAATTACCTACTTAAACACTTTTGTTTTTTATACATTACATTCTCTACAATATTCTTATTTCCTGGTTCAACAACGCTGCAATTTCGTATCTCATAATAGAATACCTAGGTATTCATCGATCCCATTCCCACTTGAAGGTCATTAAAACAAGTCAGGACTAACTTTGCAATCAGCATTAGCCACAGAAGGATGTGAGCACTCGCAGGCATCCTGAGACGCTGTCTTCGCCTCGAGAGTCGAGCACGGGTGGTCTAGTCACGGTACAGAGACCGACACAAGCGTTACCGAAATATTGACGCCTTTAGGCCGGCCACACACAGTCTGAATCTGAATTCCGGTCCGGTTTCAGGAATGACGTCAGAAAGTGTTTTGTTTCTGTCTATCATGTGGTGACGTCAATTCGTTCGGAAACCGGATCGGAATTCAGACTGTGTGTGGCTAGTCTTTTCTCTCCTCCTTAGTCAGCCCCTCGAGTGTTGAGGATCGTGGCTGCGATAATCAATTTGTCGTCTTGATCACATCGCCTGCGCACTCGGTCCTGCACCAGCTGGAAGGCCTCGTGGAATGGCATTTTGAGTTCCTTCAGTAGTAAGACCGTCCATCGCGTTGGTGTACGGCCATGTACTAATACGTTTAATAATTTAATAGTCAAAGTCTTGTCGCTATAGCTGAAGTCTCATAATGACATAATATTTAAGGGGAGCGATTTGGTTTGCCCAGGTACATAGATGACTCCGCGACAAATAAAGTCCGGAGGAAGAAGAATCAGTGGATGCACTGTGTAAAGCAGGGTCTAAGGTGCAAAGGCAAGAAAACAGCTTGGAAAAGAGAGACCAGGAATAGTGCCAAATGGAAGATGATCATTGAGGCCGCGGAGACGGAGATTGCAGTATAACCTGGACGAATTCTTAGACAACTGACCCGAAGTAGCAGAGGTCGTATCTTTACCCAGCAGCGGGACACGAATGTGGGTTGGATTGAAAAGGAATACTCAGTAACGTAAAAAACTATGCTATCCGCTGTGATTTCGTGGAAAAACAAATAAGCATCGCTTTACTATGGCAGCATATTACCATTAAGAATATCGCATATTATTTATATATCTTTTGTTACCCGTACTGTAAAATGTAACACAAATATACACCGGCGAATGATGAGCCCTGAGACATTTTACAAATGTGATAAATGTGAAGTTTTTGTACGAAAATGTGTTTAACATATTTTTCAGGCTTACACAAATTTTGATGTGACATCAACGCCATCACAGGATGAATTTTCTAAATGACAAATTAAGTGTTCTGTCATTATGACATTTATGACGACATATAGAACATAGCAAGATGTCTTCATATTCTCTTATGATTCTGGTCTTACCATAAACGTCTATAATATCTTTACTGTTTGATGTCTCACCATCCAGACCATAATATGCTGTCAGGTGTGGGATCAAGGATTATCTTTAGCCGAGCCGTTGCTACTCGTAATAATAATAGTGTAAAAGTAAATAAAGGAGTTCATAGTGTCTTACATTTGTTTGTCGTGGAATATTGAAGACAAGTGTATTTCATTATGAATATAACTAATAACTTTACTTCACAACTATACCTCACAGGGCGAGCCTCAAGTTTATGATGGTTTTACCGCGAGAGGCACTTAACGCCCGCTACCGGGTACAGCCTCCCCCCCCCACACATCTCACATTAATTAGATGCACCATACACCCCCGCAGTTCATATGTTATTGTGCTTAACAAGAAAACATTTGTAGACGTCTAAGGATTTCGGTTGTTAGCGTAGGTACGTTTGTGTTTGTATTTTATATTGTACCTAACGTATGCGGAATGAAATATGGATAAACTCTTTAGGCATAACTTAAAAAAAAACGTTCGAAATTTGAAATTTTGTGAATGTCATTTGTTTCCGAGTACATCTGTCAGTAATTTGCATAATTTTCATGGTTGTGTGTTTTTCATTGAATTTATTATGGCAAATCGAGAAGAAAGACGTCGAGAGACTGTGTGTAAATTTTACGACATTCACCCGGACTAGCCTAAGTCGAGGGTCGTAAAACATTTCACGCAAATGGGGGAGAACAGAAGTACTATATATAATATTTTGTCATCTTATTCCTTACGAAAAACAACTTCTAGAAAATCTGTCTCGGGGAAGGTAAGCACTTTAAGTAGTTCTTCGAAGAGGAGTCAATTAAAGAAAATGACGGCCGGTCGTGTGGCAAAATCATACAGAGAACTTGGAAATAAATTCGGCTGTGACGGGAAAACTGTGAAAAAGCATCTCAATAACATGGGTATTATTAAACGATCAAGAAAAATCAAACCGACCGTCTCCGAAAAGCAAAAACTATCTCAAAAGAAAAGACTTAAAACTTTGGTTAAAAATATATTCTACGCAAAAAACGACATAGAGTGCGTTATGGATGATGAATCCTATTTCACCCTAGATGGGAATGAATGGCAGGGTAACTTTTATTTTGTAAAGGCTAATGACCGGACCGAAGAATCTGTAAAATATGTAGAACACACGAAGTTTCCAAAAAAAGTTCTACTATGGGTAGCAATCTAGTAGCAAGCTATGGGCTGCCGTGTGGGGACGGCCGTAAAGAATACACTTCCCCACCGCCAGCAGGAGGCGTGTCGTAAGAGGCGACCAAATCCTGTAGCACGAGACGGGGAGCAGCGTCTGCGTGCGAAATATTATAAAAAAACTGCGCTCGCCAACCCGCCTGCCAAGCGTGGCGAGAATCGGCAACAACCCCCCCTGATGACAGACACAGATGAAACCAGGCCCCCAGTCTCCGGTGGTCCTGCTGTTCCTGGCTACGGTAGCGGTCAGGGTGACGGCGGGGCAGGGGGTGCTAAGAATCCCCGGAGGAGGAATTCGGGCTACCATCCCCAACGACGACTGGCCCTGGTAACATACAACGTACGCACGCTGAGGACTGATGAGAAGATTGTGGAGCTGGAAGAGGTGATGAGTAGGATGCACTGGAGTATCATCGGAATGTCAGAAGTCCGACGAGAGGGCGAGGACACGATCATCCTGAAATCGGGCAACCTACTCTACTACCGGGAGGGCGACCAACTGTCCCAAGGTGGTGTCGGGTTTCTCGTCCACAAGTCCCTTATTAACAACATTATCACCATCGGAAGTGTGTCGAGCAGGGTTGCATACCTGATACTCAAAGTATCGGAGAGATACTTGCTGAAGGTGATACAGGTATATGCACCGACCTCTACACACCCTGATGAGGAAGTAGATGCTATGTATGAGGACATCAGTAGGGCCATACATACCACTAAAACCTACTTCAATGTTGTTATGGGGGACTTCAACGCGAAACTGGGCATGCGAGGCGATAATGAACTGAGAGTGGGGCAATTTGGGTATGGGCAACGGAACCCCAGGGGTCAAAAGCTGGCAGAATTCATGGAGAAGGAGGACCTCTTTGCGATGAATTCCTTCTTTAAGAAGCCACCTCAGAGAAAATGGACCTGGATGAGTCCCGATGGGTCCACTAAAAATGAGATTGATTTCATCATGACCACAAAGCGACGAGTGTTCAATGATGTCTCCGTGATCAACAGGGTGAAAACCGGAAGCGATCACCGAATGATTAGAGGCACATTGAACATAAACGTCAAGCTAGAAAGGTCCCGTTTGATGAAATCTACGCTCCGACCTTATAATGCCCATATCTACTGCCCCGAAATCTTTCAGCTTGAGCTGTCAAATCGCTTTGAATGCCTAGAGAACTGCGAGTCAGTGGACGAGATTAACAACAGGTTTGTAGAAACTGTCCAAGCGGTCGGGTCAAAATATTTCAAACCCCGTCGTAGAGACAGGCCGCAAAAACTTACCGATCACACCCTCAAACTCATGGCAGAACGACGTTCAATAGCACTGCGGACCTCCGTTGATGCTAAGGCATATCGGCAGCTCAATAGACAGATATGGAAGTCCTTGCGACGAGATATCCGCAACTTTAATACAAACAGTATTAGAGAGGCGATAGAGCGGAACCAAGGCTCCAAAGTGTTTGCAAGAGACATGTCTATTGGGCAAACCCAGCTGACGAAGCTGAAGACGGAGGACGGTAGTATAACGTCGACAAAAGCCGAAGTTTTGGGGGAGATCGAAAAGTTTTATGGGCAGCTATACACCTCGGTTACTAAACCTGTTAGTAGCTCAGCCGCAGATCCAAGAGCTAAGCTGACCCGACACTTTACCGAAGATATCCCGGACATCAGCCTATATGAGATTAGGATGGCTCTCAAACAGCTTCGGAACAACAAGGCACCGGGTGATGACGGAATCACCTCAGAGATTCTGAATGCGGGTGGAACACCGATACTGAAAGCCCTTCAGAAACTCTTCAACTCCGTCTTGCTCGAGGGAATGACGCCAGAGGCATGGAACAGAGGTGTGGTGGTGCTCTTTTTCAAGAAAGGGGATAATACCTTGTTGAAGAATTACAGACCCATCTCGCTTCTGAGCCATGTCTACAAGTTGTTTTCGAGGGTCATCACGAATCGTCTCGCGCGTAGGTTCGATGACTTCCAGCCTCCCGAACAAGCAGGATTCCGAAAAGGCTTTAGTACCATAGACCACATCCATACGCTGCGACAAGTTATACAGAAGACCGAAGAGTATAACTTGCCACTATGCTTGGCGTTTGTGGACTATGAGAAGGCCTTCGATTCGATCGAGACTTGGGCAGTGCTACAGTCTCTCCAGCGGTGCCATATTGACTATCGGTACATCGAGGTGCTGAAGTGTTTGTATAAAAACGCCACCATGTCGGTTCGAGTACAGGAGCAGAGCACGAAAGCTATTCCTCTGCAGCGAGGCGTAAGGCAAGGAGACGTTATCTCTCCGAAACTGTTCACCGCCGCATTGGAAGATGCTTTTAAACTCCTGGAATGGGAAGGATTCGGCATCAACATTAATGGCGAATACATTACTCACCTTCGGTTTGCCGACGATATTGTGGTCATGGCAGAATCGCTGGAGGACCTCGGCACAATGCTCGATGGCCTTAATAGAGTTTCCCAACAGGTAGGTCTTCGGATGAACATGGACAAAACAAAGGTAATGTCGAATGCCCATGTTGCACCCTACCCAGTAACGGTTGGGAGCTCTACCCTCGAAATTGTTGACAAATATGTTTACCTGGGACAAGTGATCCAGTTGGGTAGGTCCAATTTTGAGAGGGAGGTCAATCGACGAATCCAACTCGGCTGGGCAGCGTTCGGGAAACTACAAAATATCTTCTCGTCCAAAATACCTCAATGCCTAAAGACGAAAGTCTTCAATCAATGTGTGTTACCAGTGATGACATATGGAACAGAAACGTGGCCTCTTACTGTGGGCCTTATAAGGAAGCTCAAAGTTGCACAGCGCGCTATGGAGAGGGCTATGCTCGGTGTTTCTTTGCGAGATCAAATCAGAAATGAGGAGATCCGTGAACGAACAAAAGTCGCTGATATAGCCCGACGGATTTGCAAGCTGAAGTGGCAGTGGGCGGGGCACATAGCACGTAGAACTGACGGCCGATGGGGCAGTAAGGTTCTCGAATGGAGGCCACGCACCGGCAAGCGCAGCGTGGGACGTCCACCCACAAGGTGGACAGACGACCTGGTAAAGGTTGCAGGAAGCCGCTGGATGCAGGTCGCTTCCAACCGGCCGATCTGGAAGTCACTGGGGGAGGCCTATGTTCAGCAGTGGACGTCCTGTGGCTGAAATGATGATGATGATGATGATGGGTAGCAATAAGCCCTCGTGGTATGTCCAAGCCGGTGTTTTTTGAATCTGGTTTGGCGGTTACTGCTGACCGGTACATTGAGCGATGTTTGCCAGTTGTGCGTCATTTTATATGGTCAAATCATAGAGGAGCTAATGTAGTGTTTTGGCCAGATCTAGCATCTAGTCATTATTCAAAAAAAACTACCAAGGAAATGGATGAGCTAGAAATCCCGTACGTACCGAAAGAATCAAACCCGCCTAATGTACCCCAACTTCGGCCAATTGAAGATTTTTGGGCTAATCTGAAAAGACGTGTGTACGCAAATAATTTTCGACCCAAAACTATAGAAAGTTTAAAAAGAAAAATTAAATCGCAGTTAAATAAAATGCCAACATCCACGTATACGGCGGCCATGAAGAAAGTGCCAGAAAACTGTAGAAAAGCAGCCCGGATGGGACCAAATTTCTTTTTACATTAAATTTTATTTATTTTGTGTTAATATGAGTCCAAATAAATACATATTTACCTAGTTAAACTAATTTAATTAAACAGCGTATTGAACTTTGTCCAAATTTCATTCCGCATACGTTAATCTTAATAGGTATTAGGGTAGATAGAGGGATTGCAGACTCTTTTTATTAAAGCAGTACCGTCTGCTAACAAACCAAAATGTTTACAATGAAGCGTAAATTGAAAAAAAATATGTTTCAGGCAGGGGTCTATATCGGGTGGCATAAAATTGTTAGTCCTAATATTTTGTCGCATAACAATTTTACTCCGAATAACGGATGGCATAAACTTTGTAGCGCCTAATATTTTTTCGCCGAAATTGTTGTTCCTAATGTCGTTTGTCTGTATGATTTGTCCTATTGTTTTTTGTGTCTAAGAATGAATTATCGAATGATCAATGTGCATAACTATTATGTTCCTAATATTAAATGTACTAAAAATCTTTTGACTACATTTCATTATACCTAAAATCTCGAAGATTTTTAAGCAAACATTCTGACGCTCCGCTATTCATGGTCATGAAACAAACCTAACCTAACCTACAGTTTTCGGTCTTACAATATTAGGATAGTGTTTTTTTTCTATAATCAAGTATGAAATGAAATATGAAATCCAATACATATAGGTATATGTATAGAGCGATCAAGTACCACCTAACCTAATTAAATTTTAATTATAGAATTAGCAAGTTAGTCATTAGCAGGTTATGCGCTAAAATTGTTAGGATAAACGAGTAGTATGCCATTCAACATTATGCCAAACATTCTCGGCCGAAAAGTTTTAGGACAATCAACATTATGCGATACGACACAGGCACCCTTCAGGCAGGGTTCGAGACGGCGTCTCCAACGGCTTTTCGCCCTAATACGGGCGGCCTATCTATAGGACCACTGAACCTGATTAAATTATTTTTTTCAAATTCGCTTCATTGTAAACACTTATTTTTTTTGTTACTAGGTGCATAGTGACTCCCATCTTGATTGGGAATCAGATGAAATTGAAAGCATCCGTTGGTAAGTACGTCGGTCTTTGTCACACGCTCCAGGAAGTGAAAGATCTGTCGATAGGGTTGGTTATGAAATATGGCGTACTAATACTAAAATTAGTTATGGGTAGCACATCGTTACTACCGATACCGATCATCGCTTCACCGTCTGGTCTAACTGTTATGAAAAATTGTGTTTCTTTTGTTTTGATTCTAAACTGGTATCAATGGTTTGCAATAGGTACTTGTCGACGCGGTTGGCGCAGTGGTATTTCAGCTGCCAACTGAGCCGACGGTCCTGGGTTCGAATCCCGGCAAGGGCAGATATTTATGTGATGAACTCTGATATCTGTGTCTGGGTCATGGATGTTTCTATGTATTTAAGTATGCATTTATCTATATAAGTATGTACGTCGTCGTCTAGTGCCCATAACACAAGCCTACTAGAGCTTACTGTGGGACTAGTTCGATTTGTGTGAGGTTGTCAGATATTTATTTATTTAATAAAGTATAGTATTGCACGAGTATTCGCGCGCTTCGCGTTACTATCATAAGAGCGACGTCGCTGTGGCTTCCCGTGACGCAGGAGACTTACAAGAATGTGTTTTTAAAGTATTTGGGCGAGGCAATAAACAAACCAGTGTTTTCCCAATACCAGAAAATACAAGAACAAGACTATAGAAACTTTATAAAACCTTCAATTGTTCAAAGCGGCCGGTTGCCTTTGATTTAAAACCAGGCACGCAAACAAATCAATGCAAACACTTGCGTAAGTTTTAGCGCAACCGCAACATCTATCTAATTACACACAATTTGTTTGAGAACATAATCGATATATCAGCAATCGATCAATTTGTTCATCGATTTACACTGTGCATTATCGAAGGCGTACGAATTTACCTTTTCGTATAGTTGCGTGTCAAGATATTGATATCGTTTCTGTTAGAGCCGCTTCATACTAACGTTAGTGTCTTTATTCTTTGCTACCGCTTATGATTAAGTTCTGTTCCCATTCGTGTGTGAGCTTAGTAAGGTTTTTGCGATTATAGTGTAAAAATTAAGCATTTGACGGTAATTCAACGGGGCTTATAGTCTATACCATTACTAGTGGCGCGGCCCTGTGAGGTGCAAGCCTCACGATAATTTTTACGAAATATCTTTTCGAAAAAAGGATTTTTCTTTTTTTTTTCTGAAAGATGACTTTCTTACGTTTCCAACCCCTATATCTCCTAAATTTTGAATAATTTAGAATAACTGACTCGACAAAAAAAAACATAATTATTAAAACTGCACACAAAATTTCACGAGAACATCTCTAGAGTAGACATCGGACAATCGATATACGCGGTGTGAAATGTAGCCCCGTTTTTATCTATTTTTCCAATTAGAATATTCCAATCAACCCTGCGCTGCGTTCCTCGACGAGGGGAGGCAGGCCTGTGCGTAGCGATTGTTTTTTAAGTGCGCACGCGGCGAGTATTCAGACAATGTGAGCGTGGGAGCTGCGCACAAGCACACTTAACACTAAACTCGAGAGCGAACTTTCAAATAGCGATACTGAACGGAGCTATTGAGTTATTGTTGTCGTAGATTGTGTTGGCTACTGTTATGAAGTACACTTTGCGTAGCGAAGCATCTGCAACATTTATATCGCGTATAGTGCGTTAAATAAATAGGGACATAGGTGCCAGCACTGTTAATGTCAATTTCAAGTCATTCAGACTGGCGGGAACAATTGGCAGCACCTCCGTTGTGCAAGAAAACGTACAGGAAATATAGGTGGCAGCACTATCAACGTCTATGTCAAGGTAAGAGATTTGGATTGGCGGCACCAGTTGGCAGCACCGTCGTTGTAGGTACACATTCCCTATAAAAAAGTTCGTATACGTCCTTATGTGAACGCGAGTGTGAAAAATGACATCATTCAATTTTTTGACGACGTGGTTATCGCTATATAATCGTACTCCAAATATTCAAATTTGTTCAGCTAAATATTCCAAAGTGATCCATTTCCCCCATATGTTTCTCTTACCTCAACTGGCCTAAGACAATAAGAAAACCTTTAAATTCTGTTAAGAAGACCTTTAAATTCTGATAAGAATTTAAACTCCTTATCTCTAATAATGACCCCTCTCTTTTTTTCTTCTTACTTTGGAAAAATTACGAGTTATATCTCTACGATCCTACTAGGAGGCCTCACGAGACATGTACAATGAGCTGCAGAATTGCATGGCCCATTTATAAATAAATTCATTCATAAATGGGTCATGCATTTGTGCAGACGATAGTACAAGACAAAAATGTGACACTTTTATTTTAGGTATGTTCTCAAAACTTTATATCTAATAATTATATTGAGTTACAATTACAAAACAGAGTTTCGCGCAACTGGCCAGTAATAGTAGCAATTACCCTACATCTAACAGTATAACAGGGAGTTAGGAGCTACCTCACATTAATTAAAAACATCTCTACACCCACTGCCGGCGGCCACAAATTAATTTGGCATTACGATTGTTAAGTGTTCCCACAGTCTGTAATCGGCAACACACGGGCATTAGCATTCCCGGGGCCCCGGGGCCCCCGGGCACTTGGCGGGCTTACGCGGGATTACCAGCCGTGGGGTGCAGTCTTATTGCCCGGTTGCAGTCTTATTGGAGCTGTGAGCATGAGAAATGAATAAGTGGGAGATTTTTTGGACGATTTACCACTTATTGGCTGACTAGTTGCGCCGCGCGGTGTTACCCGCTCCCACAGGAACACAATTTTTTTTCGGATTAAAAAGTAGCCTATGTGTTTATCCAGGGTGTCAGCTACCTTCATACCAAAACTTCTCAAAATTGGTCCAGCCGTTTGAGCGTGAAGAAGTAACAAACATAGACACAAACACACACACAAACTTTCGCCTTTAACATATTAGTGTGATAAAGTTTATCAAATGTCAAATTTCGCGAGTATCTCTGAATTTGTATTATTAATTTATTATATTACTAGCTGCCCTGCCTAGCTTCACACGAGTGTAGTTAGGGAAAAAATGAAATCTCATAATTATGGACATTTTACGAAATATTTATTTTTCTGCACAATTTTTTGTATATTTTCAGTTTTGAAGATATTTATGTAAAGGTAGAGTTTCGCCCCTACGGCTATTTGCGTCACTTTACAGACGACCAATAAAATATTGTTTTGCAGTGTGTTATTAGTTTTGCCCGTTTTCGTTTAGGCTCATAGTGCAACAATCTTTATTTATTTGTATATGTAATAAGAAGCTTATACCAATCCTTCAAACGGACACATTTAGTCGTAGTTCCATTATCATTTTAAAAAGCAAAGGAAACTAGCTCTCTTGACAACAGAGGGATGGGGGGAGGGGAGCGTACCTGTGCGCCGGCGCACCGTACCTGACCTAGGAAAACAAACATGGCGGCGTGATGAGGTTAACATGGATATTCCTCTTTTAAAAGCGAACACCCAACCGAAACCTTCGTTATTCAGAATTTTAATAATTCAGAAAATTATACCATAATAAACACGTTCGCTGCGATATAAGGTTAAAAGACCCGATGCATGTGCTCCCACTCTGTGCGGAGGTGAGAAACGGTGAATTTCCTCTGGTGCGGCGGCTGTACTATGAGTATTTCTGCATGTACAAAAGAGACAAGTATAGGTTTGAGTTTAGGACCTTAAGGACAATTCAATAAAGCATTAAGATTGTGCTAAGGTTTTTCGGCCCGATAACGCACTGGCTGATATATTTTTCGATTCCTTGCGGGTACCGGGTCGAAAGGCCCATCATAGATTACAAGGTCTTTCCGTCCCCTCCCGCACTGTTGTAGATTATTGCATTGTTTACTTTCGATTAGTGTTGTGACTGTAACGTAATTATCGCGAATGGACGTATATTACGATAGTACACAATTCAATATCTCCTAGTGTCTGTGTACGTTTTGATGTGGCTTAAAGCCGTTAATAATGTCTCGACCAAATAAATGATGTAAGCATTGTTAAAGCTGCGTGGGGCACTCACCAGCCGAGAAACAAATAAAAATGTAAAAAATAACCTTTCTGTGTGGAATGTAAGAAACGATTAATGCTTGTTATATTTATATAAGGCCCATATTTATTTCTTATTAAACGATATTATAAATAATATGTCGATAAGTTGTTGCCCATCACTAATAACTCTCTATTTTTTCCTGTTATTCAGTGCGGTTTCGGGTTGTAAGACCTTACACCTTTACATATTTATTCCTCTTAAGTAAATAGCAGGAACCCGGGGCGAGGCAAACACTAAGATAACCAACTCGTCTACTAATGATATTGATAGGTAGGGTGATTTAAGTTTTCGCATAGTTACAGTCTTTAATATCCGTCAATACCTTACTAGGCCTATGAGCCCTACAACGCACTGCTGGATAGTTTAAGTAACAGGCCAATCGGCCTTTTAACGCACCATACGAAAAAACGTCAGTTTCGGTCCCGCAGCGAACGTGTTAACGGTTATTTTAGCTGCGAATGGCTTGTTACATATTATAATTAGGTAGGCTAGGTTATAGTTGTATGATACCCCAAACAAATTCAAAATATTTGATTAGAAAAACGTTTTCGGAAATATGAAAATTTGGAATAGTGATGAAAAACCAAAATAATTGCAGGTGTGCCTAGGCACGGGTACGCTTCGTGACTTATCTAGCACTCTTGAATTATTCTACTATCAAAATAAAATAGGTAGGTACTTACTTACATTTTTGTTAATGAGAAAGAAAATCGTGTAGGTATATAAATTCATCTCTCAAATGGCAAATTCATATACAATCCTATATGTGTTACAAATTATTTTACTTCTATCCGTATCGGCTAAGAAATCCGTGATCTTACTCACATTATTTTTAACTTCCTTTCCTTAAATTATTACGAGACCTTCAAATATAAATAAGAGCTTCCCCGACAAAATACAATGATTAAACTTATGCACTAGATCCATTGTGGTGCCGGCATCCTGGGTTCGAATCCCGGCCGAGGCAAATATTTGTGTGATAAACTCGAAAATTTGTCCCTGGGTCATGGATGTTATCTATATATGTGTTTATATGTTATGTATATCGTCGTCTAGTGCCCATAGCTTTGCTATGTTTGGGACCAGGACGATTTGTGTAAGTGTCCCTTAATTTTTATTTAATATATTTTATTTTACCTACTTACAGGTGTGCTCGGCATGTCCATGCTAAGCCACCTATGTATGATATGGGTGTGATATTTTCATATTTTTGGTAGTGATTTTTTGTGTGACACGCTAAGTGGTGTGATAGAGACCACCCGCGTCGGAAAACCGCTTTTACGGCAAATACTTGTACGGGAATACCTGCCGTGTTGTTATAGTAACGTTTATTTTGATGATCGGTTTGTATTAGCCATTTTGGTCGCTATGTGGGTGCTTATGAACGCTTTAGTCCTTTGTTAGCCATTTATTGAAAGTGATAGTGTAGTAAAATTTTCTTCGGTACGAAATAAATTTTGGCGAAACTGAAATAGAGATGCGTTTATTTATTAATAGCTGCACCGCGCGGTGCCCGCTCATCCCACGAGAACACTACATTTTTTCAGGTTAAAAAGTAGCCTATGTGTTAATCCAGGGAGTCAGCCACCTTCATGCCAATTTTTTTTGGAATTTCCCAGCGGTTTGAGCGTGAAGAAGTAGCAAACATACACATAAAGATACAAACTTTCGCCTTTATAATATTCAATAACTTTATTTATTTATTTATTTAAACTTTATTGCACAAAACAAAAGTCAGTACAAATGGCGAACTTAATGCCAAATGGCACCACCAGTCAACCATAGGGCCAAACAGAGATACTAGAAGTGGGTGCAAATATCTAATAAATAATAATAGTGGGTGTAAATAATCTGGTCAGGGACTACATTTATTTCCACGGTTTCTATTTTTGTATTTGTAATATACAAGAAATTATGATTAATTTCACTTTTAAAATTGCGAAAATCATGGTAAAAAAACGTTACGATTTTCGTAAACCAATCAATAACTTTACAGTTACCAGTTTTAAAGGGTCGTAAAGTTATTGAAACATTAAGGAGGCTTAAAATATGAATACATGCGCTACGATATAGGTACTACGCGTAATTTTATCCATAATCTGATATTTGTCTTAAATTAGTATAGTCGGAATTCTGAAACCACTTACTTGACAGCGGTTTTGATAAGATCACCCAGTAGTGCCCAGTAGAACCTTTTAGGTTAGGCTAGGTTTTCTAATTTACTTGAAAAGTTGACTGTTTTTGAGGAAAATCTAATTATGACTAAAGAAAATTATGACATATATTATGACATCCGGAAATGTATTCAAAAATACAACACGCCTCTACGACGATTAAAAACAGTTCTAGTTCAATTCAGTGGTCTCATTGTAGCACACTGAAAGTGGATTTAAATGGGAACCATGCCGCAGGCAGACCTGCTGGACGGGGTATTCTTTTTATAGAAAATATATGTATTTTATTTTAATTTTTTCTAATTAGCTTTAAGCCATTGTACGTTTAAATGATTAAAATAAACAACAACTCGCAAAACTGAAGTCCAATGTTATGAGTCAGATGTATATCTAAATGTAAACATGACTGTTTTCAAAATATTATGGTCATTCGTTCAGTGATAATTATAAAAGTACATTGTAAGCATGTACCACCTCCGAATAAGGTACGGTCCGAAGGTTTTCCACATTAGTTATATTTCATTTCGATTCATCATATTCATATATCTAAGGCGCTTTACCACCAATAATTCGACCTGCTATATTTTTATAATACCATAAGCTAGGCCGTAAGAGGGATTTACTGCCCGCTACGCGGGGAGAAAATCTCACTTCCTGGCCAAGGCAAGACGAAAAACGTTATACAAACCAAGGGCGGTAATTCGTAAAGCCCTAGATCGCAGAAACAAACACCTACGATCTTTATTTTTTACTTAGACACTGTATACATATCTAATAAACTTAGTGTACTGTACAATGACGCTCAGAGACCTTATACATCTCTGAGGAATCAAATTTAGCTATTATCATATTTATTAGTATTATTTTGTTCTTTTTTATATATTGTGATGTGATGCCTAGAGACCTTATACATCTCTAAGAAATGTAGGTTTAATAATTATACTATTATTGGCCTACTTACTAAATAAATTATTTCATTTCATCTGTGACATTCACGAATTCCCGTCCTAGTTATATAATGGACTATTACGTACCCTTCCCGTATTATAACAGGCTATATTTATGAACCGACAGTGTACGATGCAGATTACGATGCAGGGCGCAAGACCCGTCAATGTGCAGTTCTTTGTGGAAGGCCTATTTCCATCAGTGGACGTCTATTGGCTTGTCTTTATCGACGTGTCGGATCTCCGGCTGTTTTTGCCTACAGGCCGCATTCCGAAACCGATTGTTGTGAAATTTTGTAAGCAGGTTCAATAAAAATATAGTTATTTTTTTCGAGGCAGTTATCCGAATTTGTTCAAAATGGCGTATGGGAGTTGAAACCATAATAAAAGCTATATTTTAACATATCCGCCATTTAAAAAAAATATCGTGAAGTCTACAGTTCACACAGCCACTAAGTTGTAATAGCTCGTCTTATTACTTACCTATGTTATGCCACAAAAGTTGACACCCCGATTTGATCGTCTATGAAGATTTACCTACGCGTTTAGCGTTTTAAATCCCAGTTGAACACGAATCCTCATCAACAAGGGAGCGTTCAAAGGAGTACACGACATTAACTTTCTTTTCGAGATATCACGTCGTGATGTTCCTACTAATATGTCGACTCAAAATTCCGAAGGCCACACACTCGGTACAGTCCAACGTGTAAAGGCGCGGTTTCCAAAAGGGCCGACAAACGAGGCGGCCATTAGTATTATTGACATAACCATACCAGTTACGAGGCTGAAAGGTTGAGCAACCTCAAACCGGTCGAATGGCGTCAATGGTTCCTTGAAATTTGGGGATCTGAAAAAAAGTGGTATGCTTATTTGTCGGACTTAAAAATTAAAGGAGCTACATGAAAGTATCAACATTTTGCTTGTGTATTGGTTGCCATTGCCACTAAATACGTGAGGCGTGATATGACCCATGACAGCATAAATGGCTATTTATTTACTATGTCAATTGAATCAAACCTCAGAAGTGTTATTCACTTGCAAAAAAGTTTTCTTTTTTGTTTGTTTGGTATTCAGTCTGATCAGCGGTAATATTTGCCACTTATTGATTTTTAACCGACTTCAAAAAAGGAGGAGGTTCTCAATTCGACCTATTTTTTTTTTTATAAAGTGCTAGTTTGTTCTCGAGAAGCAAACTACAAAATTTCGTAAAACAAAACCATGATTCATTATTGCAAAACGAAATTCATAAATTGTAGCAACCGTATCATTAGAAAAATACACCAGATGATGTACTTATTAATAGTAATAAATAAATAAATACGGACAACCTCACACAAATCAACCTAGTCCCACAGTAAGTTCTAGTAGACTTGTGTTATGGGCACTAGAGGTTGATAAACATACTTATCTACAACATACTTAAATACAAATGATATCCATAATCCAGGCACAGATATTCGAGTTCGTCACACAAATATTTGCGCTTGCCGGGATTCGAACCCAGGACCGTCGGCTCAGTAGGCAGCTGCTTTACCACTGCGCCAACCGCGTTGTCATATAAATAATGATAGTAAATTATTTATTGATATATGTAAGAGCAGTTATTTTTATATCATGAAGCGATATCAAAGATACGAAAATACAGCAGCTGTTGACAAAGTCGGTAAACAACATCCAGTGGGCCACTCACTTGAGCGCAAGCGCACTCGTGGTAATGAGAATAATAAAATTCTAACTCGTGACTTGAGCGTATCAAAAGTGCACAGATAGAAGATGCGGATATTTATCGGCACTCAAGTACTGTAATGCTATCGACGAAGCTTACTATAACTCTAGAGCTATCCTGAGTCACGGGACCACCAATCGTAATGTTTATCAAGACCATCTGCTAAATAAATACATCCTGGGAACGAGCACCAACTTGTAATGTATCGACGACGAGCTACCTATTAAATACCATGAAAATGCATCTACTGAAATATATCTACGCCTAAACTAAAGGTACAGGTCCTACGCCTGCTTCACCCTCGCCACTAAACTCTACTCCTACAACGAAATCCTAGGAAACCCTTCAATGAATACCTAGCCTTCCAGAACCTACAACTAACCAAGCCTAAATATGAAAGGATCCTTAATACAATTGAGCTGAACATTTCTTAATAATTAATGGCCAATATGTGATCGGGATAACCGTTGTGATACGTCTAGATGGTAGGAACCTACGTTGAAGTAGCAACTCAGTTTCTTTAAAAAGAAACTTAACCGTGATGTGTCGCTAAGTGCTTCCGTACCTATATACTGTGCTATGCTACTATGTATTTCCAAATAAATGTGTATTATCTTAATTATTTAATGCAAGCTTCTCGTATCCTACTGCTACCTAGGTTCCTTATACTAATTAAATTTCTAACTTAATTTAATTGTATCTATCCTCATAATATAAACTTATTACTTCCCAAGAAGTCCAGCCAACAAGAATATCCATAGTTCCTATAGCAAGATTCAATATGAAATATTATAAATACTCTTATAAAAATATTATTTAATTCTATAAAATTCATCTAATCCATAGTTAGGTATAGTTTTACTAGATTACTCCATGTAACAATAAAGATCAGTATGTGAATCAAACCAAATATTATTAGGATTCCGAAATGAAGGGTAATTTAGTTTTTAAAATTGCATGTTCTTACTCCAGGATGATTAGAAATCAAATGTCTAAGTACAATATGAAACTATACTTCATTACCAATCTATATATAGATGGAAGTTACAGAACCTATGAGATTTTATTATGACTTTAATTAATCTTAAGTTTTCATACTTGACAAAAATTAAGTAATTTTGTTATTATAATCTAATCTGGGAAGATGGTATACATCCCTTAAATAAGTTATAGTAGGACAATCTGAGGTGGATTAGACCTATACAATAAGTAGTAAGTTGCTATAATCACCACAATAAAAAAAAACTAGTAAGGACTAGATTATAGTATAATGGAGAAGGTATCTCCTATTGTGAAAAGAAATAAATATAAATTTTTGTTAATTATCCCCTACCACCCTGAGTGCGCGGAGAATGTCACTGAACGCTTTACCTATCTATTCCTGAGAAGCAAATCGAATTAAAGCGTTCAGCTAGAGGATGGGGAACTCCGCACCTATTCTAAACTGAACAAACCACTGTGGGATCTCATCACATCTATGCATGACGTCCTAGCCTACGGCATAGTGTCAAGGATCCATCTTTTTGGGGAAGCCTTTTGGCGCAGGCTTCTTTACGTTAACTACACAAGGCCTATTTTAAGGATTTTACCTACCTATTTAACTAGATAAACATATGTGATGGTTGTAAAACTATTATAATTCAGAAAAATAAAGTTATAATTGTATTTGTAAGAAGTCTAATACACTACTCCTTCCTAGTAGGTTTGAACCCTTCTAATGAGTTCTAGAACTGGGTTTTCGTTTGACCATATTCATAAATGTAGTATATCCTTGAAATCATGAAGACTATTGTGCCTGTTCGTAGTATCTTTCAACTTTCGACTGACTTATTCTGATAAGGGAATTCTTTTACGCCCTGTGATATAAATTAATTCAATTCTGGGATCTGTGATGTAAATACGGGAACGAATAACTTTCATTATTGCTATCCATAAGTCCCCGGCTTTTCTTAGCAATTTACACTTCAGATTCTCCACATCCAGTCTTAGGAATGCTTTGTATTTCCACACTATACAACGATCCACAATTTCCTTATCAAAATTATAATAAAATTTAAAATTACTTCTGTTCATTGAAAAAGCGATTATCTACTGCCAACTGACTCAACTTTACCTCAGTGATGCCATTCTATCGCTTAAGCTATACCAAAGGTTCATTACTTTAAATCATAATCGGTAAGTTCTAATTAATTATTCCTTTAATTTAGGTGTTAAATATCTGGTTGGCCTAAATAACTGGTTCCCTATCCCCAATCTTTACAAACCGCCACTAGACTCTGTTCTTCCCCTACTAACTTCCCGGGTCATAACCACTTAAGAATTTAATAGTTCAACCTCTTAACCACTATACCTAACAAGGTTAAAATAATTTGAATAAATGTTATGCTAGTTAATGACGATTGACCGATTGCTCAGTAGGTAAAGATCCCCGTCCTAATGTTCCTATTAAGGTGTACCTATCGCTAAACCCTGTTCCCTAGCTAATACAAAGAACACTAGAGACCTAGGTCTCATATTTATATTTAAACGTGTATGGGGCCTAGCTAAGCTAAACTGTAAGTTCGGGAGATTAACCCGAGGATGTGACTATCATCAGTGTAATTAAGCCCCCCCCATGTGGCTAATGAGACGCCGGAAACATGGAGTAGCTTGCCCTAATATGTGTATATAAGCAGATATATAAATATATAGTTTATGAGACCGAGCCTGGAGGTCCGTTTGGCTTCAGCGAGCGCGGAAAGGCCCGCATGTCCATCACGTGTGGTCCTCGCTTTCACCAAACAAAACTATCCACACTCGTAGGCTATTCACTGCACTTATATATGGCTAGTGTCCGAATCGCCTAATTCGGATAAAACTAGAAGAGTCCGAAAGATATTCGTTTAACAGCCGCAAGGTTAAATATCTTTCACCTGGTAACCATGTACCAAAACACTATTTCTGGCATGTGACTAAGCTTAATATCCTTTAAAACAACAGAAACCCCACTAAATTTCAATAGGCAAATATAGTTTCAAAGACAATCAAAACCCCAATAGAAATTCCCCTTAGAATTAATTTTAATACCTTAACTGCCAGAAAACAATGTTACTCGGACGAAGTCCCAAACAAAAAGAATCCCCGTCCATTAAGCCTTTGCCTATTTATAACCAATATCTCCCGACATTCCAGATATTCTAGACTTTTCAGACTATCCAGACTTTCCAGACTTCAACGACTTTCGCGTCATTCGCGACATTCCCGACACGTCACGTGACCTAGCCCCCGCCCTCCAAGCGTTGTATATGGGATTTTGATTCTTATTTGGTCTAAATAAAGCTCAACTCCTCTGTTGTCAATTTGTGAATATCAACTTGCTATTTTTAAAGTGGTAGCATGTTTTAGTTATAGGAATGGTTTTATTTGCTTCCGCAAACATTCACACTATTACTCATATTTTGCATTTGTATTGCCTATATCTAGTAAATGATAATTTTAGTATGAGCTTGATGACGTATGATGCTAATATGTCTTAAATTCGATGATGATAATGATGATGTGAGTATCACGATGATGATATATGTTTATATGATGGCGGGCACATGACGAGATCATGTGAATCGCCACAGTACCTACCTACCTATATTCGGTACTTGTTTTACCTTTTAGGGTTCCGTACCCAAAGGGTAAAACGCGGGACTCTATTACTAAGTCTCCGCTGTCCGGCCGTCTGTCTGTCTGTCCGTCTGTCACTAGGCTGTATCGCCTGTATCTCATGAACCATGATAGCTAGACAGTTGAATTTTCTGATGATGAATTTCTGTTTCCACTTTAACAAGAAATACTAAAAAACAGAATAAAATAAATATTTAAGGCGACTCCCATACAACAAACGTGATCGGTTGCGTTAACTTTGTATTTCATACGTATCCGGCGTCACACATACCAGGTGCAAACTTAACCCGGCCAGTTAAGATGGGATCAGTATTTGTACGGAACACTCGGTGCGCAAGTCAGACTCGCACTTTGCCGGTTTTTTTGTCCCACACATCTCAAATTCGTTTGTATAATTGCTAGAACAGTTTTGGCTTCATTGATAGTAGAAAAGACGGTCAAATCCTTAATATTGTATACTATTATTAATAATATTGTATACTGACTGGTGTGAACGCAAGAGCAAAGAAATCGGGACCTCTATGAACGAAATATGTGTGGTCTTAAATTATAAGCCTACGAGTTATCTAATTTGGCTTTACCACAAACCGCAAAAACCCTCACAAGTTCTCACGTCACTTTCAGCTCCATCTTATCCACAAAGACGTTGTCTCGAATTAAAACGCACTTACGTGACCTTTTCTCGTCCTGTCGTCTTACCATCACCAATTTATCAGTACTACGGCCAAATTGTGAACTAGTCGGACTTCCATACTTACTACCCAAGTTGACAAAGACGGTAGCGCCACAGTTATCTGTTTTACGTAAGTTAGCGTTGCATCTACCTGCTTTATCTTACCACGTGCTAATGCAATCCTTTAAACTCTTTGTGCTTTTGGACATCCTTTTGTCAAGTTTTTTGGTATTAACGCCATTTAACTAATACCTCCAAAATAACTTACATCACTAAAGAGACTCATTTTAAATTCAATTCTATAGAAGCAGGCTTTGAGTCTACTAAATAAAATTGAAATATTAAAGTCATATTTTGTTCGAAGTGATGTTTTTTCCCAAGGGCGGAAAGTTGCGAATTGTGACCGGAACTAAAAGTTAAGATTGCATTTTTTACAGAATGAGTAATTTTGTATGAATGAGTAATTTAAGAATGGAGTATAACGGACAGTAACAGTTTTAAATGTAATTATTGTTGTAGTTTTAAATGTGCGTAGGATTAGCTTTTCTTTGTTGTCGTTATCAGCTTGTTATGGTTGTTCAAATTGTTGACCCATTTTTAGTTCGCAAATAATTTTCAACACTTTCGACTAAATGCCGGGAGACAAAAAAAATGGCAATAACAATTTGTATAGTAAAGTCTGGTTCACTATTTAATTCCTATGGTTTTACCGTAGTAGCACAAATACAACTTTCACCGTTCTCGAGATACAGCCTGGTGACAGACGGACGGACGAACGGACAGCGAAGTCTCAGTAATAGGGTCCCGTTTTTACCCTTTGGGTACGGAACCCTAAAAACGAGAATGTGTCTTCGCAACAGAAGAGTGAGTGGATATAGCTAGTGACAGTGACTATAGCGCCACAGAATAAAATATTACAAAGCTTCATTCTTTTAATCTTCGCAAAAGTTGCCTCCGAAATTAAATTACCTACATTATTGGTAGTTTGTGTCAAACGCAACGCTGTTGGTTGTGGGGCGCGGCGAGGCGCCTGACAGACGCGTTCGACTGGCTAAGATAAAGAAAAGAGAGACGAAGCAGTGCATCATGGTGCAACGTAAAACGATTAATAAATAGGTAATACTAATAATATATGACAAGCTCAAATCGACCTAGTCCCAAATTAAGGTCTATTCGGTTTGTGTTATACCCATAACCATACGTGTTATAACCAAACGACGATACACCGACATACATAAATAGCAGTGGCGTGGCATCCATACAACTCGATTCTCACCGGCTTGCCTATGTTAGCGCGTTTGAGCACCATTTTCTTTTGCTCAAGAAACAGTAAGCCAAAATGGACTCCGGCTTCCCTGGGGAATAGTTTGACGCCACGCCACTGATATATAGATAAATGTTAAATAGATAGAAAATTTCCACAACATAACAATTTACAATTTTTCTGCTTTGCCCTAAGGTTGAGTGGTTGAGAATGCCTCATGGCATTTGAGTCCGCTTTTTGTACAATAAGTTTTATTATGTGCAATAAAGATTAAATAAATGAATAAAAACTAAATGACCCAGGAACAAAATATTCGAGCTCATCACACAAATATTTTCCCTTACCGGGATTCGAACCCATGACCGCGGCTCAGTAGGCACCTGCACTACCACTGCGCCAACCGCGTCGTCGATTGGTTGTTTATCTTTGCTCATATTACGTGAGAAAGCAACTCTTGGTAGCGCTCTCTACTAATTACAATTTGAGAGATGTTTTGTTCGTTATTAATAGTAATAGGATCACAAACATCAGCATTAAGACTAGGAGATTTGCTAAGCAGCTAGGCTGGCGTGCATCCGAGGTAATTAGGCACATCATTAAAGAGTGCGCGTACTTTGTTCTCAGGGTGGGGTTGGTTCAATTTGTAAGAGACAAGCGATCAGGCGCGGATCGATCACCTCTGTGCCTCTAGCCCAACTGGGGCATGCGACTCTTTCTCACGCTAGAATTACATATATCTTTCTATGCATTACCGTGAGTAAGATAGTTGTGCTAAATAGCATTGGGAAGGACCAGTAGTGGCGATTGTCTTAATTCACCAAACGACTATGGATAATTTTCTATTATTATTATGGTATTATATTTCGCCGCAAATCTATTATATATTTAGTACTTTTTTAAGCGGCATCAAAAAACGGAGCAGGTTCTCAGTTCGTGGACATGTTCTTTATTTTTTCAACTGATTAAAAAAAAATCTTTATTTTTTTGTTTGGCAGAGAATAATATAACTTCTTTTCGTTGACGTCAGTAATTGTTTATTAAATGAAACAGAAACTTAAAAAAAACCGTTTTCATATGTTCATTATTTCAAACAAAGTAAATAGAATCATCAATGTACGCCGTCCAAATCGTCCAATATTGGCATCGCCAGTACTGACATAGCTATCACTTTACTAAATATCAAATGTTTCGTAAGGCAATACATTGCTTCTTTGAATAAACTTTATTTTACAGGTTTACATTATAAATGAGTTATTTTTAAAACTTGTTTAATTAATGTTGTTCAGTTTGAAGGGGAAGGAACCTATATTTTAATTTATTGCTCCTGTTACAGGGCTACCTGGTACATAAATCGTTGTCGCGGCCGATCGAAGCTCATGAAGGTGAATCGCGAACCGATTTGAAAGATATGGAGCGTTATTCGACTTTAAAGACGTGAGTAAACCCTTGTTTGAGGCTCACGGGAGTTATGTAAAATACTTCCCGCTACCGCTTGTCGCCGAAGCCGCAGCGTTATTTGTTTACGATTATAGAACTCAACTAATTAGCGTTGTTGACTGGGGTATTGAAGACATTTCGGCTGACGCTTGTTTGTCCAATTAGCTGCTGTTTGCTTCTGATAAGTTTTATCGACTATCACGCTTTTACAAGCTCTTTGTGCGTGATCACTGAGCAGTAATTTGCTCACTTGCTCACTGCTCAATGAGCAATAAATTCTATCACGTAACCCTTAAAATGTCAGTCATGGATGGATATGTCACTCTCTCTGTCATTCTGGCATCGGGCTTTATGAATATCTATGCGCATTATTTCTGCCATCCGATGGTAGTGTCTATTTTCTTTGTTTTTATGATGCAATAGGGAATGGAAGAGATTTATTCAATCTTGTTTTTTTAGTTTAAAGGTAAAGAATGACTTTTCTCATTCTAGAAAAAAAGTTAAAGATTTTTCGAAGAGCAAGGCAGCCCCCGGTAAAGTCGAAAAAACTATTACTAGGGTAAGGTTCCCGTTGCGATGCCACGGAAAAAAATAAACAGCTCAACTAAGTAGTTTAACTAATTTAGAAGTATTCTAATTGTGCTTAGTTGTAACCATAATTATGCAATTTTACAACTAGTAGACCTATTTTTGTCAGTCCTCTGATTTATGTAACTAGCGCCAAACATTTGGGCTACAAGGCGATATAAAAAAATAATACTTAAGCTACATAAAAATCGGTGAGGTTTTCGAAGAATAAGGGGGTTATTAATACCTATAAACACATAATCTCGATTAAAAAATCTATTTCAAATTCTCCCTATACCTATAACGCTGCCATACGACATCGAATGAACTAAGTTCTACACGCACTAGGCCAAGATTTATAAATCTATACTAGTACGATGTATAAATCCTAAATAACCTAGGTATGATAGGTACAATCTAGACAATATATAGACTATATAGACACGCTAAGTGTCGCTATCCCTGACGACCTTGTATTTTACACAGACAGCTAATAAAATACAGAAGGAGAGAATCTATTATTCTGATTCATTCTGTGACGCCAGTCATTCTCATCTCATTATAACGGCTGTACCTACCGCCGTACATGTTGAAAGGTCAAACTTTAATAGCGGTTACTACGACACATACGTCATTTTAGCACAGAGTTAGTATTGTCCAATGGCACAGGGACATACAGTTACGCCGCGCGGTGCGGCTCGCGTTACGACAAGCATCCACCATTAACCGCTCTGGTGTCGGGTTGCAGCTATTTGGAGGGTTCCACTTGGGACTGCTGACGTAAATGTTCATATATGTAATAGATGTTTGAAACGTACATAAACTATTTCAGTTTAAAAGCTAAAGAAATATCTGTATACCTACTAACGTTTTCAAAAAGCTCTAAAGCTGCTTTAATAAATTTGAATTTTTATAAGTAAGACAACATATAATACTAAAGAAATTAAAATACTGACTATAAACTAAGAACTTAACTAACTAAAATAAAAGGTTAAAACAGATTAAATTTAATATTAAAAAAGACCTAAAAAATCGGACCCCTTTGGCATAGTCCCGAAGACGCTGGCAGCATTTCCTCGCTGTGTTTTTTTTTTTTTCATTTATTTAAGTTAATTCGAGTATCATCAGGAGGCCTATGATGGTTGCGTTTATCACGTGATAAATATGTGACAAAGCATCTCACTCACACTCGCATTTTGTCAAAACGTGACGGATGCTTTGTCACTTATTTATCGCAATGGATTAACATAGCAATGGGGCTTGCAAGGGTTTCCTTTGTGCACCCCGGGGCCCTGGTGACCCCTTAGAGGGTATAGCACGAAGCACGACGTGAGATGCTCCAGTGTGTACTCATTGGCGTCCTAGACGCCGATATAAAATACTATTAACGATTACGTCAAGAACTTAAAAAGTTTCGGAATCCGACGAGAGTCACAGTCAGTGTAGCTAAGGCATTCTTAGTCTATGAAGTCGGCATACAATTTACAATTGTTACTTAATTTAATTCGGACGACGGGCGGTACTTTTATATTGTACACATTTCGCGCTTACGTATGCATGTATCTGTACCTACTTTTCCTGATATCACAGCTTTTCCAGTCATTTAGTTAATACATATTATTTATCACAACCATCGTCTTATAGCACAATTTTCCATGAAGTTGCAGGTTCCGTGAAGTTCTCAGTCAGCCATCAGCAGCACAGTTCAGAAAGTAGCGAGATTGACCTTGCATAGATATTAACCAAAAGCTAACCCTAAGCTTTATCTAAATTAATATCAAATATCAGAGGGTGGATGCGACGACGGTGCACAGTGGATCACGCGACTTTCTCTCGCTTCGGTGTCTTGTTTCGGGGGTCGCTGTAACTGGCTTTATATTATATTTATATTACTTATGTTATGTAGCAATGCGAGGGAGAGGTATATAAATTAGGACAATCTCAAAATGCGGCGCGTATAGGGTAAGTAGAAGTAGGTATAGGTATGTGACGCTCGATAAATACTCTGGGGAAGGAATCGTTGACTATGGAGCGGTTGGAAATATTAAGCTATATTTTTTATGTATGAATGTCAAAATGTCATCCTGTCGGTTTGATTTTGTTTCAAGTTTTATTTAAATATAATAAAAACGCGACGAAAAATGGAGTTTCAGGAAAGAACGACCACGACGCGGTCCTGGGTTCGAATTGGCATGGGCAAATGATTGTGTGATGAACTCGAATACTTGTGCCTGGGTCATGGATATTATTTGTATTTAAGTATGTGTTTATCTTCGTTTAGTGTCCATAACACAAAGCCTATTAGAGCGTACTGTGGGACTAGATCGATTTGTGTGAGGTTGTCCGATATATTTAAATCTGGGTTGTCATAGCGACTGAATTTTTCTGTTGATAAACTATAGCATATTTCATTTGGTGGGTACAGAAGATCCACTGTACTCCTATTTTTAGCTGAAAAAAGTAAGAGAACTTTCAGTCTTGACCACAACGATTAAATAAGGCCATACCTACATATGTTAGCATCGAGAATGCAATATCGCAAATGAAAAAGCATGATAGGGTTTTCGAATTAGTTTGTTCCTAACATATCACCTTAAGTTACTACATTATGACCACGTTTAATTTTAATGGCCGTATTTATTTCTATCATTAGCTAAGTTGTTTGTGTACCATTACTTGAAACTGGTATGTTTTCCGGGATATTAAGGAAATATTTGTAGACATGAAGTGATTTCAGAGTTTATGGCGAAGGAACAATTAACATGTAATAAAACGGATAGGACAACAGCTTAGGTATTATCCTTGGTCACGTTTTCTTAAGAGCCAAGGTCGTCTAGTGCATTCTTAACTACCTTTATACAACCGTCAGTATATGTTTTATCCAGTGAAATTATAAACTAACTTTATCTAACCTATCAACCATTATAAACATATCCCGGGGTTTTGGTGCACGAATGTTTTAACACTAGGCCGGCCGACAGAACCCCGGATATTCTTTTATGGATGTTATCTATATATGTATTTATATATTATATATATCGTCGTCTACTACCCATAGTACATGCTTTGCTTAGTTTGGGACTAGGTCGATTTGTGTATGATTGCCTCTTAATATTTATTTAAACTAACAATATAACGATATTGTTAGTTTATCAGTTACGAAACTAACGATAGTCACAATTATACGATGATATACAGGGTGGAACAGATCGAGGGACTTTTAAGCAAACAGGGAATCGTTTAGACTGAGTACTTACCTACTTCATTTTTAACCAATTAACTATTTAAATATTTCTATCCATTTTTGAGATACAGTTTAACTACAGTTTAAGGTAGTAACTGTAACGCGATACCTATAATTTACCGCCTAAGGAAGAGCGATGCCCCTTAGCACAGGTAGTCAATACTTAAAAAGGGGCATCAAACACTGTTATGTCGATGTAATCGTGTTAATGAATAAATACATTTTTATTTTTTTTATTATTTATTAGTTTGTTAAACATTAGTGTAAAATCTGCACATATCAAACCTAGCATCTCTTGCACATCGCTAAGTTAAAGACAGGTGTCATTTAAAATGGAAATAAAACCTTTGAATTAGTAGGGTTGTCACTGATATTAAAATATTTTATTTCGATGACTTTTTTACTTTTAAATTCAGCTTTACAATTATAATAGGTCGATTGTAGATCACTCAGATGACACTATCCTGTCAGCCCAGTCTTTAGAAATGTTCCACCCTGTATACATAAGGTAACGATGATATTTCCGTTAGTTTAATAGTGTTGGGATTGATAGGTACAGGTATTATTAGTATTTTATTTTGTTATGTTTCTTCATATCCCAACAACATCGCAGTATGAGAAATATATCCCTATGCATTTTTGTTCCTATTGGCATAACAAATTATAGCGATCAATTACCTACCTATAGACTATTCTGTATGTTACACACAAAATTTCAGTCATATTTTTGTTTTAAGAATATTCATTATTATATGTTTAAATAGGTAATGTTAAAATCAATAATTTATAAATTGTCGTCCTCCCTTTAAAGTTATGGGACAACGACTATTTATAAATGATTGGTCAAGTTCATGTACCTAAGTACCTACATGTGCTGATCTGTTGTAACCTGGTGTACCTACTACCTAAGGCTTTTAAGAAAAACGATAATTCTAGAGGGTTAACCCTACCAATCGGTTTTGAATTGAACTTTGAATTACTTATTTAGAAAATTTCCGTCGGAAAGAGTGCGCTTCAATGATTAGGTAAGTAAAATCATTCTGATAGTAAATATATTAGGTACTGTTGGTAAGATAATACGTCCTTCCTCAAGCTCAAAATTACAGTTTTACTACAATAATGTATATACTTTTTTCTGATTTTATAAAAATTGAAAACACACTTACCATATCTAAATAAACTATACCTACTTAATATAATAGTAAAAAAACTGTATAATTTATAGTGTCCAGAGGAGATTAGGTATTTCGTAGCGACAAAAGCTGTCGATTAAATATCTTCCTAAATTGAATGATTATTATCTTATTATATGTTTTTATTGACGATCATAATATCAAGATTCATGTAAATTAACTTAGTAGGTATAGGTAATTTACTATAACGTAATTTGTTATTATGAAATAAATAAATCTAAATCTAAATCTAAATTTAATATTGTTGTGTACCTACATCTTATTTTGAATTTTAATTAAATATCATATGGAAATACGCTTTAGTATAAGTCGAAAACATGTATACTACACCCACCTCAGACTCTTTACAACTATCATTAACTGGTAGAGAATACCTAAAGGCATTATAATAGTTGCCTTTAATACTACGTTTTTAAGGTTTTTTTTTTCCTAGTGTAGTAGTAGTTTTTTATCGTTTTATTACTGGTGAAATGTATCCTACATAGATGTTATAAATTTCACTTATCCTAATCAGCAGAATAACTATTAGTGAAGTGTAGACCACACGCTTATTTTTCGAAATGGTTGAAAAATGCCCATTTTACGTTATCAGCCGCCGCCATTTTGAAAAAAGTCGAAAGATTTAATCGCTAAAATTTCTACGTTATTACCGAACCGACACACAAAATATCACAATAATCTGCTGAGAAATGTGACCTTTAAGCGAGAACTGTCGGAAATCCGGATAAACGGACATACGAAAGAATTTTGCCGAAGCTGAAATGGGGCCAATTCACTCGCTAGGTTAATTACGAAAGCAATTGACAACATTTCATATTTCTAACAGGTGGAAATAAATATAGAAAGCACTATGCGACGTGTACACCCTAAAATACATTAGAATTTATTTTTCTGTATCACGAAATATAAGAAAAAACATAAAATAACCGAAATCTACGACAACTATACCTGCATGGTCAACGCCATTCGTTTTTTTTTAATTAGCCACCAGGCTAAAGTAGCCTTTCCAACAACATTAGATATTACAATATTAGTAATGCTATAAACAAATTTCGTAATGAGCTTCGAACATTGTGAGCCTCCATTAGGAGTGGTACCTATTCGATTTGTTTACAATGTTTTACATCGATAATGGTGTTTGGAACTAAGTAATGAATAAGCGATTATTTAAGATTGTTATGGCAAATTGAGTGTTTTAGTCAATTGAGACCAGAAAAAATACTATTATACATAGCACTCTTTCATCTATATCATAGGTAGGTAGCTACTTATGCTATTTTAATGAGAATGTTTGTTATTAAATTTCGACGCGGTGAATGAGATTTTTAGACTCATAGTAAATACTGCAAAGTACTACTTTTCAACAATTCCAACTGTCAAAATGTAGTTTGTTATTTATTAACTAACCTTTATACCTACTACTTAATAATTATGACATTTAGAATTAAAGGGGCAAAATAGTAGGTTGAAATATATCCAAAAATTATGCGAAACAGGCTATTTGGATGAATACTATTGTATTTCATTTTGATCTACCTATCTACGCAAAAATTGAGAAGTATACTTTAAGATTCCAAAAATATATTCATACTTATTTAACATTAAATTTAAATTGTAAAACTTTTAAGAAAAACGATTTTTCTAGTGTTTTTTTCCAAGAAATCGGTTTTGAACTGAACTTTGAATTATTTATTTAGAAAATTTCCGTCGGAAAGTGTGCGCTTCAGTGATTAATTGATTAGGTACTTAAGTAAAATAATTCTGAGAGTAAATGTATTATTACTCTTGGCAAGAAAACGCGATTTAATAAGAAACTACAAACTAAATATTATGACAACCATTTAGAAATGAATAAAAAGCGGATAAAGTTTTTGTAATACCAATAAACGACAAAGACCGCATTGCGAAATACGAACGACTTTACACTTCTGAGAAAAGAGCTTTGTTATCTAAGTACTCACATACAAATATACCGATGATTTGGCTTATCTAATACGCTTCTGATTGCATCCGAACCGAACCACTTTAAAGAAACACACCTACCTACCTAAAGCTACATGATATGACGCTCCTTAAATATTCTAACAATCTTGTGAGAGCAACTGAAATTTTGCACAAGGAAATGTATCAGCCAACGCACTTATGGTTCCCATGTTTTTATCGTTGCGGTATTATTAGCAGTGGAAAGTCGGCGCTCCGTTCCGCGCAGCGGGGGCCGCGGGGCCGGGGGCCCCGGCGCGGAGTGCGCGGGCGCGGGGGCTGCGCGCGCCGCGGGCGGGGCCAGCGGCGCCCCGCCCCGCCGGCACCCAATCCGCGGCGGCGTGGAGGGGCGGCCGGGCCCCTGGCCTCTATTTACTCTTTCAATCAGTGCGAGTGTTTGCCCCTGGCCGGCGTGCACGCGCGGGTGATGCGCTAGCCATGATCTCGCAGAAGCTGTCGTACGGCGACGTGCCGACGTCCGCGTCGCTCAGCTCGCTGTCGCCCGGGCTCGCGCCACCCTACGTGAACGGCATGGGCTGCATGCCCGCGCAGCCCTACCCGAACCTGTACTCCAACAACATGGTGGCCGGCGGCTCGTGCATGGGCTCGCCGGGCGTCGGCTACTCGCCGCCCAGCACCATGGCCTCCTGCATGGGCGGCGCCGGAGGAGTCCCTTACGGCTCCCTGCCGAGGGAACAGGAAGCAGCCTCACCAACGTCAGCGCTCCAGCGAGCGAGGAACGACAAGACCTACCGCCGCTCATACACGCACGCGAAACCCCCGTATTCGTACATCTCGCTCATCACGATGGCCATCCAGAACAACCCGACGCGCATGCTGACGCTCTCGGAAATCTATCAGTTCATCATGGATCTCTTCCCGTTCTACAGACAGAACCAGCAGCGCTGGCAGAACTCGATCCGGCATTCGCTGTCGTTCAACGACTGCTTCGTAAAAGTGCCGCGGACTCCGGACAAGCCCGGAAAGGGCTCGTTCTGGACGCTTCACCCGGACAGCGGGAACATGTTCGAGAACGGTTGTTTCCTGCGCCGTCAGAAAAGATTTAAGGATGAGAAGAAAGAGGTGATCCGGCAAGCGCAGAAAAATACGCACGGGCACGGACACCACGGCGGACATGAGAAGCGTGGAGATCACGGGCATGATAAGGCTGGAGAGTTGCGAGCGCCCGGCGGCGGGGTTGGAGACGATAAAGAAATGCGTGATGACTTATTGGCGCAGCTACACGCTGCTCCTGAGCTGTGTCTGCCGGAGCACACGCCGCTGGCGCTCGAGCACTACGCGCAGTTGAAGCAAGAGCCTCCGGGCTACGCTCCCGCGCCGCATCCGTTCAGCATCACGCGCCTCCTGCCCGGCGCTGACACCAAGTCCGACCTGAAGATGTACGACGTGAACTACGGCTACGGGCACTCGGCGGAGAACTACTACCAGTCCTCGCTGTACCACCACCATCACGCGCACGCCCAGCCCCCCTTGTGACAGTATCCGCTGGCGTAGGTTCCGCGGCGCGCGCCCTGGGGCGCCGCCGACGCCGACGCCGCGCTGTAACCGCGCAAGTAAGTCAACGGACTAACCCAAAATCTCATTAAATTATTGATATTGGACTCCAGAGTGAGCGTGATTTGTGTTCTGGTGATATTCTAAGACGGTTTGTGTAAATATACGCTATTTTGTCCAAGGCTAAGTATCGTTATAGAAGTCTACGCGCCGCGTTAGGCCTAAATGTGGAACTTGCGAAAGTGTCCTTTTAAAGTCTTTCTGAGCGTCTCTTTCGACTCTTTTTAATAGAATTCTTTGTGGAATATTGTTAGTATTTGTTGAGCTTTTTAATCAGTTGTCCGGCAAAGCAAATAAGGTGGAATGAAGCTAATCAGACACATTAGAGATCGATACGCGTTATCGCCGGCTATCAGCCGCCGCCGCGCTTCACTCGTTGAACTCTTTTGTACTCAAGTATGTTGTAACATAATTCATTAGAATGTGTGCTTAAACCTCATAAAATCGATTAAAATTTTGACAAGTTTTACATTTCAATAAAATCACAATTTAAATACTTTTACAATAGTCATCTAACAAATAAAATACAGTTGATTACAGTGAAAAATTATTAAAATTTGATTTCCTTAGCGCGTAATTTGCATAGCAATTTAATTAAAATTTTCAGGAATGATATTGTTTAAATTGAATTTATATTTGCACGTCTATTAAAAATGTGTGTCTATTGTTCACATAACAGGTACTTCACTTAAAACTTATTAGAGATAAAAGTTCTTCAAACACAGCTCAGTTTAAAACAAATGTTAATAAATAAGTTTAATTAAATTATTTATTTAAACTTAAACAAATAGCTTAAAAAGAGTCGCCAGAGCCGATAAACAGAAGTGACGTCATATCGAGGACCGACGAACAGTGCAATGTCGTTAATGTAAAATGTGTATAATATACGTTAGATAGGTGAAATGGAATTACCGTTCTGTCGACCATCGCGTTAGTGTAGCTAAGTTTTGTATATATAGCTCTAAGGTAAATATATATGACTTCTATAAATAATGGTGTTTGGTGTAAGATAGGTACCTATCCGGGCTTTTGCACTACATTCAAATATATATTTATATACAAGTGTCAATTTAGCATTTTATTTTAACCGACAGTTTAGCAAGCGCTGACTTTAGGTGTTCAATGACGGATTTTCCGAACGACTTCGCTTAGTATCTTGAATGAATAGCGTTCATAATATCACATTTTATAAATTTAATGTATCAGCAGTATATTAACATATATGAAGGCGAATAGGGAATTTATATACGCACAATTACATTCAAGATACTGAGTGAAAGTCAGAAGAACGGTGCATTAAACGCTGTATAAGCGTTCAATACGGCATTTGATGACAGCTCAAATCAGGTACACTTTATCAAATGTCAAAAAAGATTTGCTAGTATGAATTTTCTATGAAGATACTTGTTTGTGACGTCATAAAATTCAAAACACGTCTTTTTAAACTTTTGTTCAATAAAAAATTGTAAACTGTCCAAAAGTTAGTGGTAGTTTATTTGGATCCGTGTATTTCTGAATGCATGTTTGTGGTTTCAATTACACAATTAAATTTCGCTATAGTTAAATATTATTATTTTTCAACACAAACATTTCAAATAATTAAATAATATCAAAGTCGATGGCTATCAAAAAACAAACCTGTCATTACTAAATACAATAAACCAATTTACACTTAGTATTTTTGATGATGACATATACACGAGAATTCCGATTTGACACCATTTGCGCGTCAGATGGCGTTCGCCTTGGCTTGCCTTCGTCTGACCTCCGGTCGAGTGGTAAAAATCTCAAGTTTTTCTACCAAATCTGTATGTAATCATCACATTCACAAATCCACATAATTATGTGATATATCGCTGGGAATCGTGGATCTTGCTGCGATATCAGCTTACATAATTGCCAAAGATAAGTGAATAACTAGGTTCAGTTTAATGGTATTTCAACGGCCGAATTTTCAAAATTGATTGCTCGAAAGTTTAATTAGAATTCGAATAAGATTTACTTAATTACGCACTCATTACATATCTGGGATAAAAATAATTTAAGCCTTGCATATTCCCTACGTTTAAGGTTTATTGATCGCCCTCAAATTTAAAAATCAGCTGACAGGCGGTTGGGAAAATACGAGTACATTTACGTGCATATATAGGTTTAAAGCATTTTATACTGTCAAATTCCGAATATATGCTGCAAAGTTATCGAGTATCTAAGCAACGATAGTAATGGTTTATATTGATGTAGGTATAATCAGTCGGACAAGAAAATAATTATGACTATGCTTCGCGTACGCGTTATATTGTTTTATAAAAGATTAATAAACAAAAACACTGAGTTATTGCTACATTATTATTAAATAATAAATATTAAATAGTCTTGATAGTCTTTACTTTTTATTAAAGGATTTTCAGAATATATAACTATATAATAGGTTTTGTTTGTGTTCAACTTAGCAATACTTTAACAACCGTCATAGGTAGGTTTTTTCGCATTACTAGCAATTTTTATCACTGTAATTTTTATATAATTATAAGAAATATAAATCAGCGCTTGCTAAACTGTGAAATTATACGTTTAATTATATTAAGTATTGTATCATAGTGATGCTAAATTAATTCTTGACTTTATAAATACATATGAATGCCATACTCGACTCTTGATAGGCTACTTATATTATCATCTGTTAGTTTCAGAGTTAATAAAATTAAGTATTTACAATAACATGCATTTTCTTTTCAAAACATTTGACACTTCCATTAAATATATTATATTATTTCAAGGGGGCCTATAGGGGGTTGCTAGGTAAATCTATTTAAAATAGGTGGCTTTACTATACTCATATATAGTCAATCATCATATTTTGGTCACTGGGCGTTTTTTTGTTACTTAAAGATAATATTATGTCTATCTCTCAAATCCAAATGTATCTCGAAGATCATCAATTTCGTCCTGAAAAGTTTATATCTAGTTAAAAAAACCCTAGAGCAATCGAAAATTATGTCAAGCTTTACGATTTTGACATATTATAATGAAATTAAGTGATGTGATGTGAGAGTGTAAAAACGTTATCTACATTTGTGATTCGTATAATTATAATTGATATAATTGCCAGGAGTAGACGACTATATGTATAGTTGCAATTGTAACTTTTATATATTAATTAATCAAATTCGTACTTTCATCTCCCATAGAGATTGTTTGATCTTTAATTGATGATGATGAATTACACATTATTGTAACAAAATCGCGTTCAAATTGTGCTTATTTAATTACCTCGACGTTTCGAATGTGATGTTACCTACGTTTATGGTCTCGAAGGGACTCAAGGAAGGATGAAGGGCCGGTTCATGGTCTCGTTTTGTTTATAATAATGTGTGAAAATCGTATAAGTTTAAATCAATATATGAATCACAGGTTGAAAAAAAAACGCTTAAAGAAGCGTTAGGGATTTAAAGAAATCGAGTTGACAGGAATATAAAATTCTAAACAAGATCAATAAAACTCCTTTTCTTTTGAAACCGATTTAAACGTGCTATTTTTAGGGCTATTTGTTCAGGGATACTCAATTTGGAATCTAAAGAAGAATATTAGGTACATCTATGTTAGGTATGTACAGTAAAGGAAATTTAAACGCGTGTTGTCATTATGACTTTGACTAAATATTAAATTAAACCAAGATTAAACCATGCTACAACAACTGCTAAAAAGATCTCAAAATTAAAAAATAATAATATTTCTTAATCGAAGTACCTATCCTCCGGCGTCAGAGGCGGCGTCAACAAAACATTTATCCACTTCCGTAATAACACAAAAAATGGTTACCATATAGTTCAAAAATACTTTTGCTTAACCCTTTCATTAGACAAAGAAAACCTGTCGTTAAAACAATCATCGCACAAAGACTTTTACCATCGTTCTCACTTTTGTCGGCTTGCGCAAGCGCGTCGTAAAACCATAAAACCCATACAAAAGGGTTAACACGTGGCTATCTCGGTGTTAATTTGTTTGAGAAATCGGCAAAACTGCCGATAAAAATGAATGGATGAATGGGATACAATGTTTCGTAAGTATGTTGGGAAATGTCAGGGTTTATAATTCAGTTCATGTGTGGACAGCTTTCGATTTTTTTCGAAGCGGGGTGTGAGTCATAAATGTAAGGATTAACATGTGGTAACAATAAGCCATTTTTTGTAAAGTGATCTTCGTTTTTTTTTACAAAACAAATGTATAACATTTTGAAATATGCTTCTAATCGCTTGTAACCATCATAGCACGCAGGGAATACGAATAGCTATGTTTTTATAATTATTATAGGTCACGAGCTGCGCCGCATGGGGTTGCCCGCTTATCCCACGGGAACACTTAATTTTTCGGGATAAAAAGTAGCCTATACGTTAATCCAGGTTGTCAGATAGCTTCATAACAAAATTTATCAAAATTAGTCCAGCCGTTTGAGCGTGAAGAAGTAACAATCACATAAACACGCTCACAAACTTTCGCCTCTATAATATTAGTATGATATAAGAGTTTAATAAAAATTGGTTTAGCATTTCCATATCTTAAGCATCTCAGTAACAGTACTTTACAATTTGATAACTTTTCAAATGTATTTTGTATGAATAAGTAATTTCTTGATGCTGACTGGACCCCATTTCTCCGCCATAAGAAAAATTTAGGTGACAATGATAACTTCACGTAGGCACTTTGCGTGGCCGAAACTAAGACCAAATAACTATGTATAAAACTAGTGGAGTGTGTTCTTCAATTCTACGCAATTTTACTGTTGAAATGGCAAGTAGAATCACTGTATTTACTGTCAAGAGTCACTGTCAGAGACAGGCACAATTGTCATTGCGTGTTACAATTTCCAATCAAAGTAAACAGCGATCCGAACAGATATTGATTCGTCGCTATCTTGGAACATCGGGTCACGGGCGAGCCTCCATTATTGTGACAAACGCACAATGGCCCTCCAGCTCCGCTGACATAATATCACATTTATTCAAATAAAAACATTATAAAAACCAAAACACAACAGCCACGGCACGAAAAAATACTAAAACTCAAGTGATTCACTATAAAACTTCACACGAAACCACCGTGAATTTACACCTCGGATGTCCCAATTTCAAAAGAGTTTAGCTCTTATCTCGAGACTTATAGATGAGTTGGGTTATTTTTGGAGGTGTATAGGTTATGTTTGTGTGGTAGGCTGATGACTGGTAAGGTTTAAAAGGTGGTCATCGGGCCCCCAAGCCCAGTAGCGTATAACAAGCTGAATGAAGTGACACGAGAAATATAAATGATAAAAACAGCGCCCACACAGTGTGTTTCCATTGACTCTGTGGTGTATGGGAACTAGGTAAGGCTTGGGAGGTGTTTTAGTGAAATACGTAATGATTTTACTTGTTTCAGTTTATGATTATGATAAAACAATAAATTGTAAGAGGAGGTCAATCGTAGGGCCTTATCACACTAGTAATTAGCGAGCGAATTTTGTATACAGGCGAACACGCAGTGAGTTATATGGAAAATTACAAATTATTTACAAACTCGCTCGCAAATCGCAAGTGTAATAAGGGCCTTAGAGTTAAAAATTCAACCTTTTAATGACATATTTTCGAGGTAACATATGCTTATGTATCTTTTGGTAATGATAATATCACTTTACGCAGCCTGAATATCAAATATAAGGCCAAAAGTCCATTTTCAGTACATTAATATCAATCTAATCTGGTACCAGATGGATAAAAATTCTATACAAATCGACCTATGATCATCCTTGGAATTGTGCTTGTAGATTTAACTTAGTCCCATATACAGTCCAGGGGGCCATGATGGTTGCGTTTAATCACGTAATAAATAATTGACAAAGCATCTGTCACTCACACTCACACATTTTGTCAAAACGTGATGGATTCTTTGGCACTTATTTATCACGTGATAAAAGCAACCATCATAGGCCCGCAAGTAAGCATCTAGAATTATCTTAGGTCCTAGGCGATAATGTTGAAATACGTAAGTCTTTTAGTTAAAAAAAAATTAAGTTATAACGTGAGTCTTGATTATATTATTGCATAAAAAGGTGCTGAACTTTTCAAGATGAAATAATTGTCATTGTTGAATCGTAAGACAATGCAAACGCATTATCCTCCCGTGTCGGCAGAAGTGGTTAGGTTTATGGAGGCTGTAAACCACCCAGGTCGTGGGTTCGAACCCGGCCGCTAACACGGGTAAAAACTGTTTTAATCATTTTATTGCCGGTGTCGTCTATATCCGACAACGTTCAATACTACCGCATGTTGTCATGCGAAAGTATATCTGTTGCGTTCTTTTGTTACAGGAACTTATTCAGTTGTTCTCGGAAATATAGTTTCTCTGCTTGAAGTTGATTATTTTATTGTGAAACAGTGATTATTGCAATAATTACATGGGACGATTTGATTTTTGCTTAAGGTATAACCGGCAAATGACGCAAAAGAGTGGATCAACGAACCTACAGAAGCCTAGTACCTACACAAATTCTAGGTATAATAATTTGCGCAAAAAAAGATCCGACACAGAACATTTCCTTCTCATTCGGTTCCTAAAATTTCTTAAAGATTGGTTAAGTTTCGAGGAGGCAATAGACGGGAACGAAACTTCGATTTGTAATTGTATAGCCCGGTTACGTTAAGTTTGGACTGATTTGTATGCGATGCCATAGTTATCAGTTATCACGTTCGCGGACGCGGATGCTATAGCATTCGCGTAGTTTTTTGTTTCCTTTGAGCCATGACACATGACGTCTCTTACTGTCCGCGAACGTGTTATATATTAACGTAAACTGATAGTATGGGAAAAAGAAGCAGTGATATATCCTCATAATTATCAGTTGGATGTAACTGAGAGAAAACATGTATAACGTAAAATAATTCATCAAACATTCGGGTGCAGTTTCCATACCTTACGCATGAATGGCGATGGAAGTTAAAAATTTAGTCATATTACTATGATGCGTGATATTGTATTTATGCAAACAAACTCTGTTCAAATGTATGTGAATAAATAAATGTAAATGGCTTTAAAAATTTCATAGGATATTGACACGCTTCCATAAATTCATATTTTCGTTCAACAAAATAGGTAGTACTTATAAACAGTAAGTAAACACATGCGCGGTTTTTAAATACTTTATCTATTTATTTAGAATCAGTTATTATGAGTAACATTACAGATTTCTCCATTGCGTTACATCACTTCTTAATCTAGCCTAGGCTAATAAACAATAGTTATCTATAAATTTGTTTTATAAAAAAAGTTTATTATGACAAACATTACATATAAACATTATGTGACTATCAATCCTCCTCCTCCTGTAATAAGTAGAAGACATAGATGATCCAGAAAATAGTACATTGTTTGATAAGACGCTAAAATAAGCCATATGACGTTGACTTTAGCCACGTGCTAAGCACTCCGCATTTCACTTCGATAAAGAAAATAAAATAATCACAAAAAATATATTTTTAATTGTATAGATTTAGCGACTTTGGCGGCCTTCCGGCGCTTTTTCATAGAAAATATTATAATGAATTCCATTTAACCCCTCTAAAACAATTACTTTAGCCCAAGCTTTCGGAAAGCTAATACGTAGCTACTTTTTGAGCAGAAGTGGAAAAAAATAAAAAATCTCCCACCCCTTAGAAACTTAATGTTCCCAACTAATGTCGTATGCACTTAATTCGTCCTTAAGGAAAGTGAATTAGTTATGAAATGGTCGAGGTATTACGATTGGATTTCCGAATAACTATTCATCATTATATTTACACACATGCATTACGCAACAGTCACAAGGCTCCGTCGGTGACGTCACCGCGTTAATACACTGCCTTTGATAAGTTTTTTATCGTCGCTCGTCTTGTGTAAGTGCCTACTTGAGCATAGCCCTGGTGATAACGGTGCATATTTTACAAAGAAAAATTAAAGCACTGAATAAAACGGGATCCCCATGTTTTACAGACAAACTGAACTGAAGTCATACATTTTTGACAAATCAGTGGCATAAATTTAAAGAGCTAGAGCTAGAGCCTTCCAGACATTTCGGTAGCTTTCCAGTTACCAATGTAATTACTATATACGCGATATAATCCGTTTATATTGTTTTATTTTGCGTGACAGTCGCGGATACCGATGAAAATATGATTAAATCTTTGTCATCTCATATATTAGGTTTGATTAGTTTTGTTTTATATAAATCAAAATATTGTATGGATTCAAAGAAAAATGCTTTCGATAAAATGATATGTCTATGAAATGAAACATTCTTAGAAACGTTTGTCCATAAAAAAACGTACGCCGATTAAAACACTAGAAATAGTTCTCTTCTATGAGCTTCGCAAAAGTTGCCTGAGAATTGTTGCACTCAATAGTTCTACTTCTAGTTACCAATGTAAGTGTTTGTTGAACTATTGGTTGGTAAAATGTGTCAATGGTTAATTTATATCATGTTTCCTCGGTATATGCCGTGAACACCGAATCTGTAAAGCGTCCGTCACATCGAGAACTTAGAAAGGTTTAAATACCCGACATAATCAGTTTCAACTGTTTTATTTTAAATATATACCTAAGTGGGCATTTTCGTGAGAAGCAAACTTTTCATGTTAAGTACTTATAGTAACGGAGTGGAATGTTGTTAGGTAATATTATGGCTTTTATATCAAACATTTCAAACTGAATTCTGTCTATTCTGTCCATTTTGTTACTACCATTTTCATATTATGTCTTAGAAATAGTAACAAAGTGGAAGGTTATTAATTAACATTTTCTTAACCCTTTTCTTGGCAAAATAAATGAGTAGTGCGCGTTTCAAGTCTCGTTGTTGTTTAGTACCTACCTAATTAAAACAATAAGAATTGAAAAAAGAAATGATTAAATTGAATGATGCATTGCCAAGAAAAGGGTTAATGTCTGCCAATTTATGTCACATAATTGCATCATTTCCCTCAAAAATGCCGAAGTATTAATACATACGAATCATTCCAAAACGTAACCGATTCTCAAGAACAGGTAAGTGTAAAATATGGATTCGTCGGTAAGAAGGGAAGAAACCTTTTTTCGGCTTGTGTCGGCGTTATCTCTGTTTACCCGGGCCGGATAAACGCATATGTGGGTGTATCCGACAGTGTAGACTATAGGTATATGTGAGGTATAAGGTTGTATAACTATCCATAGGTATAAGGATATAGGTAAAGTATAAGTGAGTATACCTCAAATGGCTACTCAGGTATGCGGGGGACTTTTGGACGGCGTCATGCAAAATTAAAAATACTAAAGTATTGAGCAATATTCAGCATTTGATATGCTATCATTGGAATATAACGTGTAATTAGTGAATGTCCCAGATCGCTAAGTAATTATGCGATCTGGGACTTTACGAATTACCGCCCGTGGTTTGTCTAAAGTTTTACGTCTTGCCTTGGCTAAGAAGTGAGATTTTCTCCCCGCGTACGGCCTAGGTGACGTAAATAGTATTACGTACCTATAAATAGCGAGTAGGTGTAACCTTTCGTTACCTAAGTAAAGTTCGATCTATAATATTTATATAGATAACTAAGGTAAGATTATATAAGGTAAGGTTAGATTAGACTTTTTCAGGAATAATTGAACTCACTTTTACATTTAACGAAACCTAAATTGTAGTTGTATTGGGATTATTTCGAATGGCAGGTAATTCCGAAAATATGAAAAACTTTTTTTTTAAAAAGGTGTAGGTACACATGACTGCACGCAACTACATAAAATAACTCGCCAGACTGCTAAGACAGTTGGTTAGCGAGATCGCGCTCATATACATTATTTTTAGCTATATGCGCCTAACAGTACATAATATTTACCTTATAACCCTTATAACAGGTTGACCATAAGTAAAAGTCACGGAAAACAATAATACATTTGTAAAACCTGTCCTACGGGAGTTATTCTAGAAATAACCTTTTTAAGCTATTTTTGGCAACATTCCTGCTACACTCTATTTCGTCTCTTAACCAATCAATTTCTTTATTACATCTTTGGAAATAAATACTTAATATTTATTCGTTTATCATAATAACTGTTTGCAAACTTAACTATTCAGCGCTAAAAGAAGTCTTCAACAACACATACTATCTTTTAGCCATTCCATGCTCAGACAAATGTTAAGGCATTGAAAAAAAACATGTATTCGGTATCATCATGGATTCGAAATTAACCCCACATTTCAATATGATAACGGTAAGGTAAGCTTCTTATATATATTTTGGTTGAAATCCTTAAAAACATGCTGCGCCGGGATAAGGATAAGGGAATGATGATGGTTGAAATCCTTAAGTTTATAATATTTCAAGTAAGTCAGCGGAAAAGTGAAATTTTCCATAGTTTACCTATTGTAATAGATATACGTATGTACATTCTATAGTCCAGCCACGCTCCGACGATCCCATGGAATTTCCCCGTGTCCCTACCAATTTGGTGAGTGAAATCTTGGGCACAAAACGAAAACTATTTGTGCGCAAACATCATCGATCATGCTCGGCACTTAGCCGTATTGGGATGGGCTGTCGTGCCGGCTGCATTTTTAATAAAGGTTTGTGAGAGTTTTGACTTTAAAACTGGCTGTAGTAACAACTACACAATTCTGTTGGAGTTACAATGTTTTTGAACAGAGATTTCAGTCAGACTGATAATGCTAATGTAACGTTATATTTTTAGTTTTTTTGCGCGGTAGGTTTTAACAAACGTGGTGGCCACTCCTAATTATTCGAATTTCAAACGTTGCGTTTTAAAATAATACAGCATTGTTATATAAAGGGACAGTCGTTTGTTTTATAAGGCTTACTGGAGTGAATTATTTGTGACGAAAATTTATGTGTAGGTATAAGACGAAAAAAAATACGGTGTCAGGCTTAGGCTAAAATACATGCTTATAAGTGAGAATATTAGCAATGCAAAAGTTACCTATTTATACAGAACATACTTTTGGAACCTCAATTAAGAGGCCTTATTCCTTTTAAAATGCCGATTGTTTTGTCATTTTTCTCTATGACCAAACATGTTTCTTAACATATTATTGATGTCACTACCTAGAAAAGGGCTATTGGGATTTATTGTTATATGTTTGAAACCTACAGTTTGAATTTTTCACTACTCGAAATTGACAAAATTCACGCGGAAAATTAGTTTTTTCAACTTATTTTAGACTGTACGCAATGAAAGCGTGAAATAGCTATGTTACTACCCAAAACCCGGGAAAAAGTATTATTCACTTCAAAAAGTTGGTTGAAATTATCAATATATTTGTCACAATACTCGAAATTGACAAAATTCACGCGGAAAATTAGTTTTTTCAACTTATTTTAGACTGTACGCAATGAAAGCGTGAAATAGCTATGTTACTACCCAAAACCCGGGAAAAAGTATTATTCACTTCAAAAAGTTGGTTGAAATTATCAATATATTTGTCATAATATGAAAAAAAATTTTTTTTAAAGGAATAAGGCCTCTTAAGTCAACTGTAAAATCACTGAATACTTACTTTATTTTGGAAATGTAGTTAAATATCAATATATATATGTAGTTTCCAGTAGTCCATTTCCATCCCAATTTCCAGCAACATGTTCAAACTGGATGGTTTTAGATTCCATGCGTCACGAGTGATTTATTACCGTCCAGCAGAAGATGAATTAGTTTGGTTAGATAACTTGCGATGGAAAAATGGCGCTCCGTGCGAACTTTCATTGGTTACTTTCAATAACTTGTAGGTTTTTTAAAAGGGGTTTCGAAAGGGCACTGTCCTGTGACTTTTTTTTTATCTATTCCTATTAATATTCAATTAAGAAGTATGTATCTAGAAGGAAATATTCTCTTGGAAGATAGCTGAAACTCTGTAATGGATAAGGTGAAGAAATCGTTGTGTTTAAAAATATATTTTCTTTAATAATCGTAGTTATTTTGCAAAAAATATATTACTATAACCTCTTCTTATCATTGTATCTACTTGCGGTGATGCTCATTTTAACATATCATCATCATCATCCTCCTAGCGTTTGTCCCGTCTAGAGACGGGGTCCGCTTTCCTACATTTTTGCTTCCACTTCGCTCTATCCTGGACATCGTCTTCTTCTAACTCGCAGCTGTTCAGGTCCTTCCTTATAATATTGAGCCATCGAAGCCTAGGCCTTCCCCTCCGCCTACTACCTGGCAAGGTCAGGTCAAGTGCCCTGTTACCGACGTATTCAGACGTCCTTCTCTTGACATGACCAAACCATCGTAGTCGACTTTCTTGGAGCTTGTCGGCGATATCCCTAACTCCAAGGCTGCCACGGATGTATTCATTTCTGATCCTGTCAACCCTGAAGACTCCAGACATCCACCTCAGCATCTTCATTTCTGCAACTTGGATGGCATGGACATGTCTTTGGGTCACCGTCCACGTTTCGCTTCCATACGTGAGGACTGGTCTTACCATTGTCTTGTACACGAGGCCTTTTATTTTTATGGGCATTTTACTGTCACAGGTCACACCAGTCACTTCCCTCCACTTTAACCAAGCTGCGGCGATTCTATGTTGAATGTTCGTTTCCAGTAAACCTGAGTCGTGTATGATGCTCCCAAGATATTTATAGCCATCGCATTTTTGGACTTCTTGCCCATCGACCAAGATTGGCTCAGGGCATGCATTAGGAACATTACACTCCATGAACTGGGATTGGGGGCTCATTTTAACATAGGTGAATTTTAAATTTCATTGGAGGAAATCGAAGGAAAGATTGCAGAGGGAAGGTGAAGAATAGAAATGCCGAGGATGAATTATAAGGAAGTCTCAGTTTAAATGGTCTAAGGATAAAGATAAAGGGAAAAGTGGACGTCGGGGTCGTATCAAAATCACAGAACTGGGATTCAGCGTAAAGGAACAGAGAAATACATCGACAAGAGTTAAATTAGTACTATGTGGATGAAATGCGGAAAATATGTGCCTTTGTCCCCACTTAGCTCATACAAATGTAAGAAAAAAGTTACAAAACTGAGAAAAAGTTGTCTCAGGTTTGTTGGGCCATTTTTTCTAAAGTTGTACACCCCACTGTTTTTTGTAATTTTCGATATTTTAGGTAATTTCTACTCAGAATCACGAGCTCTTTCGATCTAACCAGGAGAAAAAAACTGTCCCAATGTTTTTTCGTTCCATTCCGTTACCATTTCCATATAACCTACTATATACAGCGGTAACGGAATGGAAAAACAAAAAATGTATGAATGTTTTGGGACAGTTTTTTTCTCCTTATTAGATCGAAAGAGCTCGTGATTTTAAGTAGAAAATAACCAAAAAAAAAGTGGGATGTACAACTTTAGAAAAAATGGCCCTGTTACGCCTACGCGCATACAAAATGTACGAAAAAAGTTACAAAACTGAGCGAAAAATTTACTCAGCTTTATATATTTTCGGCATTTCATCCATGTTGGACTGAGCTTTGATCACTAATCAAAATCATCTAAATACATAACTGTACATGAACGCCAATTTATTCTAACTGTCAATTACTCTGTCAGTTTCAAGCTAATTGTTCTCAACAATGCCACTTAACCAAGGGCATTGACCCCCCGCCATTTTGTTCAATAAATTAGTTGGTTGTTTGCACGTGTTTTATGAATTTATGATCTATCAAATATTGTTGACGTGATTTACACCTACGTTTACAAATCTATAGACAATAAGGCCATAGGGGTGTAGATTGTTTTTGAATTCTACAACAAACTGTAGTTATATGCATATTTTACTTCATATAATATGTCATGCAACAGAAAAAAAGAAACCGAAAAAATCCTTTTTTTATATATTTATGATTATAAATATATATTAAATGTTATTTAGGAAAAAGTTTATTTTAAAATAAACACATAAGTACAATATAATATTTACAATACAAAAACTACAGATAAATATAAAAGAAAGGATAATTATTATGTACAATTGGTTAAAACTAATTAGAAAAAATAAGAATAAAATATATACATTTTCTATAAAAAGAACACCCCATCCGGCAGGTCTGCCTGCGACATGATTCCCATTACGCTGGCGGCGTTACCTCTTTGGATCGCAAGAGCGATTCTCTGTGAGAGTTACGCGCCAGCTCTGGGGTCCCCTGAGACGAGAACCAACCGAGGCGACAGGGCCCTCATAAATGCCTTCATATCGGCCGACCAGGATCCTAATGTCTTATCTTATATTATCTTATTAGGAAGGGGTCCTTGCGGATACACTTCGACCCAATGGGATCTTTTGTGTAGTTACCCCCATCGCGCCTACTCAAAGGATTGTTCCACCACCTTCATATATCGGATGATGGAACCAGTTGGTAGTGCCTGGAATTCCTTCGGTTCTGGGTAACCAATACCGAATTCCTTCATTCTGAGTCTGGCGAGGGCATGACATCCACACAGTATGTGCTTCATTGTCTCTGCCTCCTCGCCACACATTCTACAATCTGTATTGTCAGACAGTCCCAACTTGGCCAATAGTCCTTTGACCCCAAAGTGACCGGTAAACACCCCCGTTATGATTCGGAGCTGTCTTTTGCTGTATTCCCATAATTTCTTGGTCCAGCCTGATTCTATACATTCCATGAATAGCTTTGAGTGCCTCAAGCCTGCCTTTTTCCTCCACTCTTGTTGGTGCTGGTTTTTGGCATAGTCCTTGATGGCTGTTGCTATGGTTCCCTGCGAGAGACCCACACATGGTTCAGGTCCTATGAAACTTGTCGCAGACCCTTTTCTAGCAAGTTCATCTGCAATTTCATTACCGATGAAGCCTTCATGCCCTGGGATCCATACCAGTTGCACCTTATTGTGCCTTCCAAGCTTGTTCAAAGCTAGGACGCCATTATACACAAGTCTAGAATCCACTTTAGGCGCACCTAGCGCTTTAAGTGCCGCTTGACTGTCACTGAGTATATAGATGTGCTTCCCTCTGGTAAGTCTATCTATGTTCTCCTGGGCACCGGCGATTATAGCGTATGTCTCCGCTTGGAAGACAGTCGCATAACCTCCCATACTTGTACTTGCATTGAAGTCGTTTGCATGAATGCCTGCTCCCGTACCTGATCCCATTTTTGATCCATCAGTGTACCAAATAATGTCCTCACCATCCGCTGTAGGTGGCTCGCGACCCTCGGCCCATTCCGCCCTCGTTGGAACTTGTACCTTGAAGTTCCTATTGAATACAAACTTAGGCTGCATTTTATCGCAGCTCATGGTTGTTATTCTGTCAAGAAAATTGTTGCTTTCCATGTTAGTGTGCTTAGTCTTCGGCGTGCAATAACTCCACAGGTCCATTGTTTTTAACCTGTGCAGCGATTTGCGCGCTTCGGACTGTATCACTATATGTAGCGGTGGTAGATCTAGCAATATTTCTAGCGCCGCGGTTGGCGTAGTTCTAAACGCCCCTGTTATAGCCATGCACGCCGTTCTTTGCACCTTCGTCAAGGCGTCTCTGCATGTGCTCCTCAACGTCCTTGGCCACCATACGAGGCTGCCATATAGGATGATCGGTCGTACCATCATGGTATAAATCCACTTTAGTACCTTTGGGCTTAATCCCCACGTCTTACCATACGCTGATCTACACATCCCAAATACTCTGAGAGCCTTTGTTATGGTGTGATCGACATGCTTTTTCCAATTGAGTTCCTTATCTAGTATGACACCAAGATATTTCACCTCACTGGACATTTCGAGTACCTGCCCATACAGTTTTAGTTCCTGCATGTCCTTAAGAATCCTCTTTTGTCCTAATGTCTCTCGCTAGCGTAGGTAATGGGAACCATGATGCAGGCAGACCTGCTGGATGGGGTATTCTTTTATAGAAAATGTTATTTTAACCCAAAAGTCATTTAGAAATTCTTTTCAGAATTCTCATAAAGTCATAATATAACAAAACAATAATTGTATGACAACCGTGAACTTAAACGCACCAGTGACATGTAGTTGAGTGGACAGTAAATGTAGGTTCAGGTAGGTTCTATGGAGCATTTTTAGTGCCCCGTAGAAATGTTGAACTTTGATGGTGATTTCTGACTTTTAGAGCAGTCTAAGCTGTGGTCTAAGTATTATAGTTAGTCCCATATAGACATTTTGATCCCAATAAAAATAGAATCGTTTAACATCCTGAAAAAAGTTGTCTATTGCTCTCGTTGCTTGTTTTTTTTTTCAATATGGCTGAAAAAACTAGCAAATCATCAAAACAGTGGGCTCGGCCGATTGACAGTGAAATGAAAAATGATAAGCTAGATATGCAAATATACGATATAACTCGATAACACGATAGCTTTGGGTTGTAGACGCCGCCGAGTCAGCGTGAAGGAATGTTTCCCGCCTTTTTGATACGATGGCGGTTATTTTAATCTAATTTTGACAAGTTTACTTATTCTCATATCAGTAACTTATCTAATTTTGCTTGTAACCCCTTCTGATTGATGATTAGAAAAGTTTAATGCACAAGGAGACATGAAAATTGTATTATTCTTTGAAAAGGTAGGAATAGTAAGTTAGGTATTGTATACATATTAAAATGAATATGTTAAGGCGTTTTGCGTCGAGGTCTTGCAAGCGACGCTCCTCAAAAACAGCGACCGCCTTCTGAACAGAGCTGCGCCATACCCCTCTCGTTGTGCAAGCCTGCAAGGTCTTCCCAACTATCGCAAGCCATATTCGGGCACATGATCGCCGCTCGTGAAGGTCATGGAGCCAGGTTCGCCATTGACGGACACGTCAAGGAGGACATCATCATCATCATCAAAATGAATATGCACATCAACGGTAACGTCGGTAAGTAAATAAATAAGTAGTTTATTTTTTCATTAAATCAAGGAATATTAATTCATTCATTCTTTTGTTATTTTTTTTTCTTCTTTCTTCATCAGTACATTTTATTTTCATTAACTGAATTCCAATGATAATGTCGTCTGTATTTTTAATGAATATTCGTTATAAAAATATATTATCTAGTTCGTATTTTCGCCAAAAACGCGGGAACGACCGTTGACAAGTTTGGGTGCGTTTAGTTTGTTTTTATCACTTTTTTATCATCTTAGTGTCACATAGTATTTGCTCGTAGTATCGACAGTATCGAGTCGTTATCTATGGTCGATATTTTTGTTTGCCCAGTCGCATCAATGGTCTCGGTCTCGAGTGTGTTTGAGCAATAACTTGTTCGATAAGTTGACGTTGTGATTAATTTCTGCTTACTAACTACTATTGCCAATACCTACCTATTTTTTAACCTACTTCCAAAAAGGAGGACGTTCTATGTTTCACTGTATTATGTATTTCTTTTTGTGCTTTTTTTCACAATACGACCGATTTCGAAATAAAATTTTGTTTAGAGAAATCAAAATCAGAATCAGATAGTTGGTAAGACTTGATAATAGGTAACCATAAATATATTCTAGATTTTATTTTCGTATCTGGTTACCAACACATACTACAACGAATCTTATGAGGAATATAATACATAGGAAAGATGATACATATAGAGTAACATGAGTACAATGATTAATTTTCATACTTTTGTATAGTTTATTCCAGTGTGAAAATTATTGTGCACACTTTAAGTTCGACATCAATTTACACAGAGACTTGAGCAGAAATTCGATAAATTTTCTTCGAGCAACTGACCTTTCAAGGCCCGTCTACGATTGAGTTGTCTGTAAAAGCTTTACCTCCAGTAACAAAGACTCGTCTTACTACCAATTTCGAAGACCTATACGTCGTTCTTCAACACAGGGTTACTAACTGTTTGAACTCCGGCGATATTTTAGAACACACTTAAAAAAACATTCCGTATTTCTCCCAGAAAAACTAAAAAAAAAGAAAATGAGTTAAAAATCAGCTATCATGTTTTTGGGTAAGGATCAAAAAGGTAAACGTAATTAAGGCATAGATAGCCATATAACGCGATTTAAAAAAGTCCGTTGCGCAACAAAAAATAACGGTACAATAAGGAGCCTTAAGGTATGTTATTCAATGATTGTCGTCGTACAGCGGAAAATTTCATACAAATTTTAATTGAGCGGTCTTCGCCCTTTTCCAACTTTACGAACTCTACATTTTAGTTAGTTACTTTCAAAACCAGTACACCTTCCCATCCTCCCTAAACCCTTACACACCATAATTAACAAATAAGTACTATAAGCTAGGCCTACCAAAATAGCAAAACAAAATCCATTACTTAGCTTATTACGGCTCATCCGACCGCACACCGCGTTCAGAAACCCGAAGCGTCCCCTTTCCCACAGAATTGGAAACGGCCACTTAAGGTCGTATTTGGACCCTCCTATGTAATAAAATACTAACCTACGATCTAATATAAAAGCCGATCGCATTAGCCAAAGGAGCCATTATTAAAAAGTATCAGATTTCCGAACGCAGCGTGGTATGTCAGCCAATCGCGTTCTCCCGCCATCGCATCGACCAATCAGAGAGCGGCATTGTTTTTTTTTTGTAGATCGAGTTAATGGATTGTTCTTCATTTTGATTTATGTGTTGTTTCGTTTTTTGGTTGTTTTTAAAGTATTGCTGCTGTAGCGAGTAAATACCGATTAGTCTGACTGCTGATTCGTTAATTGACGAGAGATAACTCGTTAGGCACAGTTTATAGTTAACTGGGTTGATAGTTTTCAATGTAACCAATGATTCGAGTCATTTAAAAATTCCGACTTGAATAGTAACAAAAGTGCACAAATGCTTTTCAAGCGCCATCTAGCTATTTTTGAAGTCAGATGTTTGTGAGCTCTATATGAACACTACTGTGAATTATGACGGACTTAATTTTTTTAATGTCCGTCTAAATTTCGTAACGCCACCTAGGCGGCGGTTGAAACGCTTCTGAGAATAAGCCTTTTAACCGTTTATATCTCAAAGAAGTTTTAGAATAAGGATAACTGTATTTATTCCCTTCTAATCTTGTTGAGCATAGATACTGTAGGTAATACTTAGGTTATCACGGGCTGAGATTCTGCAACACGACGTCTTACAATGCGCCTATTTTGCGTGAGGGGTTGAAGAAATGTCTATACCGTTGGCAACAAAACATCAAGTTGCTGCGTCACGCTGACTTGTTCGTCTTCTAGCATCGTGAGGACAGTCTTGAAGTGTACCTAAGTAATATTTTAAATTAAGAGGAGCTTAAAATGAATACCGCCAGTACAAAACATTATGCAATATGTACATACAGTTGTCATGTTCTTTGACTTTTTATATTGTCGTAATAATTGATTTAAAACAGTTCACGATTTTATGAGAGTCATAGAGGTAAGAAGGAATCGGGGATTATTATGATACACCACTGGCAACAAAGAATAGGATTGATAGAACCATCCAACAAATAAATCATAGATTGATGACGTCGGAAGTCCATCTGTCATTCCAGATTGCCATACATTGTTTTCTTGTACTATGTACTGTATGACTTTATTAATTCAGGTCGCTCTGTTATGAATTATACAATTGTAAACTAAAAAGCGTGATGTAGGTACGATTCTTGTCAGAAGTTAAGCGCCATCTCTCAGACGGGTCACGAATTAAGTTGTGTGTATATTTGGGTAAGTATTTTTTTCTGAAATGGCTAAAATTTTTCCTGAATATAAGCTCATGAAAATAAAGGTGAAACAGTCGTTCTTGGAAAATATAATGAGTCTGAAATTACACATTTCAGTCGTTTGGCTGAGATTTTACGAGTTATTGCTGAAATATATTGGCACGGGCAGGAAATTCCATTCCAAGTAAATGAAGCAATAACAAATTGTAATATAAAGGGAAATAGGGGAAACTATTGAGCTCCGATGTTTCATTTGTCCGAATTTTCATAATTCCGAAAACCATGTTCAGATGAAATGTCGTGTATTTTTTTGAGATTTCGCATAACCCTAACCTAACTTAATTAAATTGTACCTATAACATTCCATCCACAGCAAATATGATCGTTTGGCGTGGCGTGATAGCAGAAAGCGTTATTATGAACACTCGTATAGTTATGATGGTTTCGGATAAATGAAACTTCAGAATATTTGGGTGTTCTCATATAAACATATAATGGTGATAAATTAAGTATTATTTCTTTCTTTCATTATTAAACACCTTTAACAGCTTAAAAACATCAAATTCATTCACATTGAGATATTTCGCAATAAATACATGATAGATAACTTCTTTTTAATTTTTTTTCTTGAAATACCTACAAAACTACAAAGAATATGGGGCCTAATTCGAATGCCACTGATATATAGCTATTTGGGCGATATATTAACCTTAACGCCTCAGATGGTACGGACATGTGAAAAGACGCAACGAAGACCATGTAGTACAAATCGCATTAAACCTGCCCGAACAGAAGAGGGGCAGAGGCCGCCCGCCGTCGACCTGGTGGTCAAATATAAAGAGAGACCTCAAGCAAGCCCAGTTGCCAGACCAGACAACCCAAGACAGGACAGCTTGGCGCAAGAGAGTGAGGAGACCCGACCCCGAATAACGGGAACAGGGATGGACAAAGAAGAAGAAGATTAACCTTAAACTAACTTCATAAAACCTACCGACCTTACAGTAATCTATTCACAGTGAAATGTTTCGCAATAGATACATTGTGCTAGAAGCGATCCTCCCCGTATTATTGACCGAGCGCACGGCGCAGGCGCGGCGGGCTTACACACATATAGCTGCTAGATACGACCCGCATTCCAGTTATAGTTATCAACAGGTAGGCCCTTCAGACGCTAAGAAAGAAGTTGTATAAGAATGCTAAGTATAGACTATTTCTCGCGCGAGATAACCCGTCTTTTTCTGTGCTGTAATGTGAGAGAGTGACGAGTAGCGCGCGACAATAATCGCAAATGGTTGCGTTTATTACGTGATAAATGGGTGACAAAGCATTTGTCCCTCACTCTCCGATTTTGTCAAAACGTGACGGATGCTTGTCACTTATTTATCTCGTGATTAACCAACCATCATGCGCCCGCTGGGCTTGGATATCGAGCTGCGTGTTTGTCGAGCGACAAAGTCTCACCCGTCTTCCTTTTTCGAGGATCTAGCTTCGACATTAGCTGGCTTTACAAGCACTGATACAGCCCTTAATCAGCTTAAAGGGCTGTATTAAGCGCTTATGCAGTTTTAGTTTTCTAGTTCAAAACTCTATCTCACAATGACGCTACTCATCTAATTTTACAAAATTAAAGCCATACATAACCTCAATAAAATTACCTAAAAACAAAGGCTTCAGAAAAGAGACAGACAATGTATTAAGCACGCGAGCCACAGTTGTGGCAGAGGTGTAGCGGGGACAGGGAACGTGGAGAACGAAGGTGCTGCCAACTGGTGCGGGGTGCCGGCAACTAGAATCTTTTACTTTGATAATTGACGTTGATGGTGATGTTACTTAGAGTTCCTGCAAGTTCTCTTGCGCAGCAAAGGTGCTGGTGCTGCCAATCTGTATATTTCACCTTAGAACTATGTATTGTATAAGGTGAAAGATATTGGCTTTATGCCTATATGTACCTATAAGGTGAATGATACAGATTGGTTAATACCTATGTATAAGGTGAAAGATACTGATTGGTTTATACCTATGTATAAGGTGAAAGATACTGATTGGTTTATACCTATGTATAAGGTGTAAGATACAGATTAGCTTATGCCTATGTATAAGGTGAATGATACAGATTGGTTAATACCTATTTATAAGGTGAAAGATACTGATTGGTTTATACCTATGCATAAGGTGAAAGATACTGATTGGTTTATACCTATGTATAAGGTGTAAGATACAGATTAGCTTATGCCTATGTATAAGGTGAATGATACAGATTGGTTAATACCTATGTATAAGGTGAAAGATACTGATTGGTTTATACCTATGCATAAGGTGAAAGATACTGATTGGTTTATACCTATGTATAAGGTGTAAGATACAGATTAGCTTATGCCTATGTATAAGGTGAATGATACAGATTGGTTAATACCTATGTATAAGGTGAAAGATACTGATTGGTTTATACCTATGTATAAGGTGAAAGATACAGATTGGCGACAGTTCCTACAGGTTCTCTTGCACAACGGAGGTGCTGCCAACTAGTCGCCATCTAAAGTAAGTAAGTATGGATTTATTAGCAAATGCCTACACGTTAGTATGTTATTTGGCTTAAGGGGTACAGACCGACCAAAAAGAGTAGAAATTAAAAAGTGGCAATACCGTAGTGTCGTCCCTGTTTTCTTATATTGATAAGAAAGTCACTACAGTATTGCCACTTTTTAATTTCTACTCTTTTTGGTCGGACTGTAATGGCGGGGAAAATAACCCACAAGGGCAAAGCTGGACGGTTTCATTCATAGTAAACTTAGTTATTTGTCTTTAAAATATTTCGCAGAAATTTTAATTTGCATATCGTTCGTTATATTACCTACAGATAGACCTAAGCCTAATTCGAATACAAATATTTGCTGAACTGTATCAGGTCTGGTTAGCTCTCACCATGGACCCACCACTCACAACACATGGACAACCCACTAATGGAAATGTACCTGTGCCACAAGGGTGATTACTAATATTAAGTGTGTAGTGTTTACTAGTTTGTAAGTAGGTAGGTATATTCAAAGTAGAGTCCTCTTCCATGTATTTTCCTATACAAATACGCTAATCTCGATGTTTACTAGTTTGCAATGAGTAATGTTGAAGGAATATTTTTAAGTAAACATACAGTAAGTATTCATTAGACACTTGAAGTACCATGTGCTTTAAGTCACATGCCAAATATACTGGACCGTCAAGCGAATAGTCAATTCTACATAAAAAAACGAAGCAGACATACAATAAAAAACCGGCCAAGTGCGAGTCGACCTCGCGCACCGAGGGTTCCGTGCAACGAAACATATTTTTCTTGTTGTTTGTCTAGGTACTAGACAGTTGAAATTTTCACCTGCAGATGATGTAAGTACTTATTTCTGTTGTCGCTTTAACAAAAAAATACAAAAAACAAGAAAAATATGTTTCATGAGGTACTACCACTACTACCTGCTACCACGGTTCATGAGGTACAGCCTCGTAACAGTATTGAGCTAAAAACGGCAAAAAAAATAACATGTTTGTTGCATGGGAGCCCCACTTAGATATCTACCTACTTATTCTATTCTGTTTTTAGTATTTGTTGTTGTAGCGGCAACAGAAACACACTGTGAAAATTTCAACTGCCTACCTATCACGGTTCATGAGATACAGCCTGATGACAGACGGACAGCAGAGGCTTAGTAATAGGGTCCCGAATTTACCTTTTAGTTAGTACGGAACCTTAAAACGGATAAAAATCCTAGCAAATATAATCCTATACCTAAGTGTATTCATCCTTCAGAAGCAATACAAAATGAAATGAAAATCCTATAAAAATAGTTTCATCTATAGCATCACCCACGACGCACTGTGGTCGCGCGACTCCCCAGTACGTGCTCGCAGCGCCCTCTGCCGTGCCCTGATAATTCCCGTGTTTATTTGTCCAGTCTAATATCTGGGGTCGACGGCCGCGCGGTGCTGATCTACTTTGATTCATTTATATTATTCACTAGCGACCCGCCCCGGCTTCGCACTGGTGCACTGCTATTTTATGCATGTATTATACATATAAACCTTCCTCTTGAAACACTCTATCTCTTCTAATCTGTTGCGTAGTTTTAAAGATCTAAGCATATATGCTTTACATAGGGACAGACAGCAGGAAGCGACTTTGTTTTATAGGTACTATGTAGTGATGAAGTTGAATTCAGCAGCTTATCAATATAATACCATTAAGAAAATTATACAGTCAAAATCCTTATTAACCGATTTATTGAAATAATTTTGAATGGATGGGCAATGTTACCCTACTAGGGCTAAAGTAGAACGAAGAGCTATCTAACAACTTCAAACACACCTGTGGCGTGGAGACATTCTCGTTAGTGGGTTTCTGTGACACTAATGTGTATGAGCTAACAGAGCTGTTGGCTCATTATTGTCTAAGTCCTCCTTTTACCTCAGACTCATTATATCAATGTCAATCGTACTAAGCATCTAGGGGCCATTTTTAGATTTTAGTTTAACACAATTTTGGTCTAGTTTAGTGTTATTTTCAGGTTTAGTTTTACTATAAGTAAATATTTTAGTCTTATATGTATTCTTATACAATAAATATATTATCGTATTAAGGTAGGTAATTTTGTTCACATCCTTTGTATACCTATAACGAAGAGATACTTTTAGCATTCCTGTGGCGCGGAGACATTTTCGTTAGTGGGTTTGGCACATAAAGCCCGAATCACTGGTAGTAAGGGTTCAAGTCATGTCAAAGAAATCTAGGTATCTAAACTTTTTTCACCAAAAAGCCAAGCAATATTGATGGCATATTACGCATTTCGCCGCTCGAGACGCTCTGAGCTAACAAAGCTGTTGGCTCATTATTGTCTAAGTCCTCCTTTTAACTTGGATTTAATATTAGCCGCTTTTTTACCGGGACAGGACATTTTACACAAGTATTTGCTTACGGAAGATGAAATTAAAGATTTCATTTCCTTTGTGTGTGTTATTAATATTGGATTTGGAGTTTATTAGTCGAGAGGTTGTTAGTCGGTGATAAATAAGGAAAATTTGATGGACTTTGGAATACTTTGATGACTTATATAATGAACCATTTATTTTTCTTTTATTTAACTTAGGTACTAACAAATTCCTACTTACAACAAAGCTCGTATCTCAATATTAATCTACCAACTAGATACGAGGTTTTGAAGAGTAGTGACAGAAATTTTAGTGAGTTTTGCTTGTCACCAGGCGATATATTCCTCTTTTCCTTTTTTCTATAATATTCTAGAATTATATTGAAAACCAATTTGTTATGGAGATGGGATCATCAAACTTTCAGCGCGATGCACGTTTTCTTAAGTTTCGTGTAAGTATCCGACTACAACAACAAATCTTTAAAATTGTCTTTCTATACGTAATACTAAACATTCAACCGGTATATTTTTTTGTAAGATATTTTACGAACGACCGACTCTCTCCTCGTATGGAGACACAACTTTACACCGAACTGTCTTAAAACTGCTACTAGTCTAAACGAATCTATGATTGTACATAATAAGATCAAACAGTGATTACCGAGGGCGACGGCGGACTTTTCATAAGTTCAATTGAACGGAAAAATCCACCCGTAGTAATCACTTGGATGGGTTCATGCAGTAAAGATATGAAGTAAATCCGTCAGACAAAGCATTTAAGTATATCATTATTATTTTCGGTATGTCTATAAACACGACAATTCACATTTAAATAGTTAAATACAATTGTTTATTTTGTGTTTTTTATTTATATTTATTTACATATAATGAAAATATACATTTGTTGCTATACCAGCGGACAAAATCATAAAAGATTTAACTGCCACTGTGTTCGCTCAGTTAAATATTGCAAACATTATTAAATATGAAAATAATATTACTAATGTTAAAGAAAAAATTTAAATAAATAAGATTGTTATACTCTTCTTCTTCGTTTCGCTCTTGTCAGAGCGGGTCGTGGTCTTCATGAGGGAGGGTTGGGGGCTGCTGTCGCCCGCCTAACGATGTCTCGCCATCTCGTCCGGTTCATCGCACTTCTGGTGCATTCATGCAATGGTTTGCTCAGAGTATATTATAGAATTTAAACGTTATACATACAGAAACTTATACGGTAAAAAAAGAATAGAATTTTTAAAGAATGCATATTAATTTCATATATTTCAGTGGTTAAATCTATTGGATGTTTATTATATAGACGTGACGTTTACAATTACGAGTAATAATATTTATTGGTGCCGTCTCGTCCACACCGCGCCAGCTAACAATTAAGGTTGATTTAAAAAAAAACCTTTATTTAAGAGAGGACTGGACGGGGTCGTAATTTGTTCAAATTTTCTTTAAAAATTCTCATCGATGTCCATTTAATGGAGTAGGTACTCGTTGTTTATTCTGACTTCGTGATTCGATTCATCGCGAACTTCGAAATAAGATTAGCCGGTAATTCTGTTTTGATAATTACCTGGGGGCTTTATGATGATTGCTTTCTGAGGTACTGTTATTTTTTAGGACCTGAATATTCAACCGACTACGTCAAAAAGCAGGTAGAAAGGGAGTGGCGAGTTGTGTATGTATGTTTGACAAAATCTAATAAAGAGGGATGCTCTTCTCTTATAAATATACAAATGTGTCATAGACGTATTGAAATTGTATAATATTTTTTCATTTTAAAATCTCACCATTATTTTGATATCTCATTCAATATTATTAACTACTTAATCTCAATTATTTGTACCACTAGACTTATTGATTCCGTACCTACATATGTATACCAAATGTAAAATAAGAATACCTAGTTTAATTTAGACTAAATAATTATGTAATAACACTGATTGGCTCTGATTATATTATAGCTTATGTTGACGATGTATGATTATTATTAATAAAAAATCTATCTATATATCATTTCATTGAAAGTATTTATCTCTGAAACCATAAAATATGCCTGCTTTGTCCAAACGTTTCCCGACATAATTCTAATGATATTAATAAGTGGTAAGGTGCATTACAGTAGTTAATTCGAATACGTTATATTTCCCATCATCGCATTCTTTAACACACATAAAATAGGTACGTACGCAAGGTTTTGTAATGTCACTAAATATATAATGTATAACATCTGAGCATTTAGTACCCTTACTATGATTTTACAGTGACCGTACTCGCTACCGACATCGTGCATGATTTGTATGGAGAATTGTAGTTCTACAAAGTAACCGCTAGGGGCGCTGTAGCTACTATTCTCCATACAAATCGTTTACGTAGGCGCTAGCGAGCTCAGTCACGTTAACAGTACTTTTATCTCACGAGCGCGGGTGAGCTATGTTTGTGTGAGTAATGTACATGCACATTGGCTCTGTGTGGGTGAGCTCGGGAGCGTTCGGTGCCGGCTCATGCCGTAACTCATGGTAAGGTAAGGGTACTGATGACTTGAAGAAGGTGATGAGCGGTTATGATCAATTATCAGAATCTCAAAATTATTCTAACAAACCCAACAGAAAATAATTAAAAGTACTATATTCATTGCTCCTGATCAGTAGAATATTTATTACAATGGAAAATAAATTAAAAATATACATACTAAAACTTAAAATTAAAAAGAATCCCCCAGTATTGCTCCTGATCTGAACACATCAAAAATACTAACGTAAGTGCAGCTAATAAAAAAACATGTTTATTTTCTTCACAGCAAGCTGACTTACTTCGTTACTTCCCAAGTGACGCCAAAGGTACGTCTAACCGACAATTATAAAAACCCTTATCAGGTCGTGAGATAAGGGCCCGGAACCGACGAGCAGACGAGCAAACAGAGTTATCTGGGACCAGGCGACGGTTGAGACCGTCTAATGCATAATATTTTGTACCTTTCAAGTTTTTCTTGGAGGTGTCAAAGTCTGGGCTTTACCATATATACAATAATAATGATTGAAAACGCAATACGCAGAGTTCTCTCTCTAGTAGGTTTATGTTATCTTAAAATATACTAGACATTGTGGCGGTGGAGCAGTGAAACGCAGCGGATCTCATACCTATATACTTACATATTGAAAACAATTAGGTATTTCTTCTTCCTTTACACTCTTACCACACGGCGCCATTCTTCTCTCACAGCCGCGCGTCTGGGGCTCATGTGCAGAGGGCAGTTTGTGGCCGATTTGATTTGGTCAGTCCACCTCAAGGGAGACCTACCGCGTAGTCTAGTACCGTCTTCTTTGTTCTGAAACACCAGGCGCTCAATGGATGAAGCTCTCCGTCTTGACTTGTGTCCGAAAAAGGTGAGGATTTGAGGTTTCACGGAGGAAGGTCCTGTTCTGTGTTCAGCTCTTGAAGAATGGACTGGTGGTGCGAAATTCAGTTCACGAGTTATATTTACATCATACTCATACTTTGAAAAGTTTTCCTATTAAGATTTGGTAGAACTTCTAATAACGAATGGAAAGGGATTATGGATCGCCATGAAGTAAACATTTTCTGAGTCTTTTTGAGGAAGCGAGTTTTGGACATCCTCTTTTTGAAGTCAGTTCAAATAATATATTCAATAAAAGCCAAGGTTGTATTGTGTACAATAAGCTTGCTTGGCTTGTACTGGTTCATCCAGTCAGCACATCTTGCCGCGGAGGCCGCGCGTGCCGTTCCGCGCCGATGCACGGCGCCATCTTGTGGACGTGATGACCAACACCGACAACAAATCAAACTAATTCGACACACATCATGGTATTTTTAAACACCGATGATTTTTATTTATGAAAAAAGCAGCTGCATCGAAAACATATAATTTTCTCACACTAGAATGCATGATTTAATACGGGGAAATACATTTTGTAAATTCAAATTTCCCAATTTCTCATTATCATTAGACTAAAATTTTGTTACTGCCTTGGATGAAAGGCTCTGAAACAAATGTTATCAATCATTTTTCATTTTCAGTTTCATTTTCATGAAATAGCTACATAGTAGTTCATTGTGTACAATACAAGCTTGCCTGGCTTCTATCGGTTCATCCAGCCACGGCGCCATCTTGCGGACGTGATGACCAACACCGACAACAAATCAAACTAATATCCGACACACAAACATAGGTAATGTATATTGTAAAAAATACCTTGTTCTACTACAGATAAAATGAAGTAAATACATAAATTTTGTAGCTTATTCAAAAGGCTAGCTTTGGTGAAAAACTTAGAGGTGTCGCTGACGAGAATAATTAAAAAAAAATCGTACGGCAATATATCCTATAATTGATGTCATATAATTGTCTTTACTATATGTACAATATACGTGACGCACATCGAAATCAGCTAGCTAGAAAAACAAAATATTGGTTAAAAATCATATTTCGTTTTATTTTTATAAAAAAAACTACAAAGTTTGGGGGGCTAAACTTTAGCATATATATACTTTTTACTGCCACATCATAAAAGTTTGATGCAACAACTCGCTGGGGGCAGATTCAGTAAGCTTATCCTGGCATGGCCTTTCTTAACAACTCCTTATACGTCACCTTCTTATATTCTTACGGGATCTCATTGTCAGACTTAATTTTTGACAGGGGACCGGATTAAAAAATAATAACCGTATTAAATACTGCCTAGGATGAAATGCATAGTACTTTACAGCTGCCGGCAAATTTTTTGAGCGTAACCGTGACTGCGCAGTAGCCGATTTACGTACAAATGTACTCATGCGCAGATGCCATTTTTGTTCTAAAAGTTTGCCGGCAACTATATTATATATCCTACTACATTCAGCTGTAGACGGATTTTTGCAAAGATAAAAGTTTCCGTCCACAGACGTGGTGCCCACAGTCCGTGAAAGTATTTCCTCATTTGGCAATCATTTCATGTCGCTGCTGACGCTACACGATCAAATATTTCGGAAATGGTCCACGAGCCGGTTTTTTGCGTCCTCAGCTGGACAAACAACGACAAGTGCGCTTCAAGGAAAACATCGTAACAGAAAAAAAATAAATTTTCGCCTAGACACTGATCCATTGGCGTGGTTTGTTCGCTAGTTAAGACCAGTAATGACCACAGTCATATAGTTAACTTTATGTTCTTTAAAATTATTAAATTATTTTCATCGTCATCATCAATTATTTATTTATTCATTTATTTAAAATAATTACACAGCATTACAGTTAGTCCTAATTCACTGTGAATTACAAAAATTAAATTAAACATTACAACATTCACAACATATTACATATTAGCTAGATCCAATTACTGAAAAATTACAGCCATCCATCGCCTCACAGTACTTTAAACATTCACGACACACAATCATCCAACTACTTCCAAAAACGTCCAAATCTGATGCGAGATAGGTTAGGTTAGGTTAGGTTTTCTATTGGGAATGCTTGTATGGAGAGGGATCAATCGGTAGTGATACCGGAGTACAGCAATGCCATTTGGTACGAGTATTATACACGTCCACCTGAGCCCAAAACGCCCGGTAGCCAGTCAAAGCACAGAGCTCCCGGCGCTCAGAAAAAAAATCTGCCGGATTAGTGTGAACCTTGACTTCACTCAAAGGTACTAATCCGCAGGATTTTTTTCAAAATGTCATACTCTTTTCCAGTAGGAAACGGACTAGAAAAACCGGCTGGCGGTGAATAAAAGTGTAAGCTTGAATCGAAGATAGCTATTTAATGATTTTAAGGAGCTAAATATAATACCCTAACCTGCGCATACGTAACTAATATTATGTATAGGCGGTTGTCACACTGCCGCCGCGTCTCGTTGCGAGACGCGGAGCTACGGACTCGCATGCGGAGACAACGCATCAACGTCCGAGTTTTCTCTGCATCTCCGTCCGGAGCTGCGCTGCACGACGTCCCGCGTCCGTCGTTCGTCGTTACTTCCGTCTCACGTTCATTTCACATTCGAACGTCAGAGTGAAAACAGTTCCTATATTTGGCGATAAAACGGACCTTATTCAGAACGCTGCGATGATACTTTCAGTTTGGTTTTTATACAATCGAGTCATAAAACGCAGAAAACACTGGGTACATCCCTATTTACAAACCAGACCTATAAATGGGTCTTTTGCTAGAGATTACCAAGATTTTTTTTTTATTTCACCCGTATGTCAACCGCGTCGTTTGATTGTCTTGCTTTTTGCACACGGTCACTATATTCGTTGCATTTCATATTCGAAATTGCTGGACGAATTTCAATTTCAAAAATATACTTATCGATGTCGATATCCATTGCGCCTACGTCCTTCTTGAACTAAAAACGGTCCGGCACTGCGGAGCTCAGTGTGACATACCCTGCGGCACGCACCGCATCCCCGTCCCAGCGCGCGAGTCGTCGTGCGTCTCGCTCTTCCGTGCGTCGAGGCGGAGCCAGTGTGTCGTACCATGCGATTTTTCTATACAAAATCAAGATTCTACATACAAAGTTAAAAAACGCATCAACGGACGACGCTGCGAGATGCGGAGCAGTGTGACAACCGCCTGCACCACGATACCATTTGTCTCTTCTCGCCTCAAGCTCAAAGCCATTCGTTTAAGCTTCAACGATAAATTTATCAGCTAATCTCATCGTCACAAGGTTTCAATTCCATTGACGATGGTTTTAGTTTGTTATCCAAGGCCTGTGCTGGAAATTTCGAAATTGAGAAAAGCGCGGCTTAATGGGTTGTGGTGGTTGCGAAATGCGTGATACTAATGATGTCATGTTTAGCGACCTTTTAACACAACCTTGTTTAGAGGCCTTATTCCTTAAAACATTTATTTTTTTCATATTATGACACATATATATTCATTATTTCAACCAATCTAACATACCTATTTCATGCTTTCATTGCAGTCGAAAATAAGTTGAAAAAACTGTTTTGTGCGTGAATTATGTCAATTTCGAGTAGTAATTTAAACAAAACTTACAATGAAAAATTCTAATTGTAGGTTTCAAATATATATACCAATAAATCGCAATTGCCCTGTTCTAAGTACATAGTAACATTGATAATATGTTTGACCATAGAGAAAAATGTTTTTAAAATTATCAGCGTTTTTGAACGGATTAAGGAGCCTTAAAAGCTTACTGCTGTGGCGTAACCACCATTCAATATTCGGGCCCTTTTCAGAATCTTCGGATTGGACAATTCTAATACCAAAAGAATTGAATCCAAATTTTTTATTACAGAATTATCAAGGATACCAAATCATTTTATCTTCTTTGCTACTTGTGAAAAACATAATCAAGAAAATGTGAAAATATATGCAAGGAATTGTGTGAATGAAGTTACAAGGTATACCTAATTGAGACGGTCACGATACACTAAAAGAATAGTCATCATCATAAATTTAAGAGCTACGCTCTCGTCGGTGGAGCAATTTTCATGCATCTCGTTCTTGCGTCTTCTCCTTGACAGCCTGATACAGCACGACGTTCACCTTTTCCTTTATTTGGTCCATGTAAGCTCTCCTTAGCCTTCCTTAAAAGTATAGTACTTAGTAAAATTTCTGTAGTGTAATAGCCCTGGATTCGAACCCGGGACTGTCGCTTCGCACTATCAGAATGCGATTTGCGTTTTATACCTGTCTTGCTCGCTCCTACGCGATCCAGATAAGAACTTCTCAGTTTTCACTCTTATCCGAATCGCAATCTGAGAGCTCACGGAATGTAACTAAACAATTGTCGTCAAAGAAATAATAACTAGGCATTGGACTTTCGTTAGCAAGGTAGGACTTTACAGTGCTACCAAAAAGAGTAGAAATTAAAAAGTGGCAATACTGTAGTGCCATCCCCGTATTTTATATTGATTAGAAAGGGAGGACACTACAGTATTTAATGCCACTTTTTAATTTCTACTCTTTTTGGTCGGACTGTAGAGAGGTATGGAGCCGATATTAAGGAGCAAAAACATAGAAAAAGCCGCAAATATTTACGTATTTTATGATGACGAAAAAATAATACCTGACACAAATCAGGTCTTTGTATTAGTCTAAGATCCCGATATAGAACGACCTTCACCGAGATGTTTATTTGATGAAATGTATTTTATATTTAATTTAATATGTCAATAAACATATTGCATATTGGGTTGCCTAACAAATTTTAGTCCAGGGTATGTTTAATTAATAATTGAAAAAAAAAAAAATATTTTTTTAACATTTCACCGGTTTGATTATTATTAGATAAATTCTATACCAATCGAAAGTATGAAGCCCATAGAATATGCAAACGTTAGGTTGCCTATTCTTTTCCCGTCACAACTATCGGGTAGCCAGGTACCTATAAACAGGTAAATCTATCGACTTGGCGGGGCACTGCCGTGCCCCCAGATACCTACTAGCATTTTGCAACGGTCTGATTATTGAATTGAAATTAAATAAAATTAAGATTATTTTATTATGAATTTATCTAATAATCAAACCGGTGAAATATTTTTTTTTTTTTTATTTAATTTTTAACAAAATATACCCTGGACTAAAATTTGTTAGGCAACCCATATGCAATATATTTATTGACATATTAAATTAAATATAAAATACATTTCATCAAATAAACATATAGGTGAAGGTCGTTCTATATCGGGATCCTCTACTATTATTCTTCAGACTTTTTCCTTGAATGAAATACACTTATAAGTATGAGTACCTATGAGTATGAATACCGATTGTATTATAATTTTAATATCGGCTCCATAGTTCTCTAAAGTACTACCGTTTTATCGAAAGTACGATGCCTAATAATAACGTAAAAAAACTTCATTTTCAAAACTTCTACGGATTGATCCAACAAAAGCGTACCTTCAACATTGCGTAATATTATCAATAAGCTACGTATACTTATGAAATGACAAGGAAAATTACTCAGTTTGTATTAAAACTTAGCTTTCAGTGTCAGCGATAACTCCCAATCGGGCATCGAACTCAATTGACAAGTTTACTATCAAGGTATACTTTATCTTAAAGAGCCTATTCGATCTACGCCACTTTAGATTACTGTCTAACAGCAATTGGCATTAGTTATCGGTGCAATAAGATTGGATTAGGGAATCAAAACACGCAATATCTTGTAATCTGATGAATGAAGTGTTTTTATTTTAGTAAATTGCTAATGAGAAGAGATAATCGTAGTTGATGAATTGGTGTTTAGGGTTCCGTACCCAAAGGGTAAAAACGGGACCCTATTACTGAGACTTCGCTGTCCGTTCGTCCGTCCGTCCGTCTGTCACCAGGCTGTATCTCAAGAACGGTGATAGATAGACAGTTGACATTTTCACAGATGATGTATTTCTATTGCCGCTATAACAACAAATACTAAAAATAAAATAAAATAAATATTTAAGGGGGGCTCCCATACAACAAACTTGTTATAGATTATGGTACGGAACCCTTCATGCGGACTCGCACTTGCCCAATTTTAATTTTCACCTTAATATAATAAATATTTGTCCTAATATGAAAAAAAAAGGAATAAGGCCTCTTAAATAGAAAACAAAATATGTAATATGTAAAGTAGGTATGTAAATCACACTTTTCTTGGACCCATTTAATTTTCAATAGCGAAAAGTAACAATAAGTACCTACATGTGTTTGTTTCTTTATGAAACTCAATATGCAATGATAACGTAGGAAAACTAGTTCTTCCGCCGTGTTTGCCCGGGCTCATGTTATTTTAATTCCGGCTAAGTGCGAGCTGCAGTCATCTCGGGGGAGATCAAAGACGCCGCTGGATGACCAGGGGGCTATTCTAACGAGCGCGAGACATTGTCGCCGAAATATGTCGAGTGACTCGCCGCGGCGATATTGGCCTATGAAAAAGTTTGAGTCCTTTTACAGAAAATATATTGAAACAAATGTTTTTTTTTGTATAGTAAGTAATTAATGCAGCCTAAATAATATGTGATAGTAACTAAACATTATTGAAAGGAACAGAGCTATTTGTCTACTAATTATCAGCTTTCCTAAATTAAATTAAATGAAAAATGATACAGGTACTGAATCAGAATCTCCACTTCTAATTAGTTTTCGGCCCAACAACTGGCCAATTATATAGAGCTAGTTTACAGAGCCATCGGATTAACCAACCAGTCATTTTTATAACACGTAGTACATATTGATTTATACTTACACGATTTGCACACATTATCAAATTACTTATAACAAAATAACATCAACCCCAGAGTAAACTGATAATCTTATATTGTGCCAAGTGCGGATAGCTCGAAATACTCTCTAGCTCTTCAGTCCTTTCGAGATCATGAACGTAATATCACGACCGAAACGTCGACGTAAACGAAGAAACACATTTATTTTAACTTGATTAAGTCCCGTTTTGGTATAATAATGTCGTTAGCAAACATTTCTGTTTTAATAAAATTTCTTTAATATCTGCCATGCCTTGTGTTCGAGAATAGCCCCTGCGACGGGGACACAGGGAATATTAGATGGCTCAATTCCCTATAATCTCGGCTGCGCGAGGAATTAGCTTGGCCACTGCGCAGCGGGACGCCGCTGGGGTAACTTGGACCAAATCTTTACATATCATAGACTTAAGAGCTGGGCTCTTGTCGGTAGCAATTTTCTCTTCTCTTTGGCAGCCCTAACGGTTACTTTTTAGGGTTTTATTTTATTTGGTGTATGTAAGTTTCCATTCGTCTTTCTGTTTCCCGCCTTTGCTGCCGCTACAATCGAAGCATTGCCTTATCTTAATGATATCCTCCGACGTATTTTCATAGATATTTAATATAATTTATGTATCAAATGCTTTCAAATGTGAAATCATCTTAGATGAAGTAATAGTCTCGGCTTTTAGAGGAATTAGCTCGGCCACTCCGACGGACGACAGAATGTTGGGGTGTCTAACTTGTACTAAACTCTTTACTTAAGAAAACTTGACGTTATTCCGACTCTAATTGATAGATAAGATGCTATTTAAATGTGCAAAAATCTCAATTGAGTCACAATCATGGCTGCGCGAGGAACTGGGGTAGAAAATAGTACCAAACCTTTACGTTTTATAGACGCAAAGAAAGCTAGGATTGATTGATGTCGTTAGTAATTTTCATACAAGTTTTATCTCCTTCCTTTTCTTATTGACGGCCCCTAACGTTTATTTTTCTTTTAATTGGGACATAAATCCTTTCCTTTCCTCCGCAGATGAATTAAAAAAAAACTTTTACCGGTTCCCCTGCTGCTACCCCCAGGCCAAGGCAAAGCAATGCCTTGTCCCGATGACATCCTGATACTTTGGATACGTTTATTCTAATTTAAGGATCTGCTTTTAAAATGACTGCAAATACAGAAAATGGTTTAAATATAAGTGTCATTGAAAGTTCTAGTTACTTACCTTACTTACTTAAGGTAAGGTGGGGTAGGACTAACAATGGGTTAGTTATTGGACTGCAGCAGCATTATCCCACTTGTACCATAGCTTACTTAATGGCTTAGCGATCCAAGCGAGTCTTGGCCCCCGACACGAGTTTACACCACTTGTCCTGATCTACGTAGCATCTCACCACCATCCCGCAAGTTTTTCTAATAGTATAAATATGAAAGTGTGTAGATATTTGAATGTCTCAACGACGACTAAAATATCTAAAGAATTTATCCCAGTAACGAACGCAAAGTCTCCGCATCTTCGTAAAAAAATGTTACTTATTGGTAAAACTTTCGCTGCGTCCGCTCCCGCCGGCACCAAAGCGTGGCCTTACCCTGATTACATCCGCGACATCCCTTTGATGCCTCCGAGCGTATGAAAAAGTTACATAGTGCAGAATTTTATTATGAGCGGAGCTGCATATGAATAGATTGTAGACGGTGAGTGCTTAGAGGGGATAAAATTTTATATCAAAATTGCACCGTTTACGGATTACGCTTTATGAATTTAGCCTGGATTTGGTGTACAAAACTCGGCACTTAAAAAATTCCGTAAAAAATGGAATATGCCTCTCTCTCACTCTCTCTCTACCTCTCTATCTCTATCTCTCTCTGCCATACTCTTGCATCTGAGATGCCAGAAGCTAAATATAATATCAGGAAAGCTCAAATACAGCTCTTTAGCGATAAGATCGCCGGTTTTTTTACCTCTATTGAATTTTACAACTTATCTGTATATTATGTTTGTATTTCAATCCTGTTGAGGAGTATAATATAAATAAATACATATCAAACAACCTCACAAAAATCAATCTAGTCCCAAATTAAGCTCAAGAAGGCTTGTGTTATGGGTACTTACTAGACGACGATATACATACTTATATAGATAAATAGATATATGCCTAAAAACATAGAACAACCATGACCCACTAATCAACCACAAATATTTAATATAGAATTCTCTATTCTATTTTATAACTACATATATTTATCTTTTTCCGTACGTACCTACTCATCCGTAAGTATCTATCTAGCTTATGAAAATAAAAGCTTGTAAAAAACAAACAATTGAATTAAAAACCTCCTTTTGTAAGCTATGCTATAGTATTACAGACGATGCCTTTATCCATTTTATATCAGATATACTCACAGACATATTGAGATAACTTCACCCAGCTTTACATTACCAGACACTGACGTCACAAGGATTCATAATTACCGTAAAATTTGCATAAGTATGTTTAAGTAAACCTAGGGACCTAATTCCATTAATATCTCTCTGATATATCAGAGATTTCCGAAGTGGCTATATACCTAGTCGTCGGTCGCATTAATTATGAGTCTCATTTGTATGCTACGCCATAGATACCAGGTGCAAACTTACCTTGACCGGTTTTTAAGACATGGCTTGAACTGTATCAGGGCTGATTAGCCCTCACTACCAGTTAGTCGAACTTTGTGTGGGAGTATAACCCGCTAATGGGATTATCTCCGCGCCACAGGATAAATTTGGGGAGGTTGACGCGGGCGTACTGGGTGCATGGACTGCGTCGTGAATAGACTGAACCGAATCAGTCTGACTTAGGGCGGGAGAGGGTATGATAGCAGAGAGGGTATGAAGTGTCACTTTAAGCAGCTCGAATTGCAGTGGTAATAGCAGTTCAAGGCGATATACCTGCTTACTTGGCGATATTTCGAAGAACACTCGAATCAGCGCCTTCAACCCATTTCTCGAAACCGGTTTTCCATGAATTTCAACATCTACACTATTCATGGAACAGTCTTCATCTCACGTACTCTTGGCTTCAAATTTGCTATTCCACTGAAACTCATTTCATCTATATCTTGTAACCAGTAAGGTTGATCTTTGTTTGTAAGATAAATCTTTGTAAGATTAGAGGAAGTTTAACTAGAATTCTGCATTGATTTCGTCTTGATCATCTTGTTTGTTTCTCGAAGCTTCGTTTTGTGAACGTTTCATTTGTTTTAGGGATTGCGGAAAACGGGTCATTTACAAGTTTGGACTTGCGATTACGGGCCACCTAAATACAAACGGACGTGACATTTTCACAAAAAACAAAAGAATGTTGTTAACCGATGTTGAAAATTGAAGGTTCTCAATTCGTCGGGATGTTATTTTTTTATATTGTTTTTATGTATCTTGGCCGATTAGTCGAATTATTTGGAAATGCTTTTTTTTTTAATTATTATTAAGATTTCGGTGTTTATCATAACTGGTACCTACAGCCGTTCAAATTATTAATTATATACTTCTCTCCTGAACTAAACCTGATCTAATCTAATGACCAAAAAAAGATGGGTTCAGAGAAATAAAGCATTCTATAAAATGGTAATTGGTGATACGATACGACCACTTTAATAATAAATTTTACTAAAATCATGAAATATAAGCCAATTTAAGATTAATAATCTTGTAATGTTTTCACCCCTTTACCAATTATATACGTTTAATTATTGTTTTTCTTGTCAATATTTTATGGTGACGTCACTAATATTGACTTGACTTGTACTACAAATCGGCTAGGACAAGTTAAAGTCAAAAAATAAAATAAACATAACTTTTCACAGGTGTCATATTGCCACAATATAATTGTTTATAAAGGTATAACAGACCTATTCGCAGAAATGGTTTCTGAATCAACAAAGGTTGTAAAAATTTGGTATATCCCATATCCCAATTGCATTAAGACGCCTATACTTCAGATCCGTAGTTACACGCAATGTTATATATACATCACCTAACACCATTATATAGCATACTTGCCAAACACCAGCAACGACAGCTCACAACACTACAATTGTAGATTCACAGACAGGGTGTAAAGGTTGATAGTGAATCGTTTTAGTTTTTGGTTTAATGCGTTTTAGTTCCGAAGAGGTCATGTATATGATCGCTGCAGTGACCTCTCGAGGCACAAACAGAGGCTTTGATCACGCCGCCACACGCCGACAAGTGCTGTCAGGGTTGTCACAAAATTTTAAACGCTAGCTTTTACCAGCTGCTCTGTTTTCACGTTTTGTTGAAAATGAACTGCCTCTATCTATCAGTTAGAAACGTCCACTGCTGAACATAGGCCTCCCTAGAGACGTGCCGTTCTCCAGAACGTTTTCTGATTTATAATATATGCAGTAGGAACATTCTTGAAAACATTTCCCATACAAATCGAAAAACGTTCTCGAAAACGGCACATCTCTAAGCCTCCCTGTAGCTCGGCTCAGAGTGCGATCCTGCGCAGACCGCATCCGTCGACTGCCCGTTACCCTCACGTGGTCATCCATCCAGCTCTAGATCAAATGGGGTCCTGTATATGATCGCTGCAGTGACCTCTATAGCGTTTGATCATGCCTCCACTTGCTGACATGTGCTGTCAGGGTTGTCACTTTACAGCATCACTCATTTAAGTTTCTGTCAAATATGAACCTTTCAAGACAAGCTTTTATTGCTTACTGTTCTATTCTATAAACATCCATCAACTACTCACCAAAACGATATAGTACATGGAAATCGTGCTTTAAAAGTGGGGTTGCCTTGCATTAAATCGGGTAGTTCTGATTTTTGTATATGTTGCCTACAGTGAAATGGTAATGATAAATCCAATTTTTTGACCTCGAAGACCCGCCGGATCATTGTGAAATTCTTGAAAAACCATGAATTTTTCGGTGTTATTTCATTTTTTTTTTAGTTATTTCCACCAAACGCTTTGGTTACAGTAAAAATCACTATGAACACTTTTAAGTACACTAAATTTGCAACAAAATAAAAGTAATTTGGTTACATTAGACCCAATAGTTTCTAAAATACAGCTATTCAAATGTTAACAAATTTACCTAAAAATGTTTTTTCAAATTAGTGGTGTATTTAGAGGAAACTGGTTCCATTCATGTCCAATACTTGCAGTCGCTACGGCTCCCATATAACTGTGGTTTTCGATGGGTATCCATCTGACGCTTTAGAAAAAAACACCAAGAGCACGTCTTCGTAGAGTTGGAACAAAGTCCTCATCTGACGTTATCTTCTTCTTACCTACTCGACGGATTCCTTCATCCACCAAGCACAACCCGTAATGGCACTGTTCTTTCACGCTTGCAGTGGTTGTGATACAACTTCAGCACTTTTTGGCCAAGGAAAAATTAAGTTTCTGTCGACACTGAAAAAACAGCCGTGCCTCAAACAAAACGCTGCGGTTTTCCTAATTCCTCTCACTCACATCTGAGGAATGAGGCCTGGCACTCGAGGCTTCATTCCTCAGCTGATGACGAAGCCATCAGCTCCTCAACCCCTGCTTAAAATGATTTCCTGCAACTGCAAAAAAAGTTGGTTATACAACTTGTAGTTGCAGAAAATCTGGCCTCAAATGCTCGGCTGTTTGCAACCACTGCAGCGATCAATCTTGCTAAAACAAGCCTGACTTGATATGTAACGACATTGACGAACAATTCATCGACGACCCATCATTGGATGGCGGTTTCGAGCGCTCTGAGCCGGTCGATGAAGAAATGCTAACGGAGTAAGCCCTCCACAAAAGAAATGCTGTAGATCTGGAAGATCTGCCTGGTCCATCAAAGATGTACAAAAAAGACTAATAATTGTTATTATTTCTGTGTTTCTGTAAATTATAATGCTTATTTCATACGTCGCATTTCATTTTACAAACCCTTCTATTATTTTGTTTACTCACCTCAGCAACTTCACACAGCTGTATCTAAAGAACTATCGAGTCTTAATAGACCAAATTGGTCTCATTTAGTTGCGGATGGTGTGTACTTTAATAAAATATATGGACTTATAACGTAAAATGGGTCCTTAGTTGACCTCGTTGCCGAAAACTTAAAAAAACGTCTAAAAATATATATTTTACGAAGTTTGGCTAATTTTTGAACGCTTGCATCTTACAAACTATTTGATTTATCGCTCTCTCAATTTAACATAATTCGTTGAAAATTTAGTCTTCTTTAAAGTTTACATAGTGATATTTGCGGTAAAATAGGTCCCTCATGGTAAAAATTGGTGGAAACTGAAAAAACACCGAAAAATTCATGGTTTTTCAAGAATTTCACAATGATCCGGAGGGTTCCCGAGGTCAAAAACTTGGATTTGCCATAACTACTTCATCATATAGAACATATAAAAAAATCAGAACTACCCGATTTAATGCAAGGCAAAATGTACCATTTCCATGGACTAATATAAGTGCCCTAAATCGGTAGATTTACGCAATTCTAGTATAGAATTCCCAAGACCAGCATCGGACTAATCCCATGGTGCCATATTATTGTATTGTCATCGAAGTTAGGTAGGTGTACCAAATTTCAGCTCAATCGATTGAGGGCAGGTTGCTTTTAAATTCAATCGCAAGATTTGACCTGAACATACATCTAAATTTAAATAAAAGCTTGTTAATAATAACCTTAAAGGTAAGCTCTTTCCGAGAAAATTGCTTTTCAATACATCTTTGAAACATGTAATGTCTCATTATTTTTGATATGGGTACACACCACAATTTTTGTTTAACCATTTTTAAAAATGCGTAACCTGGCGGAAGAGACCCGCATTAAAAAATTTCTTTGTATCAATGGTTTAATTTTTTTATAGTTCAAATTGGACAAAGTGACAGCCCTGTTCCGGTAGGCCTTTGATGCGATGTGTAATGCTGCGGATGCTGCCGTGTAAGGTGTTTTCTAACTTTGTGATCCTGTTTACCGATGCCACTATACCCTAGTAACCCTCTCGCTGCCTGCAATATGCAAACGCGGCGTAGCATTAATCACTAATGTTTATACTAGCTGTAGACCTCGCGAGATATTTTTATGAAATAGCAGCTTTTTTTTGCCTTCAAACCCCACTGTTGCTGCCAAGTGATGTAGGTTTGCCTTTTGTATCTGAACGTGTTATAGTATTTTATCTACACTCATATTACCCATATTGTTAAATTGCTTTAACAAGTTAAGAGAGTAACGAACGTACTCTTAATCTTCCCTAGATGTAAAAGGGAATAAACACGATTTCAGTACATTACTGTATGATATTATTAGTTAGTTTCGTTAAAGTCAAAGCACTTTCGTTACCGGCTGCAGATCTATTCTCGGTCATATAGATTTTTTGATCCAACTGACCTAACAGACATATTTTCTTAATATTCATCAATTCATCATAGACACTAAAATATATCTGGGAAATTTTACAATTGCATGTAAGGAATTGCGATAAGATATATTTATATACCCCAGGCCTTGCTTGCTGGACTGAACTAATTACAAAACTAAATGAAAATCTAGCAAACAAACTTGACTTTCTAATCAAAGATTTCTCAAAGCAAAACTTAAGAGACAGTTTTACCGTGCAATCTCGAAAAAAATACCGTCATTATATAAGGTCTTAACTCACACGCTATTGCTAGTAAGATACGTTCTTTCGCGTCACTTATAACGATAGCAACTACAAAGACCTTTGAGCATACTTGCCAGGCTACTCGCCCAGCTACTCGGCCAATCCACTTGCTTTGCGAGTGATTAGCATCGGGTCTAATGAGGCGAGTGGATTAGCACCTCGTTGCATCGTGAGCCTCCGATAAAGAGCGAGGCTAAGTGGCCTTATGAGGCTTTGTTCAAGGAAATACCGACACGTTAAACCAAAATTAGTTACTCTGAACTAAGAAACTTAACATTAACTTCAGCGTTCACGATTAAATATTACTCTTTGAATCTTCATAATTATTGCGTGTATAGCATTGGATTTTCGGACGCTTTAAATATTCTGTGCTCAAAGAGTAGACTGACTGAGAAGAACGCAATTTTTCTTTGTTTACGTCACAATATACCATTATCAAGAGTTAACGTAGCAGTACTCACTAGCGACAGCATAAACGATTTGTATGGAGAATAGTGCATCTGTATATATATATATAGAATCTCATGGAAGGGGTACAGACAGAACCCTTTACGTACACGTCTTTGGATATAAGGCCCATCTAGCATGTATTTGCATACTTTTATTTTATATCCGACTACGACAAATCAAAAAGAATGTGACTGACACAATATGTAGGTAACTTTGACAGAGAAGAACTATAACTTTCTCATTCTAATGTTTGTATTTTTTATGGTGTCTATACCTATATAAATAATCTCTCCTTATTCCATTGCATAGTAGCAATTCGCACGCAGCAACAATTCTTGACGGACAGATCAAACCAGCTTATTTTTATGAACTGTCTGTGTAACTCTGTCTGTTACCACTTCACGTTTAAACTACTACACCAATTTAGAGGAAATTTGTTCCATATATACTTTGATTCCTGGGGAAGGACATAATATAAAGTAGAAAGTTGTACGCGAAAGTACTAATTCTACGCATAATAAGTCGCGGACGAAAGTTAGTAGTACCAACTATAAGTACAAGACAACAGGACAGTGTCCAAATAGCGACATATGGCGCCCCAATAGTGTAAAGGTTACAGGCGACAAACAGCACAGTGTAATCTGTACACGGCGGACAAACAAACACGACGGACCTTCATTCGAAATTCTCAAAAACCGCGCCGTTGTCTCGCTTACATAAATATTTGCTCTGGCCGGTTATTGGTGGTACAGTCGCGTACGGTGGTATGTGAGCTATTTTTTATGAGGTGCCAGGTTTTTAGGTACTGAGTTTTAGTCATCATCATCATCATCATCATCTCAGCCATAGGACGTCCACTGCTGAACATAGGCCTCCCCTTTGGACTTCCATGTATACCGGTTGGAAGCGACCTGCATCCAGCGCCTTCCGGCGACCTTTATAAGGTCATCTGTCCATCTTGTAGGTGGACGTCCTACGCTGCGCTTGCTGGTCCGAGGTCTCCACTCGAGCACTTTACGGCCCCATCGGCCATCTGCTCTGCGTGCTATGTGGCCTACCCATTGCCACTTCAACTTGCTAATCCGGTGAGCTATATCGGTCACTTTAGTTCGTCTACGGATTTCCTCATTTCTGATTCGATCACGTAGAGACACCCCGAGCATAGCCCTCTCCATTGCTCGTTGAGCGACTTTGAGCTTTGAGATGAGGCCGATATAGTGAAAGACCACGTTTCGGTGCCGTAAGTCATCACTGGTAACACACATTGGTTGAAGACTTTCGTCTTGAGGCACTGAGGTATGTCGGATGAAAAGACATTGCGTAGTTTCCCGAACGCTGCCCAGCCGAGTTGGATTCGGCGGTTGACCTCTTTCTCGAAGTTGGACCTACCTAATTGGACCACTTGTCCTAGGTAGATGTATGAGTCAACAACTTCGAGTACCGAGTTTTCAACAGAGACTGGGATGGGCACAACCTTGGCATTTGACATGAGTTTCGTCTTGTCCATGTTCATTTTTAAGCCCACCCGTTGAGTTTTAGTCATACAAACAATAAAACAATGAAAAAATCGCAAAAAGACTAGTCGACACCACGGGGTCGAAGACCAGCTTCCTCGCTCAACGTATTAGCGTTGCTATTGAGCGAGAAAATGCTGCCAGCGTGTTGGGGGCCCGAATATTTGTCTTTTTTAAATATGACGTAGTGTAATCTTTCTGTTTAAGCATATATTTTAGATAATTAAGATTTTAGTAGATAGTTACCTACTTAAATTAAAACATATAATATACCATGTTCGTAAGGAATTGGGGTGACTTTGGAGCCAGTCGTAGCAATGCGCTCGATCCATCATTTATTTTACACAAACAAACAACCAATAAAATACAGTTCATAGGCAGTTTTTATGAAGTTAAATAAAGAGAACATTCTGTGTAGAGTTTATCCTGTAATTGATAGAAGTATGATGGCTCTTTCTTTTGATGGAAGCCACAGGATAAAATAATAATTCATCATCATCATCATCATCATCCAATCCTAGCCGATTTCGGCCACGGCGACTGGACATACTAGCTAGTCAGAGCGTCGTTCGTGTGCTCTCATGTGACTGACATAGCCAATTTTTGCTGCAAATGTACGGCCACAAATGCTGCAAGTCAGCACCCCTCCGACGAAATTATAATTGATGACCACAGGTGGTCGGGTCTTCAACTCGTCGCGCTTAACGCTTAACTTATATAATTACACTATTATTGACGCCTCTCGTCATGAATAATAAAATAAAATAACTATTCACCCAACAACTACATGGAAATCGCTAAATAGTGAATAACAATCACTTTCTTTGATTTTGAGATCAATGAAACTGTATTTTCCCGTAAAAAAAGTACCTACACCTTCCAGTATCTCAAACATAATCAGCTGCTTTTTATGAAATGTCGAAGCGCCGAAATCCAAAATAAATCCTCCTCCTTTTTTGGAAGTCGGTTATTAGAAAAACGCGAACACTGACGTTACTGACTTTGATTAAATATATTTATAAATTTGTAATATACTTAGTTATATGTATGAAAAACATTTAATCAAATATAACAATAAATTAAATTAAACAATAAAACTAATAACTAAACCTAAATATTATCTAATCAAAAAGCCCGCCCCGAATCGTTCCCGGTGCAAAAGTGCCCAACACGCTCGCCGCGTTACCGCGCTGAACCGCGATGGACAGCCTCTGCACCAAGAACGACTCGGAACGGGTGTCATGGCCATCATTGATAGGGTGGATTGGCTTTGGAAAGAATTAAAACGTAGAAATACAAAACATTAATGTTTATATTTGTATCTATTGAGACAAAATAGAAAATCTTACATGACACTGTACATCAATCAGTTTTTAAATATAATTCCTAAAACAAATTCAAAATATAACATAGACAAACATGGACAGCATCACGGCCTTCCAACACCTTCTCCTGATGTTCGTTCATGTTGCTGAGACACGTTTCTATACATGCATTAATCTTGCACAGTGTCTTTCAAACTTTACTTTTGACAGTGGTTTTGTCATTACGTCAGCTAACTGAATCTCAGTTGGACAGTAGCTGATATTGATCAGTCCGTTCACGAAGTGTTCGTGTATAAAATGATATCGCACATCTATGTGCTTCGACCTTTTGTTGAATGATCCAGATTTCACAAGTTGAATCGAACTTTGGTTATCAACGTGTAAATTTATTTTTATATCCATATCGGTTATTTCCTTCAATAAAGATTTCAGATGCCTCTTTGCAACAGTCAGCTGCGGCTATGTACTCGGCTTCGGTCGACGATAACGCCACTATAGGCTGTCTCTTGGATGCCCATACGATTGGTCCATCTGCTATCATGAGCACGGAGCCAAAAGTGCTTCTTCGCGTCAATGGATCTCCAGCATAGTCCGAGTCGCTGTATGCATCGATATTCTCTATCGGCGTGTTTCTTTTGAACAAAATGCCTTTGTCTTTGGTTCCAACCAAATACTTAAATATTTTCTTTAGTTTTGTGACATCTTCTCTAGTGGGATTTTCGACCTTCCTGCTAACTTGATTGACCGCTTGTGCGATGTCTGGTCTAGTTCTGGTAGACAGGTACAGTAAACTTCCCACTGCCTCCCTGTAGGGATATTCCTTCTCCTGGGCAGTTTCCTGTATCGACTTCGAATCGCTACTTGTACTTGCGGGCGTGTCACAAGGTTTGGCATTTTTCATATTATATTTTTCCAGTACGTCATTTATATAAGATCTCTGAGTAAGAATTATTCCTTCTTTTGAATTTCTTATTTCCATACCCAGATAAGTACTTGGATTTTGATTCTTTTTCATTTCAAATTTAGTTTCAAGCTTCTTCAAAATAACTTCGATCTTTTTCATGTCTTTTCCTATGACAAGTCCGTCATCGACAAATAATCCGATTATTATTGACTTATCTTCGTTTATGAAAACGCATCGATCGGTTTTTATGGTCTTGAAACCCAACTCAAACATCGCTTGGGTAAAAGTTTTGTTCCAAGTGAATGGAGCTTGTTTTAATCCATATAACGACTTTTTTAGCCGGCATACTACTTCAGTAGTGTTGTAGTCAGTTTTATAATAAGTATATTATATGTATAAGTATATTAAGTAACATTATTTTGAAATATAGATGTCGATTATTTTATTTTGACATTAGCGGGCCTATGACGCAACCATCACAGGCCCCCAGGACTACTCTATTACCGTCACAACTTGTCTGCTCGACTGTAACTACGGAGCACAAATCTTTTTCGCCTCGCAATAGACTGTCCGCCCGGTATTTGCAGGTATATTGTGGTTTTACATAACGAACAGATTACGTCTTTACTCTCTGGTTATCGGTGAGTGTGTAAGTGTGTGTATTTAGTTATATATACCTAGTACTAGCGACCCACCCCGCCTTTGCACGGATGCAATGCTGATACTAGGTATACTATGCATGTATTATACATATCAACCTTCCGCTTGAATCACTCTATCTATTTAAAAAAAACGCATCAAAATCAGTTTCGTAGAAAATCTAAGCATACATAGGGATAGGGATAGACAGACAGCAGGAAGCGACTTTGTTTTATACTATGTAGTGGTTGTAGTTTTATATGGCAATGATATTACCTGCAATAGTTTTTATTTAGAGCCATTATAACATTTGGTTAGTTTGAATGTAATCGATGCTCTTGGAGGCAATATATCAGTGGACGAGGAAATATTCTAGACACACGGCAGTTCGCGATGCAAAACAGTGACACACCGGCCGTGGGTAATATTACATTTCGGCCCACTTTTGTACTTAGTGAGCTATAAAGTAGAAATGCTTCCAGTTAGGTAATAGAGTGTATACTTAAAACAGTTTTTTTTCATCACATTTGAATTGATTCTCGAATTCACTGCTTAACTATTAATTAACAGCTTTTTTCTAATTGTTCGAGTAACATCGCAGAGTTCACCGCATTCTCGAATGATACCCAGGTACGGTTGCATATATACGTCATATATATATAGATATAGCCAGCATTCCTCCGTGTATGTACACACGTCCGATTCCCTGAACAGTGTCGTTAGCGTGTCGGTGCGAGGTCGCCGTGTCACAGAAATATACAAATCCAGAAACATAACCGCTTAGCACTTTTATGGGTGAGGGATGTTCGTGGAAACATGGCCTTCCTAGGTACTAGGAAGCGTACAGATGTTTGTGCATTTGTTAGGTAATTGTTGAAAATCTTTTTGCGTCTCTTCAGTTCTTCACACCTCTCCTCTTCTTGAGAACCGCTGCTAGACTCAGATTTTCAAAGTAAAGCTACTAGTAAAATAATAATGTTCATTTGGTATCTACTTATATGTTATTCCGCACCTAATGCTAGTTTCTGTTTGGCCCCATGGTTGTCTGGTAAAGAATGCCTTATGCTATTTAGTCCGTCATTTGTAGTTTTCTGTATTGTGCAATAAAGCTTTTTTTTCCTCCCTTGAATAAACAGTAGACAAAATTGCCTCCAACTGTATTTGTCCTGCCTGACGCGTGCAATGAAGCTTAAATAAATAAATTTGTAGGGCATTTCCTAGACTTCATAGACTTATCCCTCTTTGAAATTCAGAACAGACCTTTGCCATCAGCAAAGACGATTTATTATACTATTTAATCAACAAAATGAAGGTCTAAGGGGAAGCAGACTAAGTCACATTTGCAAAATTGTACATTACTTACAGACAATTGAAGTCGTGAAATCACCTTATGGCTGTATGGCGTGGCGTACGCACACGTAAAAATATAGCAAAAATATCGGGACTGAGCAAGTTTTACCCCTGGTTTAGATAGTCATGCGATGAACTGAGAATTTTTGACCATAAACTACAAAAAAAATACTATGCGAGTTTTTCCTCTTACCGACAATTTTTTTTTATTAATCCAATAATTTGAATAATGTGAGGCCGACATATTAAACCTCGCCAATTAAGCCTATTTTTCTTGTTTAAACGGACACGATAGTTATAGCTTTTTATAAGAACTCTCGAAATAGTACATTATATTTAATTGAAATACATATATAGCTTTTTTAGACCATACTATGGATTTCATGGCAAACACGTTTCATTTACCTAAAGCAATTTTAACTATTGGCAAAGGCCCTAGAGCAGGGTTTCTTAAAGTGTGGTCCACGGACCCCTTAGGTGTCCGTGGCATGTCTATCAGGGGTCCGCAGTAGGTCAGTTAAATGTAATCATATTTATTAGGAAATTGTGTCGTAAACTTGACGAGACGCATCGTCGTCGTCGGGCGGCGAGGCCGGTCTAGTCTGTGAAGCACTGTAAGCGCAAATAGCGCGCGGGCCACAACCAAGCCGCGGACCCCTTAGGGGTCCGTGGCATGTCTATCAGGGGTCCGCAGTAGGTCAGTTAAATGTAATCATATTTATTAGGAAATTGTGTCGTAAACTTGACGAGACGCATCGTCGTCGTCGGGCGGCGAGGCCGGTCTAGTCTGTGAAGCACTGTAAGCGCAAATAGCGCGCGGGCCACAACCAAGGCAGGGTTTTCAACTCTGGTGTCAATAAAAACAAAAAGTCGCAATCGATTGAATGTCGCAGATGACATGCGCCTTGCCTTGTCAAAGACAATCCCACAATTTAACATTATCATTGAGGCCAAACACCAGCATCCTTCTCATTAACTTAATATTAACAGTAAGTGCAATGAAACAATACAATAACTGTTATTGTATTGTTTCATTGCACTTACTGTTAATATTAAGTTTATTGAATAACACTTTATTGCACACCAGTAAACAGTTTACAAAAGAAACACACACATACAAAACTTTCAATAACGGTAGACAACAGGCGGTCTTATCGCTAAAGAGCGATCTCTTCCAGACAACCTTTGGGTAGTGAAATTATCGAATGTTAAACTAAATACAGGGTAGAGTAGGTGATGCAGCAGTTGAGCGGAACATAATATAATAAATAACAACAGAAACCAAAAAGGTAACTATATATATAAGCGAAACTAGCAATAAAAGATTTTTTTTTAATTTTAATAAGGTTTTTTATTCTTTCCCTAAAATATTTTTTGAAAGGGGTCCGTGGAGTTGTTTAAATTGTGAAAGTGGTCCGTGACTGCAAAAAGTTTAAGAAACCCTGCCCTAGAGTTAATAACCCGTTGCATGAAATCTTTATCTAAGCTAGTAGCTTCCCTTTTATGACGGACGATAATAAGCTACAAGACCAATACAATATTTAGTCAGAATGGCATAGCGTGCCTTAAATGAATCGTACATAAGTAAAACCAACGAACTTATACCTAGGGCAGTGAATTATGTGAACGTCGCAGATCGCAAATGTTTGTGTTTTTGTGTCGTCTTGCATTAGCTAGGAAGGGAAATTTCCTCCCACTTACGGGCTAGGGTGACGTTACGTCATCCTCGCGTCACTGATGTAACGTATGTAACTTCGGGCCAAGATTGTCGGAAGCTGGGTATCTACCCACGTATCTACGTGTGTGACTAGCAATTTATGTAGATGTTTTTGTTGTTAGATCATGCGTGAGCTCTTAAGTATATGTAAGAAAAGGAATTTTATTCGAAGTAAACGTCGAAGTAGTTATTTTCAAATTGAAATAATATGGGCATTCAAGATACATTTTCAGGCATTACTCGATTATTAGGTAATCAATTCTGCCTTTTTAACTCCACAGCAATTGGGAGATTAACAAGCCACCAAAGACAATGCATAAGTCGGTGTTCTGACCTTCTATTAGAATGGAAAAATAGGAATAAGAATGAGTAAATTTACCAGTTTTCGATTAGTTTAGACCGTTTATTAGAATAATATGAAATTACTTATGTAAGTGTAGGGTATGCAGGGTATGCATATTTTACTATGTAACTAGACTGTCTGAATGCAGGTACTATTTTCGATATTTATTTTTCTCACATGGCCACTTCCACAGGATTTAAAACAAGCCAGTGTTTCGATCGTTTATTAGAGAATAGGGAGAAAAAAGGAATGAATATGTCGCATATTTTAAATATTAGATTTAAGGAACCAGAAACATTAAGATTCGGTCCACTTTTGGATATTTGTTTCTGGTCCATTCTTCGATTAGTAGGCAATAATTTCCGCCTCTTTAACTCCACAACACTTTAGGGATTACCCAGCGAAGCAAGACAATGCATAAGCCGGTGTTTCGACCGTTTATTAGAATGCACACAATGCTCACTACACCGGATCGCTTTCGTTTTATTTTTAATATAAAACCCCCCGGCGACGGTTTGATAACACAGAGTAGGGTGGAAACAGAGTGCATTACCACCCTTTTCCTTATCTATAGTATTACTAAATTCTAGATTTGTATAGAAAATCAGTTGTCTATGGACAGGAGTCATGATTTCAGGAAAAATGGTAATATCGTGATGCAGAATCGTCATTTGTTTTGTATGGGCACGCGGTGCCATGCTAGTCTTACGCCTTCTGTTTTCATAATTTCCTTTGTCTTCTCATCACGCTGAAACGGCTGGACAGACTTTAGCCAATTTTTGTACAGGGATAGCTGGACATCCAAAGATAGTTTTAACCCAACTACGGTATAAAAAATCCGCTTATACGAAGTTTCTAGAAGGTGTCCTAGAAACTTATAATAAGGTCTCTAATTCAATGAAGTTTTTCGATGCCCTCAATTAGCAATATCACACAGCTTGGACAGCAACTAAATGAGATCTTAGCTGCACTAAATAACACTGATAAGTTGACATTTTATAGCTCACGCAAATCAAATGCCCGTGCTCCTATCATTTACATTTTATCAATGATTAAAAAAATAATGACAATATTATATAGACAAGTTGAGAAGAAAGCCAAAAAAACTCACCAGTGACTTTGTTTTTCGTAAATCATACTTAAAAGAGCAGATTATATTTTATAACTAATTAGTAATTACATTGGTACGCGTCAAGGAGATGTAACAGTGTGATCCATCTATTTGCGTAGACAGTGCTACGCTCATTCGTAGACATTCGTAGCCGTAGCCATTGTATGAGGTTTCATTTTATTTTTGAATACCTAAAGGTGTATGTAAAACGAAAAAACAATAAATAGCTCAATATAATAATTTCCCAAAAAACACATTACGTTCACCTCGTTGCCTTCTTTCAACCGACTTCAAAATAGAGCAGGTTTTCTATTTGGCTGTAATTTTGTTTTTAATGTTGGTTACCTCAGAACTGCGTAATTTATGAACCGCTTTCGAAAATATTTTTTCGTTTAAGAATACCTAATCATCTCCAGTTTGATCCCATAAAATTTTGATGACCAGATCCATAAGAAATCGAGGGGGCTCCTCAAATATCATAGGCACATCTATGACGTTTTCTGTAATTTTTACAGTAACTCATTCCATTGTTCTCGGATATACAAATTTTCCTCGTTGAAGTCGGTTAGTATCTGCGGAAAAGTGATTATAAGTGATATGTAGGTCTATCGCAATATTTTTTATATTAATTTGTGTGTTATTTTGCATAATCCTAGTTTGTAACGGAAATCCGCGGGATTGTAATTGTAACCCAAATTTTTTTTTCAACAAATCACGAAATCCTTCGGTACATATAGATATTCCAAATCGGTGCTGTCTCTGTTTTTGATTACTCTAGCCTTCGTTTCTGCGCAGCTTGGTGGAGGGTCCTTCAGGCTATTATTGAGACCTGCCTCCTCGTGTCTCCTTCTGCCCTGGTTCTCTATTCCATACGCACAAAGTAATGCAGTAGCTATGTCGTTAACTTCTCGTCCTTACACATTCGATTCATCGTTATCGCAATCATATTAGCCTACAGACGTCCACTGCTGGACAATGGCCTTGCCCTAAGTCCCCCAAAGCGATCGGTCGTGCACCGCTGTCATCCAATTGCCTCCCGCGATCCTAACCAGGACGTCGGTGCACCTTGTTGGAGGTCCCACGCTGCATCTTCCGGTACGCGGTCGCCACTCAAGAACCGCGATGCAGAAAGTGGCGATCATAATATATTTATGAGGTTTTAGTCGGTGAAGCAATTTCCAAGTTTTCTATTCTTAGTCTTCTTTTTGATAGACCTGTTGGTCTCTGTTTACTTTTCCAAACATCCGATTTTATCTGTAATGAAATAATATAGGTATTATATATCTATATAAGTATAATAATTAGACTATTTTGATCCTCTCCTTTCACATTGGCATCGTAATATCACTCGCTGAGACATAATTCGATTTATAAAGTTGATATATTTTAAATGTTGGTATTTTGTGCAACTATAAGTGATTTAAAAGTTAAAAAGTACACATCGCTAAATAAAAGATAGAGGTATAGTGATGAAACATCAAATTTAGCTCCTGTAAAATATTAAAAAGAAATGACAATTATTTCCTGTATAAATCTGTTCCACTTCATAAATAAATTTAGCATTTCTTGCCCACGAAGAAGAAATTGAAGCAAAGTATATAAAAATAGAGCTGGAAGTACAAAACATACTGAAAAAGCAGAGCATCACAAAAAACAAAGCGAAAAAGAAAAGAGCATCAAGCTTTGCGATGCTCGTTTCTTTTTCACTTTTTTCTGATGTCCTATTTCCGAAACTGATGTTATTAAAGCTTCAAGCAATTATGCGATGAAGACACTGTAAAGTGTGTCAACATGGTACTATCGGCCACTTTGTAAGCCCCACGTGCCCAGCCGATGGTTATCGGGACGGCGTGGCAATTTCGAGGATCGCGTGTGACCTGGCGAGCGGGCTAGTGTACAAGGTAAGGGTGAAAGCGAAGTAGGGCAATAGCTGAGAATATTCTTCTTCCGCTTCATTTCGATGCTACCAGAAATGACAGTTTTTTTTTCACACAGTTGGTTTTGACTCATGTCGCCCGACATAGCATCACCCGTCACTCTCTGACAGTACTGTACAGAAAGAGATACGTAGTATATCTCGCAGTACATTTGTGCTAGAGGTGCTGGTCTCGCTACAGTCTATCACTTGAGGACCCAAAAGGCACTAAGCGGTATCTAATGGCCGCGGATAACAAAGGCAATTATAAAGGTTATGTAAAGTTCAGCGCGCTAACGCCGCATTGTTTCACCCTGTATTAACTACACATCTCATTTGCACTTGAATATTGTTTATAAGCATACCCGTGGTTGTCGGTGCATGAATGATTTGACGCTTATTGTCGGCCTAGAGTTAAATCATTCGTGCACCGAAAACCCCGGGTTACCCCCTCTGAGAAAGGGCAATTCCACGAAAGGGTGACGCCGGTTCTTTTATGTGTAAACTTAAGTGTTAATTTTTATCGGGATATATTTAAATGCACATCTGTATAATTTTTCGATACACTAGGTAACTCCACTAACTAATTAACTGAATGCATACCAGAAAGACTAATGCTGTGCAAAAAAAACAATTGATTAACTGAACATGTCCTACAAAAAAAAATTAAACATGATACAAAACGAGATGACCTTTTTAACCGAATTCACACCAAAAATATGGTTCGTACATCGGATATATTTGAAAGTTTCACCAAAAATACTGACTTGCGCACTAATTATCCTCGCTCTGCACACTAAGATCCGACTCGGCCGGGTTAGGTTAGGTTAGTTTTTTTCTTTTTTATATCCAGTAAAACAGTTTTGCAAATACCTTTAAACAGTATATTGAATTCGCATTATTTAGTGTGCATAATTAGTGTGCAAGTCAGTATTTTTAGTGAAACTTTCAAATATTTTGATCTAAAAAAGGGAATATACAGATATGGATTTAAATACATGCCATTTTTATCTAGATAAGTGTTACTATTTATCTCAAATGTATTTGTATTGCAAAATATTGTCAATATGCATCAGAAAAAAAACACGCCAATAAATGGTAACTTGCGTTACTCTCTGTCATGGAAACCCGGAAACTCGGAAAACGCCACAAAACGTCAAAAACAGCAAATAAACTGATAATTTTGACGTTTACATTCATTAAAAAGCTATGCTAATTTAGATAATCTCAAAACTTTAAACAACATATTGGGTTAATACCAAACATGGACAGGTGGGGTAGCGTGGGGTTCAGAATTCAAAGTTCGAGCAAACACGCGTGCAAACACTAAGCCATCTGGCCCGTTTGCGATGTTGTTTGACTACTTCACTCCTGGCGCTTCGAATTGGGGCAGTAAAAATGTGATTGGGTTAGAGATTCTAGTTAGAATTGAACGATATCACTATTTTTGGAATTATAAATCAACTTCTAGTATCTTTGTTTGGCCCTATGGTTAGCTGGTAGAGAATGCCATTTGGCATTAAGTGCGTCTTTTGTACTGACTTGTGTTTTGTACAGTAAAGTTTAAATAATTAAATAAAAGGTACAGTCAAGGAAATTTAAACGCGTACCTTTTTCGCTCTTATCACTTTGATTCTAAAGGTCAAATAGGTACGTATTTCAGTTTCCTATGTATGTCCAGCTAGCCCTGTACCAAATTCGTTAAAATGTGTCCCGCCATTTTGGCGTCAGGAGCGGACAAATAATTACGGTTTTTTTATATAATATTTTTGTCACTGCCACATTTAAAACAGAATTTAAATGTGGCAATTCCACATTTTATTTTAAATACTAACTCAAACGTGACAAAGTGGCCCATTATGTCTTGACATGTCTAATACAAGGATATTTGTGACGCCATGTCACTGACATAATACAATTAATTATAAAATTGTTGTCTGTGCATGCTCACTAGGTACGAACTATACAAACATCCATGTAGAGACTAAACGAAAGGTCACTTCGCGTGCCGACTTCGAAGTAACGCAGTAACAGTTGGCGCCGCGTGCTTGTCTTGGGGGAGTAATTGACAGCCTCAAGGAGCGCCTGGTGCAAAAACATGGCGAATTTCATCGCTGTCAAACCACTTGCCCGCTGTTTGCGCACGCAGGGCGGTCAATCGATAGTTTAAAATGATAGTACTCAAAAGAAAATAAGGTTACTTAACTTGAATTCTACAAACTTTACAGATTTGTCATTTTCTTATACAATTTTGAAAATATCAGTAAAAGGGAGCATCACAACAGTGGGTTGAGGCGGTTTTCACAATGCTTTGCAAAGCGCTCTGCTCCGCTGCAAAGGAATAGAAAATTAACATGCGATTTTTGTATACAAATCTAAATTCTGCAGTGCAAATAAACCGCAGTATGTTAAAGATAACATAGCCTACGTGATACCTTAGAGCTCAAGCGTACTAACCTTTCGGAAAAAGTAGTTGCAATTAGGACGTTAGTGCACAACACTATGTGGTTTAAATTTCATTGAAAAAAAAAGTACGAGTGTGAACTAAAGTATCGAGTTATCGCAAAAGTGCTTGTCGCGTAAACGACAAATACATTATATCCGTGACACGGCAAAGCACTGAATTTGTTTTTAGGAAATTAAAATAGAAGATTACCTACGTCACGGTTTGGAATAAAATATGTCGAGCAATAGGTACTCAAATTCGACGTCAGTTACCATTCTGTAATCTAAATATTACTTTTTATATCATAGGGTGACACGAACTACAAATTAAAATACATAGTTAACCTCTGCAAGATGAATCGCCTGACGTGGCCTATACGAATCCATCACCGAAACGAGTTATCGTTTCGGTGACACATTATGTGACGCAGATTCTTAGCCACCTGGGATGAGTAAGAGTTTTTGAGAAAAATGACAAAAACAGCTTTATAGGACTCCGTAAGTACCTATAAATGGCAGCGGGGCGAACGCACCTACTAGTATGTAGGTTATAATTTAATTACTCCTAACGCCATCTTACTTTTGCCAACTAACGATAGTTGCATAGTTGTAAGATATTGTTAGTAGTACGGCATCTATATACTTTTCGATATATTGATATGGTACGTATGGTATGGACTGATCGTAAATATTAACATAACCGTAATAATTAAGCCTCTATTATGGAGTGTAAAAGGGAAGAGCACCATCTTCATATATCCAAAAGTGTCCGCTGAAAGGTGTTAAATTAGTGGCGCTACTGTGGCTGGAAGTAGTTTCGTTACTTAGCCATTTTAATAAACCTGAATTTTGCATTTTTTCTGTATACACTTACTTAAAGGAACTATGTAGGAATTACTCTGATCACCTTAAATATGAAACTTTTCAATTGCGCTATTGCGTACGGCATTAGAGATTTTTGATTAGATTTGATTTTTCCAAAGATTCTCCTATGAAGGATGTTGCTCCTCTTCTTCTACACTACATAGCCTCGTGTTCCTCATATTAAATAATAACGAAAAGACTGTAAATGCGATATCGCATTATAATACATATGTTATTATTATTTATTTATTTCTTTATTAATTTTACAACAAAGATTACATATAATCTAAAGCCCTGCGAAACTGTTATGACAGTTTGTCTACAGGAAGACTTTTCAATACCTAATTAACTAAAAGTACAATTTATAAAAATCAGTATCAATTTTTTAAAGATTACGGTAGTGTATCTAGTAAATGCTTTTTAAATTTTCTTTTAAATATCCGTCTATTTTGTTCGAGACGGATGTCCTCGGGTAAGCTGTTAAAAATGTATGGCAGGCGTTTTTTTAGTGTCCTGTCTCCGTTTTATACCATAAATAAAACGCTTGACGATTTAAATTATATTTTTGTTGTTTATACAGAGCGATTTGTAGTTTCAGTTCTAAAGTATGTTTACCTACATATTCAATTCACCATCATTAACATTGACAAAGATATAACCAACACTCTATATACTTAAATCCAAAATTACCCGAAGGTCCCCCTTGTTCCACTTTGAACTACCTAAAACCTTCAAATTACTAGTTATGTCAACACCGCGTTAGCATGCCTCAAGTGGTCCCAATGGAGACGCGTGTACCCGTGGCGTGCCGACTGTACCACTATACCCTAGGGTACCCCCGTACCCTGGGGTACACCCTGTTTATTGCGAGTGCGACCCTACCGTGCCTTTGTCTTCGCCCCAAATTGAATATATTATTAATTTAAATGATACCAAAAAAGGTTTGTTAATTTTGTATTGCGCAATCAGAATGTTGATTCAGACGTTTGTAATGAAAAGTTTCGTACATATTTTCAATTCAAATAACACATTATTTTCTAAAGTATTAATACAAAAAAATGCTTTTTCATGCCTAACTAGGTACTTTTGCTTAAATTCTCGACCAATTTATAATTGCGCAGTAATTACCGTACTTACTGATAATTCTGATGACAGGATGGCAATATAACAAACAAAAAATTAAAAAATAAAGGGTTGTAAAAAATAAATAAACAGCCCGAATTGTATATTAGGTAAAATTTTATAGGTATAAAAACTACCGATATAAGAACATCCCTTCGTAGAATCCTAGATCAGCACATGTAATTAAACCTAATAATAAGGGCTTAAATCATAACAATCACAACGTAAGGGGTGTGGACATATGGCCGACATTACTGGACGGTTTTATTAACTGCGCCCTGTCAATTTGCACGAGCCCCGGGCAAGGGATCGCGGCTAGAGCGTGTCCGCAATATTAACTAAAAATTTATTTTGTTAACTTTTCCTGGGTTTTATTGGTTATATTCGGACGTATACGGTTTGATGGACATTTTTATTTTAATTTCCGGATCGTGCGTATTTAAACCCTGTTTTGCAGAACAATATACATGACAATTTTAGAATAGTATATCGTTTAATGCAAAAGCTGTTATTTAAAGCGAAATTTAGTAAAGTAATAATTTAAATGCGTCCAGTCATTTTCGCTTAATTTGGCCATAATAACATAAATAAATACAAATATCCAAAAATCTAAAATATCTTCAGATATATTGAATATAGAATACTACTCTATACAAAAAAAGTATAACTGCATTAAAAATAAAAACATCCCCTATACAAATCCTTAGCCGCAGGCGTTTAACGCTGACAGCTATTGTTCGGTGCGCGGGAGTCGATGTTGAGACGAGCATAATTGATTTAGTTGCGCGTGAAATTCCCGTTTGAACGTCATTTTACCGCTCCGGTTATTTATAATAATAAATATTTTATAAATAATGTTTGGATGGTTATGAATGATATTGTACGAGTACATTACTACTGTATGATTGAGGTGAAGTTTGAAAAGAGAAAAGTTATTGAGCTTGCCGTTCGTATATCTACTATCTAGATACTGGAAAACATATTAAAATACGTATTAGGGTTAGTTAATTCGTCAGATGAAATCAGTAAGCTTTATTAATACTAAATATATCATAAACTTGTGTATTTAGGTTAATAATAATTTTACGTTGATTTTTATGAATTTCTTTTGACATGTATTTCAATAAATTATTAATTAATAGTAAGCTTAATCGAAGTTAGAACTGTTCATCGTAATATGTGCATGTTATAATCATCTCAGAACGTTTCAGTGAATACAGACAGCCTTCTCCTTTATTGAAGTCGGTATAAAATATAGTACCCAGTTCACTACGGCACCCGTTTAGCATGTTGTCCCACATATGCTAGAACATTTCAAGATAAACTGTAATTAAAACAATTACTACACGCATATCGTCTATCAGTTTCGAAACTCATAAATTCATAGAAACACATTATCTACTCGTATTTCATAAATTTACTTTATCTACTTACCTACTATCAAATGAACCCAGATACGACATTGTGGAAAGAAAGATCTGTAGGGCTGTTCAGAATTTTGAATTTCGAAGTGTAGCGTCTCGTTCATTCAAATCATATTTGATAGGAGGTAAAGAGGGATAGCACGATACGGCACACATTTCTACGAAAGCCCCTGATACCCGCCTGTGTTCGTTATCTCGGCAAGCTGTCCGTATGTCACTAGTCGCGATCGCGTGTTTTAATTATTCACCAAGATGTATGAACAGGTGTATACTATGTATTTATTATAAAATGACGTATGTCAATATGAAAACTATGTGTGTTACGATCTTTTTGACATGAAATATAAATGCTCTAAATACCGACGTTGTATGGGCTTGTTCGAGTTTAATTGTGGTTTTAGTTCTTCTAACTATTTGAGAGAGAATTCGGCTTTTGAAATACCTTGAGTAGAAAAAGTAAGAGGTATTCATTATCCTGTTGTTTTCCCGAGAGAGAATACAATACAAGTACTCTTTACTTTACACACCTCACAAAACAGATAGGAAAGATATATGCAAAAAAACTATAATTAGAGGTAAACAACAGGAGGTCACATCGCTAAAGAGCGACCTTTTCCACACATCCTTTGGGTATTGGAGAACTTAAAATAAGTATTATTTGTGCAGGCGGTGCAAAAGCAGAAAAAAGTTCAATCGTAACGCAAGTAGCACAAAGGCTGCATTAAGCACTTAGACAGTCTTTATACTGGGAAGATAGTTAATTGGGATGACCCAAAAATTCATACCTCAAACTGTTTTATTGCAGCGGTTTACGGCAATATGGCGCGGCAATTCGTGCCATGGCCGATATCGCTTGAATGGTTATTTATTAATGTCAATAGAATCAGCCCCAATTCCAATGATAATCCCATCCCTCCTCACATAGGTAATTTTACGTTGCAACGCAAAGCCAACTTGTTAAGAGGCCTTTTAAAATTTATTTTTCTCATATTATGGCAAACATATTGATAATTTCAATCAAATTTTATAGTGAATTATACCTAATACAATTCGATAACTGTATTCCGTAACAAAAATTACATATGTGCATACAAATCACAAGATATGTTATGCATATATGTTCTGAAATATGGATATTGTGAAACTTGTCGCTTATTCGCGATGTTGCATGTGTGTGCGACGCATGCGCCGAGCTTGTCCGCGACTCGTGGCTCGTCCGCAAACATGCTCTGGTTTCTTTATAAGAACCGCTAATTACATAGCTAAGTAAAATGCACTTACATTGAAAACTCCCGTAAGTGTTAGACATAGCAGACATAGTAAAATCCATGTGTGTTGTGTGCATCCCAATCATTCACATTGGAATGAAATTAAATGAAATAATTTATTCAGTAAGTAGGCCACAAGGGCACTTTTACAAGTTAGATTGTGAATCTACCGGCATTTCCCAAGAGGAGACCGCTGTTGAGAAGAAAGCCCAAGGAAACTCAACAGTAAGCCATTTTTTCGTAAATCATACTTACAAACAATAATTTATATCTATGGTATAACTAAATACATTGGCACACGTAAAGGAAATGTATACTAAGTATAGTTAGATTATCCAAATCAATGTTACCTAAGGAAGTAACTTCATTGTGTGTTATGATGAGGGTAGATTCTCGCCTCCGCTGGTGACAAGCAGCAGCCGCACGGATAGAGCGTTGGCGCCGCGATCGTAGCTCCTGATGATGAATCGCGAACCGAGTTATTAATTATAAACACACGGACTCTATTATCTAGAGAATAGTGATTGTAAGTACAGATTATTGTGAGCGTGTTATAATACTACTACCTTCATAAATATGCCAACTTGATTGGGCTCGTATATCTATATATACTACCAAGCCAGTGATGAGAAGTTAACCCTGACATCTGTCATCTCAGTACATTTTGTAATTACCTTGCCTAAATTTTAGGCAAGGTTAGGTTGATACCGCTTAAAACTAACTTCTTCATAATTCAGCCCCTACCCCGACCGAAATCCTTGTGTCGCTTGTAACGCTTCAATCTTCATACACCAAATTTTGAATTCTCGGTCAGAATCTATTATAGGTAAAATTAATACTCTCATAAAAATTCTTCTTTCTGTTCTGTTCCATCCGTAGTGGATTAAAAGTGTACACAACTAATGAAAACCAATTTTTACAATCCAGAAAACTTAACGCTGATTTTAGCTGTATTGCAGTTTCCCAGACTAGCATAATTTGCTAAATCAGTTCCAAATGCCAATTCCCGAGCCCCATGGAACCCTCCATGCCCACATATTCGCGCAGGCACGCACGCCCTTACGCGGACCGCCTGCTAACGAAAGATAATCCACCCCCTACCCAGAGACCCTCGTATCACTGTCCAACGATAAAATGTAGATTAGTGCTCGAATCGTGATGCACCAAAAATATGAACAATCAGTTTTTAAATAAAATCTGTCTACATATACCTATTAGTTGTCTATTTTTTATGGTCTACGTTTGGAAGAGAAGAAGCGAATAATATAAGATCGTTTTCGGGTGGAAGCCGCCAAACAGTCCAGCGCCTCTAGCATAACTGACATACGCGACTATTTCTCGCGTGAGATAATTACCCGTCTCTTTCTGTGCAGTAATGTTAGATAGTGACGGGTAGCGCTATGTCGCGTGACAAGAGTTGCGAAGCATAGTTGTGCTAGACGGGCTGGAGCGGCGATAAGGTATATAGGAAAGCGCAGTGAGCCGCCCCGACTATGTAGACGGAATATCTCTTGAAGATGGCGGGGAATCTAAGGATGCGAACTTGTGGCGAGCTATGTGGGAGTCCTATGTTCATGTACCGTGGACCTGCGAGCCCTCAGGCTAAGGCTGCCTATCTTCTGAAGTGGAGAGGAGAAAATTAACCAATCAGGCTGCGCCTTTGAGAAGCCCGGAATCGAAGCATTTAAATCCTGGGAATGTAATTGGTCCATTTCATACATCTCCGCTTCGTTCCATTCCGCTTCTGTGGACAGGCCTAAGACAATGCCAAAGAACAATCCGAACATAAGAAGGCATGGGTCCACCTCTGAGGTGCCACGAGACAACAACAATATATAATTTAAATCGATGAAGGCGTAAAAAATGTCGTAGAAGGCTCAGACATCATATTTTGAACTTATTACGTGGAACTTGGAACTCGTACAACACGATAGATATCCACCTAATCACCTTAATTAATAAAAGGGATTATTAAAAGCGCCTAAGCAAATGTAAGAGCAATTATGGTTTTGGTCTAATCATTACATTTCCTACAGTCATCAATGTCATCATGAATTACTTACTCACTTTTCAATCTTTTTAGGGATAATTTCCAGAATGAAAACTATCCTATGTCCTTCCTCGGATCTTAAACTATCTCCATGCCAAATTTCATCAACATCGATTCAGCGGTTTAAGCGTGAAGAGGTAACAGACAGACAGACACACTTTCGCATTTATAATATTAGTATGGATTAGCTTTTAAGATATTGATTAAATCATCATTTCCAAATGAGGTTTTATGCATTTTTGATTTGTACAGCCCTTATTTCTTTATATCTCTAAGAGTCTATTGGCATTGATACATTACCATCTACGCACGAAGATGCGGGCACCATCTTGTCATTTATCCATGACAAGTTGTACTACACCTTTCTAGCAGAAACAAAAACAGATCGATTGACAATTTAAATAAAAATTCATCATCAATTCTTCTGTGATCGTATACCTATAGGTATGTATCCTGCGCCACATATTGTATCATGAATATCATGATACACGAACGCTTGTCTCGTGGTACAGGGATGGTCCAAGGGTCAGGGCACTGATTTCTACTTCGCACCGGTGATTCCGTTGCGTCGACACAATGCGACTAATGGCGAGGGTGTGATGATAGCAGTTTATCAGCCATTGTTTATATTTTATATGAAACCCAAAATAAACGAATGCAGGTTCAAAAATATAGGTACACCAATTCTTTCTACGTCTGTATATGTCGTCTACACACTCATCATGAACATACCCCGTCGTTATACAAGGAGGGGGCTCCAAGGGTCGTACTCTCTTCATCTGTCCTACACACATCACGAACGCGTGTCTCGTGGTACATGGAGTGGCAAGAGTCTTCCAGCACCTCTAGTAGAACTACTGTGACACGTGATGCTAAATCAAATAAAGTCACAGCTAGATCTGCTAGGCCTATTAGTTTTACATCCTTTAAAAAAGGAAACAACATTTTTTCTGTCTTATAAATTGTGTGTGCGATATATCAGTTTTTAAATCAAAGCATGTCTCGTGGTACAGGGAAGGGTCAGGGCACTGATTTCTACTTCGCACCGGTGATTCCGTTGCGTCGACACAAAGCGACTAATGGCGAGGGTGTGATGATCGCAGTTTATCCGCCATTGTTTTTATTGCGCGTATAAACACCTAAATAGATGGCTTATGCCCCCTTTTTAATTTGTATCGACGAAGATTGAAATAGTAAAAAAAATACAAAGATATATTGTTATTTAGATGTGTTTGTAGATTTGGCTCTGGCTACAGTGTAACTGTAGAACATTTTGCATAGGATCGGTTTTGAATCTTTTAAATTTTACGCAAACGTTGGTCCAACTGGTCGAGTAGTCAACAAAAAAATAATAATTTTAAGACCAATATGGCGAACTCACATTGGCCGCGGAGTCCGGTTACAATAAAAAAATCTGCGCGGTGTCTTACGTATGAAATAAATAAATCAAAGTAAAAGATAATCAAAATGTTGGTGGAAATCTTGCGTAATTTCAAGTATATGACCATTGAAATCTGGCTCACAGAAATGCTCGAAAAACGTCTATCAACCCAACCCTACCCCAATGAAAGACTGCAATAAATTCGCCATTTGATTTCCCATCTGCAATCGTTTCACACCCACTACTTTAGTACTAATATAATGTAAGCCCGTGCCGCTGTGCACTTGCAGCACAATGCGACTAATCGCACAACAAAGAACGGTTTAGACGCAAATAGAAATCGTGTTGTTTTCGGTCGCCGCCCCACTGTGCAGCTGATAAGAGGGGTGCGCGCTTGCTTTAAAACGCTGCGATTTGCAATGAGTGGGGAGTTGTAAAATGTTGTATGAAAGTTCACAATTATTTCTTGGATTAATAATTTTCATAAAAAAATAAAAATGAATATTTATTGCCACAAAAACTAGAATACAACAGCAGTACATTACAGATTATGTTATATAAATACTTATATACATCGCAGTAAGTGGCAACAGGCTCAGTTACAGAAGCGGAAAAAATCTATCGTACTGGTGTATTTTATACGAAAGTTGCCCAACTTTAAACTGCTAAATATGATGTGTTAATACAATAATTTAAAAATCCATGAAATTATCTGTTCAGATTCGTTATGATGTCACGCGTAATAACTTGTAACTGTGACAGCACTTCTTCCAATATTACAATATTCATAACATAAACTAATCGCAGACTATTAAAATGATCATAACTTCGCACAAGTGAAAGTTAAACTATGATCCTCTTATTTTTTTTCTTCACCGTAGTCAGGGAAAATGTATCAAAATTGGCAAAATCTGCCCAGTTATGTCCGATGTCGCCGCCGGAACAATATTTCGACAGACCATTCCACAGACTTCAGACTTTGGCGAGCACTAGATTTTGTAATCGCACGATTCTTGGCTAGTGTGTAGTCCCTCTAACCCTCCCTCGGGGCCGTCCTGCGTTTGATCGCTATGCGGGGATTATCGCGCAACTGAATAAATTATCGTTGTTTTATTGGGGCGCTTGCGTTTAGCGCTTTTTATTGGGGCGCCGATGCGGTTGATTGAAGGAAGGTTAACGTGACGAATGTGACAGACTATTTGTGCAAATAAAATAAATAAATAACCTTTTAAGATTTACACGGACAAAGGGCCATTTTGATAAAACTCATACAAAAAAGTTCTAGCCAAAGACATCGCACGGTCGATGAAAATAATTTTAATTTGCATTATTTTTGTCTTTTTCTTTCTTAGGATTTTCATTATTTGTTTCTTTCTATTTTCAGATTGTTCTCTATGCTTTTTGTATAAGACGGTACAACTTGCGAAATGTTATAGTTCTAGGTCTACGGGAAAATCGAAATATACGTTTTTGCGGTATAAACGGCCGTATCTTTTTTTCCTAAACTTAGAAGTTTGATTATTTGACAGCTTCAAGGGACTGTCAACCTGACTACAATGGTTTTATTTTAAATCCATACCTTCACGCGTTCCCAAGATATAGGGTATTGACGGACAGGCGGACGGACGTCTTGTAATGGGTTGATTTTCCTTTTGAGGTACGGAACCCTAAAAAATTTGCATTCAAGCATATCGAACTGTCTGAAATTTTATTTTAAAACTGTGCAATAGTGAAGAAGTAGTTATGTGCATGCATAAAGGCGGCACTGTATTTACGTAGGTCTCCCCAAGGAAAATAGAGTCCGCATCTTATTATACTCTCCGCGAAACTGCCGGCCCGTGAAAAATAAATAAACCTCCCCTTGCTTTAGTTTGATAGACTTCAATGTGAAGAGCTTGGATAGGAGCGGGGAGATTTCAGCTAAAAATCGTTTGCAATCTTTCGCATTATGTACGATTGGATCGATTATTCGGAAAATAAATACACAATTTTGTTGCACCAGACTTTCTTCAACTATTTGATATATAATGTATCTGTGTATTTGTGTATCTGTGTGCATCATAGCTCCCAAAAAGTTGGATCAATTTGAGTGCGGTTATTTAAATCGAAAAACTTGTACGTCGAGATGATTCTTGGGTGTGTTTAGTGGAAAAGGACCAGTAGTTTCCAAGATATTCAGCTGTAATTGGAACAAGTGACAAGATCTTAGCCAATATTGAAGCTAAGGATTCAAATTTTTGTAGTTATGTTTAGTTATAGTAGCATTTTCTATATCACTCATTCAATACTTACTTGCGTCGCTTGTGTTTTCATTTTGAATTTAGGTTATTGAAGTAAGCAGGGACAAAAAAAACTATCATGTTCAAACATTTTAATTTTAAGATTAATACATGATCCTAGGATAAATGAAAATTGCCATAACGACCAACGACGTTGATTTAAATAACTATTTGGACAGAAAAAATTACGTTTTCACCTCACTCGCTCGGAAAACCTCCGTTTATAGGGCGAAATCTGCGTGCAAAAGTCTATTTTATCCGCTAGCGTGCAAAAGTCATTTGAATTTCGAACACGACGATTTTGATTCTCTGTGGTGCATGTAACTTTTTTATATTTAAGACTCCTTCAACGCGTGACTGATTTCATCAGTCGATAAATCTTCGAATAACCAATCAACGCACGCTAATAAAGGGCGATCTGGTTAGGCCGGCTAAAATCATATGTACGTTTGAATACTTCTTTAAAAAAAAATACACCTACAATATCACGTCCAGAAACCTGGTTTGTGGTTACAGATTTTTAAGTTTTTATTTATTTCTACACTTTATTTTATGTTGAATATGTTTATATATATTAATAGTAAGTATTTCAGTTTCATTTACATATTTTGACTAGTAAATTTATTAAATACATCACAAATTTTAATATTTATTTGTTATAAAAGTTGGAACATAAGAGTGTAATTTCTGAACGCACCCGAGAAAAAAATAATAAATTAAAAAGTTGGAAGTTTTCACAATTCACGTAAACAACGTAAATTGGTTCTGTGGAGAATACATACTGTTGTCTTACTTTCTAGAAATGTGGAAAACAAGAAAGTTAAGCCCAATTTGGAGTATTTATTCAATGCTAAAAGCCTGCATTAAAATCCTTTTCCGGATTTGTTATAAATATTTGGAGACAATAAGTAATTTGCCGAAACTATTGGCATTTTTAAAGAAGATAAAGCCGAAATAATCTTGTTCGGATCCCATCGTCCAATAACTTCCAAAGCAAATGTTATGGAAAATACATCCGAGTGGCCAACTAATCCTTCCCAGAATGCCATTCTCCCACATTCACAACGAATGATGTCAAGTAGTTTCAAACACAAATATAATATAACAGTGCTTAAGAAAAACTCAACGATAAAAATATACACGACGATAATACAAATTACGGCCATATTTTTAATATGTGTGTGCTTCTCTCGTGTTTATTTGGTTTGGATTGAAGTGTGTTAATTTTTTTAATTTGATGTGCTAAATAGAAGGCTAAATTAAATATGATTATTTTTATGTTTTAATTGTTTTTCTTGAACTTCCATTTTCCTCGCTGTAGTGAGGTGAAAAGTTGTGTGTTCCGCATGGCTGCAAAATTATTTAGCTTCTCGTGTCTTGAAAGCTTCGCTACGCTCAGGAATCTATCTTTGAACCATTCGCTTCGCTCATGGTTCAATCTTAGATTCCTTCGCTCGCTCAGCTTTCAATTTCAACACTCGCGCCAAATAACAACTTTGCAGCCTTGCATAACAAATAACTATTATTAAATAGCTAAAAGTAAAATGGCATCGTATTTTCAACCGACTTCTACAAGGACCTCAATTTTATTGTAATTTTTTGAATGTTTTTGTTACTTCAGAACTCCGTCATTTATGAACAGATTTCGAGATGCTATCGAAGGATTTAAAGCAGTTTCCTTCCAGGACCCATAGTTTATTTATCAACACTGTATAGCTAATGTAAACGGAGTTATAGTCATAGGACAGGAAACATTTTACCCGATTATGGTAGTACGTTTTCGAATAACTTTCGCGTTTCGCGAACGAGTATGCCTATTACCTTGTACTATGTATTTATATTTTAATTAGGTTTAGGTACTTTAATATTGAATTGACCTTACATCAAATCGCAGCAATAATTAATAAGAGCACATTATTTGACAACCCCGCACGTAGCCCAATAAATTTATCGTCGACAGAAACATAAATCTGAGATGAAATCCCTTGCGACGAATCTGTCCAAATCAACCAATCCACATATAATCCCCTTAATAAAGATTAACATCGTAGGGTAACGTGCCCTCAGCACACCCTCCCCGAAACTAAATGACGTATGTCTTTGTAACATTGTATGAAGACCATATATTTTGGTGTTGGGGAGTATGGTGTAAATTTAACAGTTTAAATGTTTCATTGTTGTAGTGGGAGGACAAATCTGACATTATACATCAAAAAGACTTATCTAAATATGGGTATCATAAAGAGATATGTCGTTTTGGTTTTGGGTGTGCCAAATTTGACAACATGTGTTGCATTCGCGGGACAAGCTTATTTAAGTTTGTGTGAGTTTAAATCTTGGTACTAATAGTCGACAATTGACGGGCATTTAGTTTGGACATTATTTGTGGAGATTTATGGGAATGGTTATTATAGGAAAGGTCATTTTACGTGTCGGTTTGTGATATTATAACATTAAACATTATAGACGCGGACTTGCAGGATAAAATTTCGACGAATATTTCTGATGTCTTTAATTTAGAAATATCTCGATCTTATCAGAAATATTCATTCAGAATGGAGGGAATAAGCTGGGCAGAAAAAACACCAATGAGGAAGTATTGAAAAGGGTAGAGGAGAAGAGACATATTATACTACATACCATAGAAACTAGAAGAGGGAAAATGATAGGCCATTTAATAGGACACGTTGATCTAATCTAATACAGAAGATAATGGAAGGAAAAATTGAGGGAAGGATGAGGAAGGCCGAGGATTAGTTATTTGGACCAGATGAAGAAAAGGGTAGACGTCGCGTCGTATTGAGAAGTGAAATAACTGGCGTTAAGTAGAATGCACTGGAGAGAACTGCACCGACAAGAGTAAAGCTCTCAGAGTAAAAAAAAAATAATAATAAAAAATTTGCTATCCAAGGTGTATTGTATAAAGTTGTCATTTCAAAGGAGACATGGTAAAAGTAGACAGTATTGCTTACTTTTGTCCAGTATAAATGAGTTTGACGCCGCTTTTTTTTGTGTGAGATAAGGTACGTATTAGTATATTACTTACCTAGGGCGGTGATCTCGTGAATGCCCCATATCGCAGGTTCTTATATAAATTGGCGATCTGGGGCTTTACGAATTACCGCCCGAAGTTTGTCTAAAGTTTTGTGAATTGCTTTAGCCCGGAAGTGAGATTTTCTCCCCGCAGAGAATCCCACTTACGGCCTGGGGTGATGTGAATATAAAAAAAAAAGTATAAACTCAAATTGTAGACATAGTTTTTGCTACCAGGACATACTTGTGAAATTCACATTTAATTTTAAACTAAGCTTATTCCTCGTTTACCCGACCAACGAAGTTTACTGCAATATGCCGTAGCAACTGACGAATAATATCAGCAATTAGTAAATTGCCAAGAAACTAGGCTACGGGATGCGCAACATGCCTAAGTCTACGTACAGAGAGTAGGTATCATATAACATGATAAAGGATGTTTGTGTTCGGAATTAATTTAAAAAAAAGTTATGATGCGGATGGCGCAGTTTTTAGTGCTTCTGCCTACTGAGTCGACGGTCCTGCGTTCGAATCCTGGCAAGGACAAATATTTGTGTAATGAACTCGAATTTTTGTTCCTGTTCATGTATGTATTTATATATTTTGTATATCGTCGTCTTGTACTCATAGTACAAGCATTGCTGAGTTAGAAACTAGGTTAATTTTTTTAGGCCGATTTGTGTAAGATTGTCCCTTAATACTTATTTAATTAGGTAACCCTTTTTAAGTCAAGATTTTTAAAGACAGTTAAATTATAATTACCTATAGTAATACTAGTGGTCCTTGCTATAAGAAAATACAAACTGCAGCTCGTTAATTTTTCCTCACCATGCCTTTTCCAAAAACATTTTTTATATGTTCGACATGACAGTTTACCATTCCATGGCTTATGGGCTTTCTGCCTTCGAAACCCAATAAAAAAAACTGGTCTATGGCAAGGGGGATTCACTCCGCGCCGCGTGTCAAGAAATATACCTACAAATTAGGTAGGCTAATTCGTTTGCAAAAGCGGCAAATAGCAAAAGAGTGCGGCGTCTGTACTTTCTTTATCCTGTGTCTATGGTTGACACTTGTGACACTTGTGTTGTTGAAATGCCACTGCTTTCGCGTTCCTACAGTCTGACAGAAAAGAAAAGAAATTAATAATGAATACTGTATGTCGTCCCCGTTTTCAGAGATGCCACTTTTTAATTTTTGGGTGAATCAACTTTTTTGTGTTGTTTACTCTGTCCCCATTGTCCAAGTGACATTTTCATACAAAATGCTTAGGTTGTCCGAGGGACAAATTTTACGTAACCATAGCAACAAGGTGCACGTAAAAGTTGATTCACTCTTTTACTCTTTTTTGTCAGACTATACACGTTTTTCCGTAGGTATTTACAGATCATCCTGTAGAGGGCGCTAGCACGGCGCTTGATGCTTTAATTAATTGGCGGCGGAAGAGACCGCGGCTCGTGTAATCGAGTTAATTATATACCGACCGCTATTACACACTAAATTATACACCCGCGTGTATATAGTTATAGTTTAGGATACATAGAGGTTTATGTCACAAAAAACATTTAAAAGGCTAAACAAACAGCGCCAGAACGAAGATCAATGAAACTGGAACACCGAAAAATTCCGAAGTTTCATTTTGTCAGAAAGCATCGGAAACTCGGGAAACGATTTTTTGCTTAGGGATCATATTTGTTGTCGATTTTATTTTACCCAATCACAAAAATCACCTCTCATCAGAACGTGGTTTTCGGAATTATTAGGATGAATTTGAACAAATGAAAGTTCGGAGTTCCATACCCTTAACATAACTCATATTCTTATCTTTCTTCTCCTCCACTCTTTTTTCATTATTTAATTACTTTGCGATGGTAATTTAACTTGGACTGAGCTGGAACGTGGCAAAAGGAAAAGCTAAAAATAGAAAGGCGTGGCGGGAGCTTATAAAGGCCCTCTCTCACCTCCGGGGTGCCTCAGGACAACAACAACAATTTTCCGATGAAAAATATACTCTGATATCAAAATATAGGCTCAATTAGTGCCCCTATGAGCGAGAGAAACGCCTCTTATCTTAACGCTATATTCTCTAGGACAGTGCACAATACATAAACATCCGAATGCAAAGTTCCCCTATATACCCGGATCAAAATTCGGTATCCCCGTTTTAAGTCGGTTCTTGGGAAGTTGGGGCTAATCCGTCCCCGCGCGGCGCAGGCACGGCCCCGCTATCGCCCCCAAGCAGCGTCTTGGCTTTACTTCGGCCCACTGATAATGTAGGCTCGATAAACATACATACACCTATAGGCGCAAATCCACCCAGAAAAGATGCGAGGATGCTTCGTAGACGCGGATTTAATGAATGTTTCATGCTATAATATGTATTGTAGAATAAGGCGTAGCGCAGATACCACGACTTTGCCGACCAGCGGCGCGGCGAACGGTTGAGCGAGAGATGCGAGCGTGGCGGTCATACGAGTGAGCGTGACACACGTACCTATACCACTGCCGCTGCCGCTGTCGCACAAAGATGGGCATCTTCGTAGGTATATCGTATAATAGAGTGCGACGGCGACGCGTCCGCGCACTAACTTTTCTGTCTGGGTTGCATCGCGACGCTTCATACATTTTGTATCAAATTTAAGGGCCGCCGCGCCTGCGACGCATTCTCACCCTACATCTCTTCTGTGTGGCTTACGCCTTATAGGCCTAGCTAGAACGTACACGTGTAGCGTGAACGTTCATTCTTCTATTTTTGGATGCCCAAGCGGTCCTGGTTCAATTTAGCGTCCTCAATTGTACAAAACAAAAGAAAACGCACACACATTTTGCGCTATAAGATTTTAAGCAAGGATATACAAGCCTTTTTGGTTTATTTAAGCCTTTTTGCATCTATAAATGATGATTTGAGCGAATAAAGTGCGGCACTTACGAAGATAGATAGCCCGATACCAGAGCGACAGCCACGGCCGCATAATTGAAAAATAAATGTTGCGCCTATTGATGAAAGGGTACGAGCTGCGCGCTGCGGGGCTAGCATATCTTACGGCAACTTCGCTTGTCGCGCGACTCAGCATCACCTGTCATGCTCGCACAGTACTGAAAGGAAAGTGACAGGTACTATATTTCGCATACCATAGTTATGCTAGACGTGCTGGTGTCCCAGGTTGCGCTTGTGGGAAAGAGAATTAAGGCATGCTTTATCATGCGCGACCACTCCATCATTGTTAAAGTATCGCATCGAGTCTTCCTCCATGGCTCACGATCTTTAGACATAACCTACGACCAGTCTTGAGTATCAATCCTGAACCACAACACGTCACGCTTTGAGCTGTCTTTATAGCGTTACATATTACGCGTAGGTCGTCCAATGGGTCGCGAACGGGTGGCGAATGTAGACCATTGTAACAACACTTTAAATATCACTCCACTCAGGTAAGTTATCTACTTTTCACTGATGCCCAAACTCATAACTCTCTTTAATTGTCAGCTTAAACTCGTAGCATAAAACTTGCATAATCTCAAACAATAAAAAGACGCTGAAAAAATATTAATTAACATTCGCGTATTTGTGTAGGAATCGCAATTACGAACTGGGACGGCGACAGAGATAGCGACGGTAGAATTAACATTAACAGTATTTTGACTTCATATACTGCCACTTGGAGTTGGCTATGGACAGGGATAGATGGAGACAGCTACATACTACAACAAGCTACACCGACAAAAATTTGACTTAAATTTATGATGATACTACGACTGTTGCTGTTCCTGGCTACTACGTTATATAATGGGATAACAATACCCATTGGATCCCATAGTTTGGCAAAATAAAGCGAAGTGAATTCGGCCTCAAATAATTACTTCTACTATACTTTGCCGGATTGTACGTAGCCGGGCTGCCGGGCTGTAGGGAAAGCCTAAGCATCGACGGCTTAATGTTATTCATATGGACCTGAACATCTACGGTTTGGTGTCCGGGATAGAGCAGATTACAGGAAACCAGACCTCGTCTCCGGACGAGACGAATGTAAAAAAAATGATGATACTAGGAATACGAATTCTCTATAGAACAATGTAAAGAATATCAAGAAACAATGTAATTAAAAGAATTTAAACTGTTGAAGTTGATGTCAAAGTATGTCATGGTGTATTAAATTAACTGGTGTTTAGTTGTATTTAGTTACGTGTGACGTCGTACGTGTATAAATAAAGTCAAGGCACTGGTTACAATAATTATACTGTGAAGGCGCGTTTGGGTTGTTTTATTACAGAAATTAACCCGTTTTTAGTGGAGATACATAAAATAATTAAGGAGGGAGGCCCCCTTTACGCGCCAGGTTCAAATGTTTTAGAATATTCCAGTGTTTGTTTTTACGTTTTGAGATCGTTTGAGTGGCGAGACATTATATCTTGTAAAGATAACATGTAATGTAAGCTATAATGTTTCCTTTTGTTTCTTAAGAGTTTTAAGTAAAACGTCGTCTATCGGGTGAAATATCTTTGCGGCTTCATAACGTCAAAACGTTTTGATGTACTCATAATAATTTTGACATAACATATATACACTTACTGTATATTTCCCTCATTTACGGCTAAGAATACCTACAGAAGGCTTATCTACGTGATCAAAGATAGCGAAACTGCCATGAGTCTCACTAAAAGTTTTAATAAGATCGTTACTATTTTGTTTCATTACTGTCAACTGTGTGATTTCCTTCAACAAACACCTACATTTCAACATTTCTCAAACAACAAAAGCCGTATCGGTGACATTAAGTGTTTCAATCACACGAACAACAATGTGACCGCGTTCGCGCCACGCGCCCACATATTCCACATTATGGAGTGTAAAAGGGAGGAGTGGCAGCTTCACATATCGTCGGGGATAGTGCAATACCGCGTAAGTAACAAGTGTAGATACGAATCAGTATTCAAACAAATGCTAAGTATTTTATTGAAATTAGAACTTTATCGACAGCTGTTATTTACGCGGTATTGCACTATCCCCGACGATATCCAAAATTGTCCGCTGAAAGGTGTTTAATTGACAAGTTTTCATATTTGTTAGACTACGATTTTATTACTTTTCTGTATTCCGCTTAGAAAGAGAACTTAATCAGTTTTTATATTTTTCCTGAGATTACTAATTATTATTTATTTATAAAAATTTACTCGCACACGTAATTAAAATTATGTGTTATTTCTGTATACACTTAAAGGGACTATGTAGGAATTACTCTGGCCACCTAAAATATTTAAATTTTCAATTCGACACAGTTCACTCCGTCTAAAACTTGTAATTTTTTCAAACTTTCTTGCTAATGTGCATTATTGCGGACGGCATTGGAATTATATCTATTTAATTATCTTCTGTTTACCGCTGAACGCCTTTTCAAATATTCTCCTATAAAAGATGCTGCTCCTTCCCTTTACCCTCCATATTCTACATATTGCTTCTGTCACAAGGGATAACCAGCCGAAACAATTACTAAATAGAATAAAACAGTTCGTTTTAGTTAATACTTTCACTACATTGACGCGAGTTGAGTTACATTGCCGTTTTTAAATGTGCTATGACGTGGCCGAAACGAAAAGCAAATCAAATCGTTACAATAGATTGGATGCCAAAGTCAAACGTCAAATTTAGGGCGAGGATGCAACATTTCTATGTTACGTATTTTAATTTTAACCGACTTCGAAAACGGAGCCGGTTCTCAGTCGACGAACTGTTTTCGATTAGGTACTCGAACACTTTTGAAAAAATATTTTTCGTTCGATTTGGAAATTTCTTTGTTTGTGTTTGATGGTGTAGGTATAGGTATACTTTCTAGTTCCCATTGTCATATAACCTGACTATGCTTCGTTGACGTCGGTTGCTTTATGCCCGACTGTGGAGATGATAAAAAGGTTTATGACTTCGTTGGACACCATGTAAAACAGCGTCAATGTATATCGAATTCGTTCTTCATGTCAATGTGAAGTGCAACGTTTCAGTACCGTTACCATGAATTAACGTGACCGTGCTCGCTAGCGACAGCGTAAACGATATGTATGAAGAATAGTACAGCGCCCTAGCGGTTACTTTGTAGAACTACAATTCTCCATATACACCTTCCCCTTCCACAAAATGTAAAGGCCTAGATATTTATTACAAACTGACAGGACAAGAGACCAGTTGCTTCAGCTAGGTATTCGTCCGCTGTTCCGAGCGCCCACGCGCGACAGCATCCGTGATGCCGAGGTTTATGCTGCGGCTAGCCTACCACCACAACACAGCGAGTTACGATAACAGTCCAACGGTAGAGATGTGCCGTTCTTGAGAAGGATTCCCGATTTGTATGGGTACTGAAACGTGGTCGCTTACAATGGGCCTCATAAGAAGGCTCACAGTTACTCAAAGGGCAATGGAGCGAGCTATGCTCGGAATTTCCTTGCGGGATCGAATTCGAAATGATGAGATACGCAAGAGAACGAAGGTTGTAGATATAGCTCAGACAGTCGCCTAACTTAAGTGGCAGTGGGCGGGGGCACATTGCTCGTAGAATCGATGGCCGTTGGGGCAGAAAGGTTCTTGAGTGGCGACCGCGGACCGGAAGACGCAGCGTTGGAAGGCCTCCAACAAGGTGGGCCGACGACCTGGTTAAGATCGCGGGTAGAAATTGGATGAGGGCGGCGCAAGATCGCTCGTTATGGAGAACTTTGGGGGAGGCCTTTGTCCAGCAGTGGACGTCTATCGGATGATATGATGATGATGATGATGGGAAATGTTCTAGAGAACGTTCTGTCCCCATACAAATCGGTAAACGTACTCCAAAAAGGCAAATCTCTAGACAATGGGTATTCGAATCAGCATAAAAAAAAACATCGGTTACGCAGTCGCTAGCTTGAACTGTCAGTGTTAACTCATAGTAAGGCTACAGGGGTTAGTTTTAATATTGGCAAGCGTTGCGCTCACACGCAAGCCACGTGGCGGCGCGTGCGCGGTGGAGCACCTCCCGCCATCACTAATTTCGACGGGTAATGATCGTTTGCTCATTTTGTTTTTATAATTCTAGTGATTTATTCATGAGCGATGGGCGACGCTTTTTGAAGTATATGTACGCACGTTTAAATTACAGAAAGGTTACTTCCTAAGTACATTAAAGTCGAATGCTCGACATATTTAAGCATTTAACATTAAGTTCTTCGAAATTGATTCTAAGTCTCAGTCTATTTTTTGATCAAAAACAATAGGTAATATTTTCTAAAATGGGCAAGCCGGTAGTAATCGGATTCCACGGACGCCAAGCCACTGGTAAGTCTCTCGTAACATATCGAGCAGTCCTGATCTCACTCTCAAATGGGATCGTCAGATGCATTGAGATATTTGTAGAAGAACTGATTGTGCTACAGCTAGGCATTTATCACTGGCGTGACGTCTATAGAAGCCGGCACACGGTATCTTGCCGTTTTTACTCTACAGAATCTAAAAGAATCAATAGGCCAAACTTACTCCGGCTTACCCTCACAGATGTGTGATAGGCACCGAAAAGCACCAAAAGTCGCCAGTAATGCCCTAGTTAAGCAATTCTACATCTATACTATGTCCGTAGATAACATGTTATTTGTCCTCTCATGACACCGAAACGGCTGGACGGCTTTTTTATACAAGGATAGCTGGACATCATACTCATAAAATTAATAAATAAATAAAAAATAAAAAATAAAAATAAAAATAAAAATAAAATAAAAAGCCTTTATTAATTCCTTACATTACTACATTACATCTAATAAAGTAAAATACATTTTTTTTTTTTTTTTAATTAACTTAATATTATGTAAGGACCCCTCTTCGGGTGAAGGCCTCCTCCAGATCAAGCCATTGTTTTCTTTCTTCAGCTTTCTCTCGCCAGTTTTTGCCAGCTGTGGCTACAATTTCATCTGTCCACCTTTCTTTAGGCCTCCCTCTACTCCTAGATCCTCTCGTCATATATCATCATACTCATACTCGTACTTATTTATTTATAAAATGTTTTTAAATTTTACATGTCACATATTAAATTATCAAATTATACCTATTAGGTTACATTATTCCATTCAATTACACATTTCAAATAGTCAATCATTAAAATACAATACAAAATTTAAATAACGTTAACAATTTATAATTTCAGTACATTAATCAACAATAATTAATAATTAGTCAGAATTAGTACCTATAATATAAATTATAAAATTCCTCAAGGCTATAAAAAGCTCTAGATATGAGCCATTTTTTGTAGGAATGTTACGTCGTTCTCAATTTCTTTTATATAATCGGGTACTTTATTGTAGATACGTGGCCCCACAATAGACATCGTTTTGCTTGCCTTAGCTAAACGAGGACATGGGCTGGCCAGTTTATTTTTATTTCTGTTACTTAGACTATCTAAAGATGGTTTTAGGATACGCTTTACCCAACTATGGTAAAGAAAAAAATTCGCGGACGAAGTTCCGGGCACCTTCTAGTCTTCCTATAAAGCTAGCCGTACCGTACCACTCCATTTGAAATGAACACTAGACAGAGAATTTTAACAAGTTAGTTCTATTTGATTCGTTCTGCCCGCGGCTCTATTTTAATATTTCATTACGTACTAGACACTCGGCTTTAATAGCTTTGAACGTGCTTTTATTGTAGTTAGCCGGTTTTCCCACTCGGCGATTTGAGTTTAGTATGTTTTTTCTGGTTTAGTTTTGGTTTTTGCTTTACTGGGGTGTAAATGTGTAACTCTACCGGGCTAGCATAGTTTTTTATAATTATTTGCTTCGGTAATAAAATATTGGAGCTTAATGCTCCTTTGCCGTTAAAAAATGCTGATTGTTTCTTAAGGCTATTTTAGTTATTGGTATATATTTGAAGCCTACAGTTTGAATTTTTCATTGATAATTTTTGTTTCAAAAACTACTCGAAATTGACAAAATTCAAGCGGAAAACTATTTTGTTTTTCTCAACTTATTTTCAACTGCACGCAACGAAAGCGTGAAATAGCTATGTTACTAAAATCGGGAAAAAGTATTATTGACTTTAAGAACTTGGTTGAAATTATCAATATATCTGTCATACATAATATAAAAAAAATAAAACTACATACATTTTAAAACGTATATAAGGCGTCTTAAGCATTTCAAAGAAATCACACCCCTTTCGAATATCAATTTCAGAATTGAATCTTACGAGAATTACGAGATAGCATTGTTAAGACGTCGATTGGCATTTCAACCAGGTTTTCTTGTCTGTTAGTCTGTTTGTCTGTTTCTTGTTTCTTGTCATATTTATTACTCAATACCGTAAAAAAACTTCATAGTTCGAAGATTTTCACGGTGTTGAGTAAACATTCAAACATCTTCACTTTTTCATCGTTTATTATCAAATTCATATCAGTCTAAAGAGGTTTGCCGCTGGATAAAGGTATCCCCATGGTATGCCCAAGCATGTCCACATCGGCCGATGGTGCCACGCCCTACGTCCACCTTGTTGGAGCACCACGCTGCATCTTCCGGTACGTGGTCGCCACTCAAGCACATTTCTGCCCCAATGGCCATCGGTTCTACGAGAAATGTGTTCCATCTTCTGCCACTTGACTTTTTATTTAGTACTAGCTTCGCCGCGCGGGAACACAAATTTTTTCGGGTTTAAAGTAGCATATGTGTTAAGCCAGGATGTCAGCTACCTTCATAGCAAAATTTATCGAAATTGGTCCAGCCATTTGAACGTAAAAAAGTAAAACACACTCACAAACTTTTGCCTTTATAATATTAGTCATATTAGTGTGATATAAAGAAATCACGAAACAACTAGTTCTTTTAGCCTTGCGGGGAGTCCATCTATTCTTGCAACGCAACCAAATAAAACGCAACATAAGTTTAACCAAAAACAAGATTGGACCCTGCTACGTAGGCAAGTGACAATGGCCAGTAATTGGAAGGGTTCACGATCCAATTGTTAACGGGTAGTGGGTTCTGTTCCATCGCGCCAGGACGGTTACTCCGATGTTCAAATATCTAACATTGTATCGTGCCGTCCCGCTCATTCAACATCGTTTTATAGGAGATCAAGAGGGATAGCACGATACGAGGTTCGAATTTCGGACTTCGGAGTAGCCCTTCAGTATCGCCCGCTCCTTATTTTAAATACAAATATTTGCTCTCAGTGAAACTTTTCCTCAGTCTCCGGGCTTTATTAATATTTTATTATTTTGTCTTGTTACGTTTCGGAAATTCTCAACTTCCCCTGTTAGCTATTCCCGGTCTAAAGCGATTATATTTTAAATTATTTTAATTAAAACACTGTGTAAACTGTTAAGCACTCGCGATTTTCTGTTTAAATTGTTTCGTAGAATAATTAGAAATGTTCGGTGCTGCAAGTTTCTGCTCTTATGTGTAACTTGCAAAAGCTAATACAATAATTTAGAAATATACCATAGACACAAATTTATTATCGGAAAGGACATTGGCTATAGTTATTTTCACTACGCGGTTTTGGCTCCGTGGTACCGGAGCTCTGCCTACAATAATGGATATCCTGGGTTCCAATCCCAACGAGGATATTTGTATGATAAAGTTAGCAATGTATGTAAGTAATATGTTATACCAATTTTGTATAAATGGACCAAATAACTAAGCTTATAATTAGTTGTAATTTTCCGGTAATTTTCTTCGGATTTCGCGAATGACACACATTTAAATAAAATTTGACTTCCGTTTTTAATAGGGTACACTACCGTGTGAAAACGGAAGTCGTCAATTTTAATTTTTTCATTGACCTGATATTTCAGCTTGGTCCGATTTCTTTTCATATGTCCGTTTGAATGCTCAGATTTTCATCACTTCATCATTTCAGGGCCACTAGTTTTAATTTATATTTATTTATTAATCAGGCAAACTAAAATGTAACAATGTACCGTTCTTTGAATTCAAACTTTTAATTCAGTAAGATTAGCTGAAAATTTGGCAAAATGAAAGGACAACTTTTATCTATCAGGATATGTAGGTTATAGAGCCAAGTTTAATTTTATCTACTCTCCCCCCCTCTCAGGGGTGAGCGTCACCCCCCCGCGCCCTCGAATGTGTCCCGGAGCGCGGTATTTTCCACTTTAGAAGAAAACCGTGTACGATACATACAAAGTGTATAAGAACGAAATAATCCTGAATAAATTTTCTATAAACCTTTCATACATACAAAAGCGATAGCACTTATACAATCAGCGCAATCTGTTACCAAATACTAACGTTTTTAATTATTGATCTTTTTTTTTTGCTAAAAGGTTAGTTATCTCAAAAACGGCACACTTCTCGGCCAAAATATGTACGACAAAAGTGAAGAATGGACAATGTTCTTTCTAAAAATTGGGCAAGTGCGAGCCCGACTCGCGCATGAAGGGTTCCGTACCTATACATATGTATATATAATTTATAACAAGTTTGTTGTATGGGGGCCCCCCTTAAATATTTATTTTATTTTATTTTTAGTATTTGTTGTTATAGCGGCAGTAAAGATACATCATCTGTGAAAATTTCAACTGTCTAGCTATCACCGTTGTTGAGATACAGCCTGGTGACAGACGGACGGACGGACGGACGGACGGAAGGACGGACGGACGGACGGACGGACGGCGAAGTCTCAGTAATAGGGTCCCGTTTTTACCCTTTGGGTACGGAACCCTAAAAATGTATAATTTATTTCTGTTACTCTTTAATTTACCGTTGCAATGCTATTTTTAAAATTTAAGTCTATTGGCCATTATGCGAAATATAAATATTCGTACTAGTTAAACGGTGTTACTTGCAATACCATAGACTTCTTATATGTTTTTCTGTAATCTACAAATATTGAACTATATCCTGTATTTTTTTTTTTAGACTCACTATTTAAGGAAATAAGGGGTGTGTGGGGAAATCGTCAAGTTTTGCTCGTTTTCGTAAATAACTTCAAACCCGTTTAATTTTGAATTATTAAATATATATATTTGAGATATTCATAATGTACTCTTTCATTTGATATGTCACACGATATACTTTGCTATTTTTTTTTCTAATTTACCCCTCAAATCTGGCCCCCATGTTTCAAATTACTTGATTTACTTTACGTTACGTTACATTTCCATATTTGGGTCATCAATTTACATACGTGTACTAAATTTCAACTCAATCGGTCCAGTAGTTTCGGAGAAAATTCGCTATGATTATAGTAGGATCCCTCGTGTGTCTGTGTCAGTCCGTCCGTCGGTCATAGCCAATTTGCTCCGAAACTACTGGACCGATTGAGTTGAAATTTTGTACACGTATGTAAATTGATGACCCAAACAGGGACGTGTAACGTTACGTAACCCAAATAAATAAATTTTGACATGAGGGCCAGTTTAGGGAGCAAAATAGAAAAAAAAATGGCATAGTATATTGTGTGACATATCAAATGAAAGGGTACATTATGAACATCTCAAATATATGTATTATATAATTCTAAATTAAACGGTTTTGAAGTTATTTACGAAAATGAGCAAAACTTGACGATTTCCCCACACACACCTTATTTCTTAAAATAGTGAGGTTAAAAAAAAAAAAATACAGAATATAGTTCAATACTTGTAGATTACAGAAAAACATATAAGAAGTCTATGGTATTGCAAGTAACACCGTTTAACTAGTACGAATATTTATATTTCGCATAATGGCCAAATGACATAAATTTTAAAAATAGCATTGCAACGGTAAATGAAAGAGAAACAGAAATAAATTATACATTTTTAGAAAGAACATTGTTAGGAATGCCTCGTCGGCCGGGTCCCAACATTGACATCTACGATAGCTCAGGGAAGAACGATGTAAAGAAACACAAGGGTAAACGAAACGATATATATTTAACACGAAAACAAATTAACACAATTAAAGATCGGAGCACAATTGAATTTAACACACAAAATTAACACAAATTAAAACGCGAAATTTAAACTAAATCTTAACTAATGTAGTCCTTTATCTAACACTGATGAAACTACGCACTACTGACTAACAAGATGGTAATACACTGGATGAAAGAGACTGAACTGAAGTACTGGCGGATCGCTGATCTACGCACTGAGAAACAGAGTTGGACTCGATGTTTACTGCAGATGTACTTGAGTGGTACTACTGGCGGACCGATGATCAACGCACTACTACGGAGTCGTAACTCTACGCAGACTAAAGATGAACTTAATCATTATGCAGAAACGGGCGTCCTTTTATATGATCCGTTCAAGGTTTGTTTACATTCTCAGAGGGACGCCCGCTCTGTTACATTTTACTAATTTTCTGCTAAATTACAATAGTTATTTTAAATTCAACTTATGAATAACATGGAGGTTCGTTTATAGAACATAATTACATTTATGATTTTCATGTGAGAGCTCCTGCTTAATTACAGTGATATAAAATCTATACGATTTCTTTGTCTCGACTCAGAGGCCGTCTCGCTCACACGGGTCGAGATCTATACCTTTCTTGTCCCTCATATCGCGCCGCGCTCGGCGCGTCGTGTTATTTCTTTGTTTGCCGTGCTCGCAGCAAGTTGCGGCCGGTATAATGTATAGAGATTTTACTTGTATGTTCATGAGGAACATTATTACAAAGTTTCAGGATATTCTAATTTTTATCCTTAAGTTTTACATTAAATGTAAACAACATGATTCCTTTGTCTCGCGCTGCGAGTGGAAATTACCACGATGAGTCATACTTGTTTACTTTAAGACGTCGTGGTCTTTTAACTATTTTAGTTAGTTATTTTTGGGAGCTCTCTTACAATAATGTTTTTAGGAAAATAAGTGGTGTACACACATAGTATTGCCGCTTTTTAGGGCATTTAGGAAAATAAAAAATATATTATTTATTTCGTCTTAATTCTAATTTTAGCTAATCGTTTACAAATATATTATTTATTTATTTATTCTACATTCGCCTAGCTGTCCGTAACAAACATTGTCCATTCTTTACTTTTGTCATACATATTTTGGCCGACAAGTGTGCAGTTTTTGAGATAACTAACCTTTTAGCAGAAAAAAAAGATCAATAATTAAAAACGTTAGTATATGGTAACAGATTGCGCCGATTCTATAAGTGATATCGCTTTTGTATGTATAAAAGGTATATAGTAAATTTATTCAGGATTCTTTCGTTCCTACATTATTTCTATACATTTTGTATGTATCGTACACGATTTTCTTTTAAAGTGGAAAATGCCGCGCTCCGGGACATATTCGAGGTCGCGGGGGGGTGACGCTCACCCCTGAGAGGGGGGGAGAGTAGATAAAATTAAACTTGGCTCTATAACCTACATATCCTGATAGATAAAAGTTGTCCTTTCATTTTGCCAAATTTTCCATATATTGCAATCTAATTTTCTTGGATTATTTATGTCAGACATTTACCTATTGATAAAATTACGTCAACAAACTCTTCGCAATCTAGTAAAAAATGCAAAAACGATCGCGATTTCGCAAATTCGAGCGCAGACGATTTAAATATTTAAAGTTATAAACCTATTACAAGTTGGAAACTCAAACTACTGCGTTATTCTGTGAGGCTTAAAGTTTTTGTGAATTTTACACAAGTTCGTGTATTAACATGGCGGAGGCCGATGGAAGTTTCTCTGTCGTTAATTAATTAGATTAGCCCCGAAAGCGGGGTTAGAAAATATAATTAGCTGAAATTTTGGAGTTTAAGGTGAAGTTATAGAACAAACTGTAACCGCCATTAAAGAGGTTGGCTCCGCTTGGACCACTTTACGAACCCTTTACATTCCCCGAATTCGCGCTAGTTTTGGATGAACTAGATAACAGCTCGATCACAAGGCGAAGGCACTGGTTATTTATTCTTGAGTGAAATGTACAAATCTTCCCAAGAACACCTTTATAATATAATATACTACTATGCAACGTTAATACATATTACTACCTGCCTACCCGTTATAAACTGGGTCCAAGTAAATTCTTAAATTATGAATATCCTTATAATGGAGATAGACATATAACTTCAAAAAAGGAAGTTCTTAATTTGTCGGGTTGTTGGTTTTCCAATACCCATACAGCAGAATTTCTATAGTTATTTAAGTACATGTATTGTGTCCTATTATAACGTACCTACATATTTAATAGTAAATAGAAATGGCAATAACGAAAAGATACATAGATACATCGATATAGAGCAATGATTAACTTTCAAGTAGATTATAAGTATTCAAAGTGTGACAAAACATAAGCACATGGTAGCTATAGCTACTAGCTATAGCTAGGTTATAACCTATTCAGTTGAAAATAACGTACCTAACCTCTTCACTTAATCTCAAACAGAAAAACGCAACATTTGCTTTTGATGCATCCAATATCAAAGACCACAATACGTTATACAATAATAAACGTTTTCAAAACATAAAAAACGCAATCGCAACGCTTTATCCCTTAGAAATAAGGTACAATGTGTGTTGGAGGTTAGTTTTGATAATAAGCAACTTAGAATAATTATGTTTGCTATGGAACTGTCAGTTTCCGCGCCATTTTGGAGGGCCCTCGATGTTGCCAGCGTTGAGTGTCTGATTCTGACGGGGCTTTTGTGACAAACGGATTATATTTTACTGTAGATATATTTTTTATATACTGGTAGTGGTAGACATAATGAACATTCTGGTGAGGGAGCACATAATTCCCTATATCTGGGTTGTATATAAAAGAAATGAAAAAATAAATCAATATAAAGGGATAATCTCACACAAATTGACCTAGTCCCAAACTAAGCCAAGCTTCTGCTATGGGTACTAGATGACGATTTATTATTAATTATTATTAATTATGTATTAATAAGATAATTTACGACGAAGCAAACAACGCATATTCTATTAGTCAATGAATTTTCAGTTTTTTTGTGTTCTAAATACGGCTTAGGTTGTTTTTTTCATGTGTTGTAGGTATTTGGAATCTAAATAATACTGGCTCGTTACAATCACGTCATCATTTCAAATGCATTTTTAAAAGCAACATAATATAAACAGGATATTTACCTATAGTATAAAATCTGCTGTAATTTTATAATTTGGCTATAATTCTTTGACTAGAATTTTCCACAGCACATGGTTACCAGGGCCCTGATAACGCTCTAATCCTCATATAAATCACGGAGGCAAATTTACGAGCCGCCATACATAAATACCTACGTAAATTATTGCCGACGCGAAAAACACCCGTCCTATCGGGTAAGTAGGTTAAACGGGCTTCTTCGTTTAATCGGGATTTCATCTTTCATGTTATTAGGTACAAATTTATGTTCTGAATTTCTGTTACGATTTTAGAAGAAGGGTGGAAAGTACATCATTAGTCAACATATACTTTTTTAGAACGGTAAATAATACATACTCGTAGCTGTCGCGGCAGGGAGACGAAAAGCATTGATAGAAACTCTTCAAGGGTCTACTCAAACTTGGCTGAATCCGAATACAACAGTACCAAAATCTACAGCTACGAAAAAAATAAGTATGGCATAAATTAAAAACAAATCCACCGCAATGAGTTCCAATTTCAAATTTCTATTGTTCCTCCGACACGTGGCGGTGTTGTATCACGAAACGTTTTTTCTTTACCTATTCTCAAATTCTACCATCCAGACATGTGTTATTATTATTCCGTTCTTCATTCACCTTTTTTTGTCAACACAAAGCACGTCTGCGGAACTATGGGCCAAGTATAATAAGAGACATAATATCCAAAAGCATAAAGGAACCGAGAATGTTGGGAGAAAAATGTTACGCCGCTTCATACAATGATATTTCGGATGTAAAACAAACTGACATCGAATGTAAATATATGCTATTGTGGAGTGTTGTCATCCGTGGAATAACATTTATAATGGACATTTAATGGCCTTTTTGATGAATAGTCCAACGTGGACAAATACTTCCGTGCACTGCTGTTTGCTTAATTTTAAATAGGTCATAATGTACATTAACATAGTTTTCTTATTCCAATGTTTTACATGTTAGTAAGATAGGGAAAATCTAATCTAAAAACTATTCTTTAAGCACCACTTTGATAAACAACGTTTTAAATTTGGTTGAAAACATACCGCTATTGACATTTTATGAATACATATTCTTGCCATATAAAAGCTGTTTGTAACGCCACTATCCCAGGGGTTACATTAATAGCCCAGAGGAGACCTTTTCTCGTTAGTATACGTATAACCAATGTAACCCAAATCATCATCCTCCTAGCCTTTGTCCCATTTTTTTTGAGAATGAATTCTCAATCGGGGTCGGCTACCTAAATCCCAAGATGTGGCGTAGGCACTAGTTTTTACGAAAGCGACTGCCATCTGACCTTCCAACCCAGAGGGGAAACTAGGCCTTATTGGGCTTAGGTGGTTTCCTCACGATGTTTTCCTTCACCGAAAAGCGAGTGGTAAATATCAAATGACATTCCGTACATAAGTTCCGTAAAACTCATTGGTACGGGCCGGGTTCGAACCCGCGACCTCCGGATTGAAAGTCGCATGCCCTAACCACTAGGCTACCACCGCTTCACACACACAACTCTCACATTACAACCAATGTAACCCAAATAGATATTTTAATTTTTCTTTTTTTTTTCATTTGGCTCCAAATAACGTACCTATGCTATTGAGAAAAGATAAATTACATGTTGAGGATTTAATAAAATATAAACATACAAACATATCAGTAAAAATCAAAACACTCCTTTTTGATTCGCCGTAGTCGGAAAATAAAACTATGGTACATTCTGAATTCACATATTTATTATATCAAGACTAATTTACCACCTTTGACAAACTTACCCCAAGTTTAACGTGAGATAATCAGGCGGCGGTTAAAAGGGGATACAACAAATAAAACAATCGTAAGCTCCAACAGTAACACCCTATTCTAAAATAACATATTTCCTTCAATTTATTCACACTAATTAATACCCTCCTAGCCATAATATTCATAAAGATGTACTGTGGTTTCACTGTTAATACCGTGCCCTTGCTATGCGGTCAGTATAGTCCGACTTGGGTAGGATTATACAGAAAAGTTGTTAATTAAAAAGTTAAACGAACTAAATCAATTTCGTTATTAACTTCATTGAAGTTGTGATTTGGTGCTCATGTTTGTCTTTGAAGGGATCCTCATACAGAAATAATTGTCTTTGTTGTATAGCTTGGAATGTAGGCAAATGTACCCAGGGTACCTATCTATTATAATGGTTCTGGGGTCCATATGAGTAGGTATAATGTATAGGAGTGGCGTGGCTTGAAACATTTTCTTGGTAAAGCCAGAACAGGTTTCTTACTGTTTTTAGGGTTCCGTACCCAAAGGGTAAAAACGGGACCCTATTACTGAGACTTCGCCGTCCGTCCGTCCGTCCGTCCGTCCGTCCGTCCGTCCGTCCGTCCGTCCGTCTGTCACCAGGCTGTATCTCAACAACGGTGATAGCTAGACAGTTAAAATTTTCACAGATGATGTATTTCTATTGCCGCTATAACAACAAATACTAAAAATAAAATAAAATAAATATTTAAGGGGGGCTCCCATACAACAAACTTTTTATAGATTATATATATATGTATAGGTACGGAACCCTTCATGCGCGAGTCGGGCTCGCACTTGCCCAATTTTTCAAGAGTTGTCACCATGTTATATGCACATTAATATTTAGAAATTGTATTTTTTATCTTAAAGTTATACCTAACTTTAATGAGAGACAGAGGATATAATTTCCGGCGCCGCCATGACGCCTCTCTAGTTTCTGACCATATTTGAACTTCAAACGTTGAAACAGTTAAGACAATAATAGTATTTTTCATCAATTTGTGTATTTTAGATATGCCAGTGTGTCTTTAAGTCGCATTGTCTTTTTGTCCGTTTATCCACGGTGGCACAAACAGTCAAACACGTCACGCCTCTCATTGACAAACATGTTTTTACAGTCCACAAACAACAAAAAAGGTTATTTTTAGCTTTAGATGGATCTTAATAAGACTGGATTTAGTATGTGTCATTTTTTTCAACTTTTTCGGAATTTCTCGAAGACAGATCTCTGGTTTTGTTACGTAATGGGATCTTGGCGCGTGAGTGGAAACCGATTCCTTTGTCTCACGACCACTTATGCTAATACACTTTGTCGTTCATAATAATATTAATACACATTTAGTTTAACTGGAAAACCACGCTGACTCAGATTTAGAACAAGGTCAGTAAAATAATCTTTCGAAATTCAAACCGTGGGCAATAAGTTTACCAAGGAAAAATGCACTTGAAAAAACTTGGTTCAATTTACAATTTCACAGCGCAAACGGACCATCCCTCCATTTTAAATTTAATTTGTAACAGGCGTATCGCAAACAAGTGCAGCAAACAAACTCCTTACAATCTCATCATAGAACGTATAGCTCATTGCAATTCTAACAAAAGAAAACGTACCTGTTAACAGGACATACATCCTACGAAAAACTTCCGTATACCGACAAAGCTCGCAAATTCGCCACGCCCAAATCAAAATATATTATCGACGTATAAATTGCACAAAACGGGCAACACCGATCGAAAAAAACGACATTCGCACAATCAATCAACCGATAAGCCAATAAACCTCAACGATGCGCTTTTGAATTTGGAATTCGATTTTTGAATTGTACTATTGTTGCGTATGGCCGGCGGCGGTGCGAGCTGCCTTGTCGAATGGCACAATGAAAGGGCAAACGGAAGTGAACGTCGGTGTCTCCTAGTGAATGGAGCTCTGGATCGTTCAGGAACTATAGAAGTCGCTGTAAAAACGGCGGTAGCGTCAGCAAAAGACATGTGAGCCGAGTCAATGTAGTCACTGTTCCTGCAAATTCTACGAAAAAGCAGACTGGTTATTCAAAGTATTCAATTGCACATATACGATTTAGATTTAATTTAAACAAAATAGTGCTCAATTGTTTTAAACGAGGGAACATTTTGATTATTAAAAAAACACGTTTATATCCAATAACGATTTCAGTATAGAAGAAATAGGTAATTAATACTTACTTTTTTAATTCTTGTACTAACATCAAATTATCATTGGTACTAAATATCACGTGTGTAACTATTTTGGGCTTCCAACCGTACCCGCTAATATTCACACATGATACTCGTATAAAATGTCCAGATACGTAACAGAAAAAATATTGTACAACAATACACCGCCCCCTATTGAACACAAACGTGGCATTGTAGTCCGTTCGCTAGAGAAAAAAAAATTAAAAATTACGTCCGGGGTTGCCAGCGCTATAAAATAATGGTCCATAAAGGTGAGTAATAATGAAATATGTATTACACGGGTATAATGTTGTTAGCCCCCGTTTAAGAATGAATGGGGCGCTTTGATAGTCAGTTTGACTTGTCCTATTGTGGGATTGCCCGTGAAATCGCTCGAGATGCGAACAGTAATAGTTTAACTAATTGCTGGGGTTGCAACTATAATTTGTCACACGTAATTGCAGGGAAATTATGATTTCAAACGCGTAAGACGTAAAGAAAGCGATACTTTCTCCGATTTTGAAATTGAGTTTACGCGGATGAAGTTTATTTGCAATTTTGAAAATGATCCTGTCGCAGTTTTAAACCTTAAGCTTTAGTAATAAAGAAGGACGGTCGCTTCGAAATCGGTAGATTTGAGGTGGTATTTAGAAAGACGGCACTTTCGTTCGTCGGAAGAAGCAAAGCCGGTTCAACTAATTAGTGTTAATCAAATAACGTCCTCTTTGGCGGTATAACTGGCTGGTCTTGACTAATAAGAAATCTTGTGAACTTACAACTGTAATGTACCGAAAGGTTTATGTAAGACATTAGGTACTGACTAGCTATGCTTTTTTACGATTTTCGAAAGAAACTTCTAAAAATCTATTTCAAACAAAGTACTTAGGTACCTACTTCAAGGTTGAAATTTGATTGGTGTTTGTTTTTGGACGGCAAAACGTAATGGGCCGATACAGATGGACTGCAACTTGTAATAGAAACTGTGCAGTCCGCATGAAGTCGCACTGCACGCCATGCAGTACCTATACAAATTTTGTAGTTGGCATGCAGTTACCTAATTGAAATGTCACTTTATGTAGCTCGAAGCACAAACGTCACGTATTAATACACACAGTAAAGGCGATATAAATAAACCAAACACCTCCTAAACGATATACGAGACATCTCTTATTTAGCGATATCTCAAAGTACACTTGAATTAGCGCCCTGTACGTCTAGCATAACTGTGACACGCGACTCTTTGTTGCGCGACAAATACTACCTTTGTCACTATCCTTTCAATACTGTGCGAGTAAGACAGTTGATGCTAAGTCGCGACACAAGCAAAGTCACGGCAAGATATTCTACTAGCCCTGCTTTACATCTAGCATAACTGCGACTCTATCGCGCAACAAAAACGCTTCCTGCCTCTTTCCTGTCAATATCGTGCGAGGAATACAGGAGATACTAAGTCGCGCGACAAACGAAGTCGCGGCAAGATTATGCAAGTCCCGCTGTTCACATAAACTATGATTTATTAATAAATAATAAATAAATATCGGACAACCTCACACAAATCGATCTAGTCCCAAATTAAACTCAAGAAGGCTTGTGTAATGGGTACTAGACGACGATATATATACTTATATAGATAAATATATACTTAAATAAATAGAACAAGCATGACCCAAGCACAAATATTCGAGTTCATCACACAAATATTTGCCCCGGCCGGGATTCGAACCCGGGACCGCCGGCTCAGTAGGCAGGTGTCTACAAACCGAGCCAAACGCGTCGTCACTTTTATTTTTTATGACAAATCGAGCCGCGTGTTTCATAGGTGTACTTGTCATTTACAAACCACTTCAAAATGTCAGTGTCACGTCAAAACGTCACGCGTGGTTATCACGATAACGTCAGTCTCACATGGAAAGTTACATTACTGTTAGAGGAATTAAAAATAAAATTAAATACATGCAAAATACGACACGATAAGAGTATCATTGTATTTGTCTTGCTTGTTATCACACTAATATTGTAAAGGCAAAAGTTTAGCGGAATATTTATCATAATTTTTAAGTAAAAGCAAATGAGTTTTGTGTCCGTAAAAGCATTAAATAATTGTGCAATACAATATTACTAAAACTGAACACAATAAGACTAATATGCGTATTTTAAGACGAAAAATGTTATAGATAGTCACGAAACATGTCAACAGGAGATTTAGCTGCAATAAAGAGACATTTATTCCAATCAAATATTAAATATTTACCTAATAAACGTGGACCCATGTTTACTAGCAAAATAATTTCTAAGACTCGGCAAATTCATTTAGAATGTTGCCCGAATTGAGCATTGATAAATAGAATCAATATACAGACAGACTACAATAATGTTAGGCAAGGCAAATATGTATATTTGCATTCATATTATGATGTAGGATCGTTATTCGTTCGTTTGTGATTATGTGTAATGCTTCATTGCTAGACAATACTCGTGTATTTGCATGACGTAATTAAATATAATATAATTCAGTAGATATATATCCTAATATTCCTAATACATACATATTGCTTGCTCCTATCATTTGTACTTAAGCATTAGATTATTTTTTTCCTTTTATAGTATCGTATAATTAAATTAAAATTAAAACTAAAAAGATAAAACTAAAGAACTGAAATAAATTAAGTTAGGTACCTAAGCTAAAATAAATCTACAAAACTGTGCCCTCGCGGCATGGTCCCGAAGACGCTAATCGTAATAAAATTATATTGAGAAATATATTTTTAAGCCATGTTCCGACGAATGAACAAAATAATAGGTATATGGCAAACACGAACATCGAACACTTTTCACACGAGCGTGCACTTACGAACACTGTGTTCGTCAAAAATGCAAAATAAAAGGTGCATCAAAATCAATATACATAGAAATCGAGTGTGTCCCATCCCACAAGACTGACCAGACCAGAGGCAAACCAAAAAGTGTTACTGCTTACTAGCACAACTGTGACACGCGACATTTTCTCGCGCGAGAAATAATACCTATCTCTTTCTTCAGTACTGTGAGAGAGTGACGGGCGATTTTATGTCGCGTGAAAAGAGTCGCGAAGCCTAGTTGTGCTTGACGGGCTGCAATAGGGTCAGTGGAGAAAAGTAGGGCCTCCCCTTTGCACACTAAACACTTTTACAAATAGTACGTCGAGAGACGTAAATTAAGACCCTCGTGATAGTCGTGAGGGCACCACGTACGTGGACGGCGACTTTTATCTTCGCGAAACTGCCACTCCATCTACAGCCGAACATTTTTCGTAGTTTTTAACAAAGGAAAATGCTGAAAAGGACTTTTTTGTACGAGTTTCATAACATATTCTATCAATGTTACTACTACCTGTGTTACTAATACTTAGAAGAATTGATAAAGGAGTATTTCCTGATTTGATGAAGCACAGCAAGATCATACCTTTATTCAAATCGGGAACTAAATCAGACCCCACAAATTTTAGACCAATATCAATACTACCCGCATTAAGTAAAGTTTTTGAGAAACTCATTCTTAATCAACTTACTTCTCATTTTAATCGACATAACCTATTACATAGCAGTCAATTTGGATTCACTAAAGGTCGCTCCACTACTGATGCAGGGGTGGTGCTGGTTAAACACATCTTTGATGCCTGGGAAAAGGCTCAAGATGTTGTTGGCATTTTTTGCGACCTATCTAAGGCATTTGATTGCGTTGATCACAATAATTTAATACGTAAATTGAAACACTACGGAGTAAGGAACGGTGCACTTGACCTTGTCACATCATATCTTTCAGGCAGAACGCAACGCGTAGTCATCAACGGAATGCAATCAACTGGATCAGCTGTTGCTATGGGTGTACCTCAGGGCTCAATTCTAGGCCCCTTTCTGTTTCTAGTGTATATTAATGATCTACCAAACCTTGTGCAAGATAAACATGAGATTGTCTTATTTGCAGACGACACTTCTCTCCTTTTCAAAGTGAAAAGACAAGAAAATAACCTTGTTATTATTAACGACGCGCTGTCTACTATTGTGGATTGGTTTACTGCAAATAACCTACTTCTAAATGCCAAGAAAACCAAGTGCATTAAATTCACATTACCGAATGTGAAACAAGTAGATTGTGCCAAGGTGACATTGAAAGGTGATGTACTAGAATTTGAAGACAAAACAGTGTTTCTGGGTGTTACTTTGGACTCAAAACTGCAATGGAATGCGCATATAGCCACTCTTGCAGGTAAGCTTAGTTCCGCAGCCTATGCAGTGAGGCGAATCAGACAGTTAACAAACGTCGAGACGGCAAGGCTTGTGTATTTCAGTTATTTTCATAGTGTGATGTCATATGGAATTCTGTTGTGGGGGAAAGCGGCGGACATTCAAACCATCTTCGTGCTACAAAAACGAGCCGTACGCTCTATTTATGAACTAGGAGCTCGTGCATCGCTAAGAGAAAAGTTCAAGGAAGCCAACATTCTCACCGTATCGTCTCAATATATCCTTGAGAATATTATGTATGTCCGGAAAAATCTACATTCATTCAAGCTCAACAGTGACATTCACCAGTATAATACAAGAAGGAAGAATAAGCTTGTTATGCCTGCCCATCGTCTCCGTAAAGTTAGCTCTTCATTCGTGGGGAACTGTGTACGTTTCTATAACAAAATACCTACCGAGGTAGTGAGTTTACCTTCCAGCAAATTCAAGTCTCACATAAAACGTCATCTAATAAATAAGGCGTATTATACTGTGAATGACTTTTTAGATGATAGGGATGTCTTTAAGCCAGTGGTTTAGTCATGTGAACGTAAAATAAGCATTATTTTAATCGGTAATATTAGTTTGTTTTTAATGTAACATGAGAGCACATTATGTTGTTTCTCACCGGGCAAATAGCTATAGTGATGAATGCCCGGCAGTGTGAGCATGTCATGCTCGCTTAAAGGTCTTTGCTTACGGTGGCGTCGTTGATCGGGTCGCAACCTTCCCTATAATATGGTTGAGGGAGGCGATGGCTGAGATATGCGTCAAGGTACGGACAGACGTGCTCATTACTAGCACGAAAGCATGCTTTTATTGAGCAAGTGCTCATTAGTAGCACATGTGACACAACGTTGCTAGTAATGAGCAAGCTTATTTAGAGCATGCTGAAAAATCAACCGACGTTTGATTTTCGAGCATGCTCCCTGAGGCGCGGGTGGAAGGGGGCGTGCTCCGTGCACGTCTGAACAGGTTTGCTTATTAGCATGCTATTATCGATTCGATCTCGATCCGCGACAGTTGCAATTCAACATGTCGCGTTGGGAAGAAGAAAAAACTGCTTTTTAGGGTTCCGTAGCCAAATGGCAAAAAACGGAACCCTTATAGATTCGTCATGTCTGTCTGTCCGTCTGTCCGTCCGTATGTCACAACCATTTTTTTCCGAAACTTTAAGAGCTATACCGTTGAAACTTGGTAGGTAGATGTATTCTGTGAACCGCATTAAGATTTTGATGCAAAAAAAAAAATAATAATAAATATTGGGGGCTCCCCATACTTAGAACTGAAACTCAAAATTTTTTTTTTCATCAAAAACATACGTGTGGGTTATCTACGGAGAGGTCTTCAAAAATGATATCGAGGTTTCTAAAATATTATTTTTCTGAACCGAATAGTTTGCGTGACACGTGACCCCCCCCTCTAACTTCTAAAATAAGAAAATGAAAAATCTAAAAAAAACATATGATGTACATTACTATAAAAACTACCAACGAAAATTGTTTTGAACGAGATCTAGTAAGTAGTTTTTTTTTATATTTTAATACCTAACTTTGCACCTAATTTATATGGGGCGCTATACATACCAGGTGCACACTTAACTTAACCACTTAGGGGTGGAAAGTGTTTGTACGGAACCCTCGGTGCGCGAGTCCGACTCGCACTTGGCCGGTTTTTGTATCATACTATCGAAGTTACCAATGTCAATGTAATTTCCAGTTTTATTTTAGCTGAAATAGCATCTCGCATACAAGTGTTTCGTTTTTGTATGACGTTCTCAATTTTAGAAAGTAGCTCATCGAATTTGTGCGGGAGCATGCGCAAATGATTTTTATAACTGTCGAGATCTTCGCTTCGCATCTCTGCCAACAATCGATTACTTGCTCCCAGTGATTCTCTTCTGTTTATCCAATTACGAACCCAAATTCTCCTTTTTTTAGTTCTTTTCTTTTTCACCAAAATGCTCTTTATCAATTCCGTTGCAAGCAATATGATTATTATATTGAGTTCTGCGCGTATAGCACTGTCACTATATCTGTGTACATCCATTTTGGCCGAGATAGAAGTGCCAAATAAGTACGTATGTCCGTACGGCTGCTTTAAGCATGCTTATTTATGAGTGTGCTTAAAACAAGCATGCTTATTGCTGGCAAATGTGAACAGTTGCAGAGCATGCTAATTTTAAGCAAGCTTATGAGCATGCTTTTTTTTGAGCACGTCTGTCCGTACCTTCATGCTCGTGAACGGGTGCCGTTTGTGGGGTCCGGTCTGTTCATACTAGCAAGGGCCAAATTAGTCGTGTAGTAACTGCTTACCAGTGTTTATTGAATTGACGTGAGAGACTTCATCCTGTACTCGATTGAAGTTATTATTATTATTTTTTACTTAGAGACTGTATACATCTCTAATAAACTTAGTGTACTGTACAATGACGCTCAGAGACCTTATACATCTCTGAGGAATGAAATTTAACTATTATCATATTTATTATTATCATTATTATTTTTCTTTTTTGTATATTGTGACGCCTAGAGACCTTATACATCTCTAAGAAATTTAGGTTTAATAATTATTCTCTATTGTAGATTATTCACGTTGACGCCTAGAGACCTTATACATCTCTTTGGAATTAAATTAATTAAGTAATTGTATTTTATTGCATTTGTGACACCTAGAGACTTTATACATCTCTGGGTATATTTAATATTTTAAATTGATAGTTAAAGTGTTATTTTAATATTCCTACCTAACATTGATTTGGAGTATCTATATATCTCCTATACGTGTACGCATGTAATAATTAGTTATAACACTAATGTAATGTAATTGTTCTAAGTATTATTTACGAAAAAATGACTTACTGTTGAGTTTCTTTCGGCTTTCTTCTCAACAGCGGTCTCCTCTTGCGAAATGCCGGTAGATTCACAATCTAACTTGTAAAAGTGCCCTTGTGGCCTACTTACTGAATAAATTATTTCATTTCATTTCATTTCATTAGAACAGGGCCTTTGCGATTTATTGGTATTTATTTATTTATTTATATTTGAAACAAGCAGTTTTAATTCTTCATTGATAATTTTTGTTTAAAAAACTACTCGAAATTGAAAAAAATCATGCAGAAAACTGGTTTTTAAACTTATTTTCGATTGCACGCAATGAAATCATGAAGTAGCTTTGTTACTTTCAAGAACCCAGAAAAAAGTATTAATGACTATAAATTAGTAATTAGGGTCCCGTTTTTACCCTTTGGGTACGGAACCCTAAAAAGTTGGTTGAAATTATCAATATATTTATCATAATATGAAAAAAATAAAGTAATAAGGCCTCTTAACGCGAGTTATACATATAAACAAAAACATTTCCACATCCATAACAAAATTTTCCACTAGCTTTTTCGTCCGTGACTGTGCGGCCGCGCTAACACATTCCGCACACATAATTATTGAAAGTCGCACGTCCACTACATGTTTGATCTCACTTATTGGCCAACAGATTACAGTTTCTAAGTAAAATGTGTATTGAATAATAGCTGTTGACTATAGTACTCACTTAGAGGTTTCATTTGTTTTATCAGTTAGTGGATGAGTGGGCTTGGGTTTAAGCATACTCCGCAAATGTGGATATCTGTTGTCGATTTTTTAATTCTGAGTAATGACAGTTCAGTAAATTTGTGCTTATGATTTTTCATGTATATTTGGTGATTTATTTATTTTTAATATGAACGCACTTTAAAAAAATATTTGAAGCTTTAACTATGTTACTTACTACAATTTAATTTTCTTTAAATGTTACGACAGCAGTTGATATTTATTATCTACTACTCGTATACTATAACTTTATACTTATCTTAAATTGGCCTATATTTTACGATTATAATGAATAGTTGGGGATCTTTGTTTTCTAGGTCCCAATGCACATCAAACAAAGCAGAATTTCGACGGAGTTCTTCAAACCATCAAACCACTTGAGATACAAACTGGGCGTCTCTATGCCAAGCATCTGGTGTAGTACCGCTCGATAGCAAGGGGAATGAACATGCACTTTAACAGATGGATTGGCATAACACAACTTATTTCAAGTAGACGATAAATTAAATTAAATTCCCAATACAGTAGATCATTAAAAATCTTAAAGACGGCGTGTAATTTCAATAAATTTTGCAAAAACACCATCATCATACCCACAAACATAAATATCAGACAACCTCACACAAATCAACCTAGTCCCAAATTAAGCTCAAGAAGGCTTGTGTTCTGGGTAGTAGGCGACGATCTACATACTTATATAGATAAATAAATACTTAAATACATAGAACATCCATGACCCAGGCACAAATATTCGTGTTCATCACACAAATATTTGCCCTTGCCGGGATCGAACCAGTTCAATTAAATTTTTATAAATAAATGGCTACTGTCACACATTTAAATAAAACAATTTAAACGGATTATATCGCGTATATTAATTATTTGAGCCTCCCTGACTTCTCCTCAGTAAGCCTTTAGTGAACCGCTGGTAGATATTTTTAAATAAAATAATAAATGCCCTTCTGGCACATGTATAACTGTCTTTACACACTATTTTAAATTAATATTTACAAAATGGGTAGTTTGCACAAATGTAACTTTGACAGAGCAAAATTGTGTTTTTCTCAGTCAACCTTTGACAACGGTATCTGTAAAGGTACTGAAACGTCAGGGAGGCTCAAATAATTAATATACGCGATATAATCCGTTTAAATTGTTTTATTTAAATAAATGGCTACTGTCCATTGGGACAATTCTGCCAGTGTCAAGGTTGTAAGAACGTTGTACGGTGAGTTGAGCTTTTTGTAAAGTAATAGGGATTTACAAAAAACCACACAGACTATCGGGCCTTGACCCAGGATGGGCTATGAACGCTTCAAGTTGAATTCTTCATTAGCTATTCACTCATACGTTAGATCACTGCACAATACGCTATCAATACTACACATTGAACAACAAAAATGAATAAATAATGAACAACGAAACCTAAACGCATGCGGCCATCTTGAGTCACGAACCGGAAGCCTCTGCCTCAGTAGGCAGTTGCTTAACCGCGTCGTCACGAATGATTTGACATTAGGCCGACAATATGCATCAAATCATTCATGCACAAACTCAAATCATAAATCCCGGGATGTGATCATCATGTGGTTATTTAAGAGCTACCAACACTGTGCACTGGTGGGATGACCAAGTTATCAAAGATTTGATTGGACTTCATCGACCGAAATGGCGGGATGTAGCTCAAGATAAGATAGCGTTGTCCGGTGTACGAGGCCAAGATCCACTTTGGGTCGTTGAGTCAGCACAGTAAGTAAGTAAGAGCTAAGTTTTTGTCGGTAGAGTAATTTCCATCTTATTCTTGCTACATGCCGATTTTTATTTAACTTCTTTGTATGATGAAGCATTCATTTTTCATTTATTTGCTCCAAGTATGTTTTTGGGCTTTCCCTTTTAATTTTCCCTTCTATATTTCCGTCTATTATAGTTTTAATGTAGTTACATGATAGATGGCATTTTTCGTGTTTTCGTGCATTTTCCAATTATCTTTAGCAAAGTTTTATTTTACGTTTCTTTTCTTCTCCAACTGATCAGACACAATCACAAACATCAGTGAAGTTAATATTAGTCTTCGACGCCATGGATAGGAAAGGACCTACCACAGCGTAGAAGTCGAATATCGCTCGACATGTTTGAATTGTTGTTTTTGACTTTTTTTTTTTTTTTTTTTATGTCATAGGGGGCAAACGAGCAAACGTATCGCCTGATGGAAAGCGATTACCGTCGCCCATAAACACCTGGAACACCAGAGGAGTCACATGTGCTTGCCTACCCGGAGGACGAAGATGGAATGCCTCTATGCTAGTAATTTCACCGACTTGTAGTCCGTTTCGTGTATTTAATACATATGTCACTCATGGGTGTTTTCTATGTAAAATATAACTAACGATTATGACAAACAAGACATTATGTCAATAAATATTATGCCAGCCGATAGGGAACCTCAATAGTAGTTTATGCAACTATTAAAATATAATGAGAGGTCTTAAAATGCGAGTGTGGTTTTATGTAACGAGCCGAAGGCGAGTTTCATAATAGGATCACACGAGTGTTTTAAGACCTAATTATAAACAGTTGCATACACTGAGGAATGGATGAGGTGACTTCGCACTGCGGGGGGGGCGTGTTCACCATAACCATAACAGTATCAAATTTGATATTGTTAAGGTGACCACGCGGGGGCTATGGTACTGTTATGAAATTACATCTCTGATTTTGGTTGCTGCCAAGTAATATAGGTCTACCTATAGTATCTGAAATTATTATAGTAATTTAACAATATGGGTGTAGATGAGAATGATTTGTGCTTCAACATCCGTACCTCACTTGTATCTCGACTTGTACTGCCTCAAGTACATCCAAGCTGTGAATTATCTTACTTTGGACAGGACAATTATATGTGTATCGCTAAACAAATACGCGTTAGCCGTGGTATCGAATCAGCGCTGGCGCGAATTGAAAACTCAAACAGTTGACTTGCGCTTTTGGAGATGGTGCCTCGTTTAGTAGCTACTTGAGCATATACATTGACAATAATATTATTCTAATTACACAGTATCAGTAAAATTAGATTGTAATTAATTTCTAAAATATTTTACAGGTTTCACTAAAATAGGCGCCAAACCTGTGATATTAGTAAGTAAGCTAGGGTTCTTCTTATACCATCAATTTTTTTTTTACTTATAAAAAAGTGTAAATATGAAATTGTTGTAGTTTGTACGCTGATAATCATTGTAAAAATTGCGATAACTACAAAACAGCCAAAAATGGCCCTCGATTAATTCGGATTTCTTTAAAGATAGAGACACATTTATTACACTTAGATGTTTAAAATGCTCAAATAATAATAAACGCTTCCCTTTCGGATCAATAGCTTCCATTCCGAAGGCAAGTAACTGCTACTAAACAACCGCAACCACAGCATCACAGGGCATCAGTGAGTCACTCGATAACAAAGAGAAACCCGATATACTCGTATTGGTCTTTCAGGTGAAAGACCTGCTCCGAGGAATTGTTCGGATTGATTTCTGCCGCATCTTTCCGCCATCGTTCTACGCCACAATCTATTCATTCTCACCACTTAGATAGTTGGCAGTCCACCACCGCCAGTCACCAATATCGTTTTCATTTGCAAGTCACTGGACTTGCCACTTAACACAATAGCAAACGCAGCACCACAGGGCATCAGAGGGTCACATTACAGTGGACCCGATAATTTGTGCCGTCGGCTCTCTCGTTCATCTCATTAACACTTGCGATGCGATCCGGGTACGAATGTGGAAGACATAATGGAACCGAACCACTAAACAACCAACTTATCTTTGGCCTCATTCAAGTTCTTATTCGGCTTACACAAGGTTTGGTTTCATTCGTTTTTGGCTTGAATTTGGTTGACGTTACAAGCTTTTCGCGTGGCAATGTTCTAAATTCAAAATATATTTTAAATGGCAAATAGTAATATCATATTTTGTATCTGCGATGATCCACTTTCAAACCTTTGGTTTCTTCCTCTTATTCCAAGTTATAGTCAATAGTCATACATATCTAATGCATGAGTGATTTGGCCCTATATCATGTTACTGTGACGTGACTGCGTATTCATATGATACACAGGTGTGATTTACATCGATAGGAACCTTTCTACTTGCATAACTGTCGTTCTATCTCTTCCTCTAATACTAATTATTGAATGAAAAATAAATTTCAGAACAATCACTAATAATATATAAGCTGTATTCGAAGTATAACCCTGCCATACAATTAAATAAATTAGTACCTACATTTACAATCTCTTTTTTAGTTTGCAATTAACTCGTATATACATCCTAATTCTGGTATTGTGTAGCATTCAGTTGTGAATGATAAAGTCACATAATTGCATAAAAGGTAGGTCGGGCTACTTTTCTCGAATGCGGTATTTATAACCATTCTTAAGGCTTATTTTTGTGACACTGACTCAGAAAGTTTACAAACATACAGATTATAGTCAACTTAATCTATTAGTGCAGGAATAGCACGCCATCTACCGTTACTTATGGTTAACAACTCTTTCGTCACGCAAAAGTCAATTTAAAAAACAAATCGCAACCCGCCCACGTAACAATGTACACAGATTATCGTTTCAGTGACATTACACAAGTGCCACTGTCGTAATTGTGCTTTCGGTACAAATATAAATATTATGTTTATATATTGATAGAGTAGAGCGCTCGTCAAACAGTTGGGTGCCAATATTAACTCTAGTTATCAGGCTGTGGGTGAACCTGGTTGTGAAGGTCAATGTCAGGGTTAAATTTCAGGGTCGTAAGTGGAAAGTGTTTTATTTTTAAATTTTGGTTGGAATTTAAGGGAATATGAAAATGTAGACACATATGTTTAGGTTGCGATTCTTCGGTGGCTTTAAGGCTCTATATCCGTTCAAAAACGCTGAATGTTTTAGATATTTTTCTCTATGATCAAACATGTTTCTTAACATTTTATCAATTAGATCAATCAGGGCCACTGTGATTTATTGGTATATATTTGAAACCAACAATTTGAATTTTTCATTTAAAATTTTGGTTTAAAATCTACTCGAAATTGACAAAATTCACGCAGAAAACTGTTTTTTTTTTTCAACTTATTTGCAACTGCACGCAATGAAAGCATGAAATAGCTATGTTAATAACTAGAACTCAGGAAAAAGTATTATTCACTTCAAAAAGTTGGTTAAAAATATCAACATATTTATTTGTCAAAATATAAAAAAAAAATTTTTTAAAAGGAATGATGCCTCTTAATTATACAAAATAATTGTGACCTAATTATTTATAATCATAATTATGTAGTACGCATGGTCGAACAATGCGATGTTTAGTTATTCTGTCGAGTAAAGTTATGCATAATAGAAAAGGTTGAATTCACAAATATTCGTCTCTCAATTAATATCATTTACGTGAATAACTAATACTAATAAGTAGATGGTAGTTGTTTGTTGCGAGTATGTAATGTGGATCGCTTTTCGAGTACCTATCACACCGCAACCAAAATATTACACTTAGCTTTAAACATCACAGGGTAAAATACAACTCCAAGTTGAGGTGGGCGTTGCAAGAGCATGTATAAGCCTTACAAGTGGCGGTTTGGCCCTGGGATAGATAGTGGCGCTAAAACAGCTTTCATATGGCAATAATTAGCTTACGTCATATATACCTATGTATTATAAATTGTCAATAGTGTTATGTCATCAACAGGGATCGTAAAATGCGAGCAAAATCGATTGAAAGTGACGGGCTTCTACCACTTCAATGAATATTGCTCGCATTTTATGAACGAATTCAAAAATAATGTTACCGGAATGTAGCTCAATCTTTCGTTCTTCTTCTGAAATAAATATGGAATCATATTGAAAATAACTTGACTTTCATCGCTGTGGATAGGTTGGGCTTTATTATGCGAAAATTAGTTACTTGGAATTTCGCAATATTTAGTCCTGTTTCCTCTTTGTTCACATCAGTGACATTTGCTGATTTTCAACGTCAGTTACCAAAAATTTGTCGTTGCCAGTAAAATAAATTAGTACTTACCATTAAAAATCCGTAATATTACGTGGGCTAAAATCAGGCAGGCAATTATATAGGTAATTTTTGACGTCATATAACGTAAAAATCACAAAACGACAAGACGTGGAAGAACTACGTGCCTCGATTTGGTACAGTCAGCTACAAAAGTATCTGTCATTTAGTATTCTAGGTTTTGTTAAAAGAAGACCATGCTGTAAGCATGTACGAACTGAGGTCATTCATTTTTCCTTACCATGGTTTTCCGAAATGTTTTTTTTTACAATCAATTTGACAGTTCTCAATGGCTGTGACCTTTGCCTTCGAAACTGAATTTAAAAAAATTGTTGATGGTTGGCACTCGTCAATGTCAAACCGTTAAAATTTTGACATTGATAAGTGTCTACAATCGACTAGTATTTTGTAATTGTCAATTGTCACATTTTTATTTTATATACAATCAAATGTTGACATAAATATAGCTTAGCAAGTGTTAGCCTAGCAAGTGTCGGTCCGGCCGAGGTATAGTGGCGCTAAAATCAGCCTTCATATGGCAATAATGTGCATACCTACGTCATATATTTACATTATTAAACGTCAATAACTATCAAGGATTTGTCATTAACTAAATTCAGAACATTTTCTACCGGAATGATGCTCAATTCTTCGTTCTTCTTGCGAAATAAATACTGAATCCTATTGAAAAAAACTTGACTTTCATCACTGTGGATAGTTTTGGCTTTATTGTGCAAAAAGTACTTGAAGTTTGTGAAATATTTAGTCCTGTTTCCTCTTTGTGTTCATCAGTGACATTCGCCGACTTTGAACGTCAGTTCAAAAAAATGTCGTTGCCAGTAAAATAAATTAGTACTTACCAATAAAATCCGGAATATGGCGTGGGTTATAAAACCCCCTGTAGGGCTATACATACCTACACGTAGATTAACACAGTCATTTCACAAGAAGCTCAACAATGGATTGCGTAGTCACTAAGAAAACTGGGAAATTCCTTAACTTATCAGTTAACTACAATTTCCAACCGCTACCGACAACCAACAAATAAAATCCATTGTAATATATCATAAAATAACGATCGACACAAATTGTGTATTTAATTTATCAAGGCAAACTCCTTGGATTACTCTGGCGGTGTTACCAAATATTTTCCCTGCAAGCGGGCATGTGTGCTGTGTACATATTATGTGTGTTTATGTATTGTGTTGTGTGTCGAGCACATATTTAGCTGGGCCCAATACGAGCTTGGCCTTATGAGACTGGGTTACGAGAAATCCAGGGATTGTTGCTGAAATCTAACGGAGATCTGTTGATATTACCTTCATAGACGTAGCTTTATGTAATACATAAAGCTACCATGTAATAGGTACATAAAGCTACGATAAGATGCACAAATCTTAGTATAATAAGTACGCCTAGAACGAAAGTATTCATTCAAGAGATTTGCGAAAGATGAAGCCCAAAGCCCAAGCGCTTTTGGTTTTATGTGTGCGTGTCTACGAACCAATCATAGATACCTACTTACGTTTGATTGTGACATTGACGATGTGACAGATGCGCACACGAGAGGAAACTTAGCCCGTGGCTAACCAAAACTGGCTTCACTTTCAAGTGCTAACCAGGTTTCTAGGCGTCTTTATTCTAAGGCACAAAGACGAAGTTTTCAGGGATATCTTTCAGTTGACCTGTGAATAATTAGGTAGTTTTTTACCAAAATTGCGTGATGAGTGTGATGAAGATATTAAATAAATATCTACCTACTATTTCAATCACAAATAGTTTGGTTTCAATGCGGAGATGATAAAGGTATCTTTTATATTTAATTCCGCAAAATTGTCTACTTTGTCAGTGCAGACGACTGTAAAATGGCTTAGCAATAAAACGCATCGACCTAACCTCAAATTCAAATCTATCAAAAACACATCAACAATCCAAACAGAATCCACAATTACGCAAACGGAATAATCCCAAAGTCCCCATTAACATAAAAGTAGCACGGAGACCTTTTACAAAACAGGTCTCCAGAAAGCAAACTCTTGCGCCGAGGCGCGCGCCGGCGCTCTGCAAACAACATGGCCGACGATAAGCCGCCATCTTGCGTGGATCGAGGTTACGACGCCACGCTGGAAATTCAAATTATGATTTTATTGCCATGTTTGAGTTTAGTCATGTCGTTATTATTATAAGGTGGTGAGATTACACCGTTCTAGTGTCAATAGAGAGGTGTAGGTATGGTACATGAATCTTTTTAGAATTTAGAAGAAACTTAGAAGAATTTTAGCTCTGGATAAGAGTTTCACTCGACTACAGCATATTCATTCTGGAATGAAGGCTCCATATCAAACAGTCACAGTCTATGTATGGTTTTCATAACTAATCTGCACTAATGCGCCAGTTCATGAATATTGAGACAGTACTAATATAGGTACATTTAAAAGTGATCAGATCATAACTATACTTTATCGAGTTAAAAACTAATTAGTGAAAAACAATAATTTAATAAGACACAAAAAACAATTGACGACAGTTATATGAACTTGTAGGTAAAGCAAACGGCAAAGTTAAGGTGAAAGTCAAAAAATTCAATAAGTACATATATAACTTTTCACAGGGTGTCATATTGTCATAATTTAATTGTTTATTGCGGTATGAGAACTGTATTAAAAAAATTGGGTACCTCAGTTATGCACGAGTTGCTCGACTATGTATTTCAACGAGCACCAGTAGTACAATAGTTGTACTAGACTTGCTTTCCATATTTATAGCTCCTGAAGGTACCTCTGATATATGCCTATACCTACATAGGTAAGACATACATGACCGCCATAATCCTTACAAATCCAAGCTGTTCGGCATACAGTCAGATTTATCAAAAAGACAGCAGATAGAGCTAACTTACATTTAGAATCGTGACGCCGGGATCGAAATCACCTTTGTCTGTCCGTTAGTGCGACTCCACTGAATCGGAGCGGAGTGGAGCCGTGCGAATAGACTAATCACCTGGACTGAAATCTGTATCTCAACTCCGCTTTACTTTCGTGGTTGGTCGATTCCACACGTCTCCGTTCCGCTCCTTTTCAGTGGAGTCGCACCCTTAAAATTTAGTGTGACGAGTCCTGAAAATCCTAATTATTATTATTATTATTATAGTATGGCTTTATTTTCAGTCAAAAGTTTGTACAAATATATATAATAAACAATTAAACATAAAACAAAGAAACTGAGCTCTCTACAGTTGGATGTCTAGATTTTATAGCCATAACCTGGCATCCTTAGTCAGCGCGTGCAGGTCGCTAAACAACTGTAAATATTGTGGAGGAATGCCCTGAGAGACACTTTACTGGGAAGCTAGGCGACCTGAAAATCCTAAGATTTTTGGAGACTCTTCCACCCCACAAACACGGATTTCTCCGTTGTTGAGATCCGCGAATATTCGTAAAGAGAAACTTCTGTGGCATAATAAAACCTCCTTCATTCCTTTTTGTGACACGTTAATATGTATTTTACGGCATTTTTAAAAACCTCTACATTTAATCCAGGGATAGCATGTAAATCCCTTAAGCACAGAGATGAAATAATAAAACTCATAATTGCCCTCTAATGACTCCATGACTCAATGTAATTTCGCAACCACGTACACGTGATAAACTGTTATCTTTTGTAGAAAAACAGAGTAATCCCCGTCGCGAAGTGAGACAGAGAACAAATTTGCTGTATCAACAATCAGACGGCACCTAGTTGGCACATGTGCCTAAGGGTGGGCTCACAGCTGGTGGAAACTAAGTCCGCAAACTAAGAATAGTCTCTAAGGGCAAAAACTGGCTAAGTCACATTTGCAATATTTTATAATACATACATACATATAATCAAGCCTTTTTCCCAACGGGGTAGGCAGAGACCACATCTTTCCACCTGCTACGGTCCTGACATACCTACATCTTTCGCTTCATCAACATTCATTATCTCCTCTTTGCATGCTCGTCGGTTTAGAGTACCTACTCTTGACTTGCCCTTTTTTCAGAACGTCTCCAATCTGATCAAATACGTAATTTTACAACAGGTACTTGACTGTAGGTATTTGACTGTACAGTGAAAATTTATTATGTCGTTGAAACCACTGAACAGTGAACATACATTCAAAAATACAACATTTTTTTAGTAGTTAGTGGTTGTTTATTAACTACCACCCCTTTGTTTTTGTTTATTTAGGTTACTTATTTTTTATAACATTATTTTGAAAATGTATATAATTTGATGTCATGACATGAAACTGACACCATGACCATATTTAATTCTATTGCGAAATCTTTTCGGGTAGCTGACATTTAGTCAAGTATTTTGTACGTTTTGACCACGCTGACCCGGAGATGCTTCGCTAGCTGCGCTCGGTCAATAACATGACATCACTGTCATTATGTTCAAATTACCTCTGACTCTGAGCTAAACGATAATATAGCGCAAGTAGCGCAACACATATAAGTCTCACTACCTGCGCCGTGCGGTGTTATCCGCACATCCCACGGGAATAGGTACTACATTTCGAGATTAAAAGTAGCCTATGTGTTAATCCAGGGTGTCAACTACCTTCATACCAAAATTTATCAACATTGGTCCAGCCGTTTGAGCGTGAAGAAGTAACAAACTTACACACAAAAACACTCACTTTCGCCTTTATATTAGTGTCATATATTGAGAAATATCCTCTGATTGTGTCCACCACCTTACCCGCGCGGCTTACACTGCAAACATCCCGACAAAGATACAGGCCTGCCCGCGTGGCACTGCGCATATACCCGATGAATAACCTTATCACTTCCATGCACTATTTAAATATGACGGTAGCGTTATTAAATAAAGGCATTGAAGATAATTACGCTGATTGTGAACTGTGAACTATGGATACACATTGGTAGGTATTAGCTCCTGGAAAAATTGCGAATGGTTGGTTATATCGATGACAGATTGAGCTAATTTGGTTACACAATAACCTGCGACGCAGCGGTCTTGGGTTCGATAAACATGGCAATTGGGCATCTGCATTAGGCCTGTAGATCTAAAAATATTAACCGTAGAATTTGTCTCCAATATTTAATGATTCATTTCGACTATTTAACAAGCATTTATTATATTGCTATCAATTTTGGCAAAATATTGTAATCTAAATGTTTACAATGAAGCGAAAAATTGAATAATTTTATGGTTCAGGCAGGGTTTGAACCTGAGTCTCTAACGGCTTTCCGGGCCAACACGGGCGTCCTTAATATTGTCACCCTAAGGCATGCAAGAAGCAACTGGTTGAAAATTTCAATGGCTCTGGCATCAGGTTCAGTGGTCCGGCCGCGTTGGCACTCAGCCGATGGAGACTCAGGTTCGAACCCTGCCTGAACCCTTACACCGTAAACTAAATGTTTACGCTAGCAGACGTTACTGTTTGAATAAATATGATTGTAATCTATCTTCTGTTTTGTAATTTTAATTATTAACACGTTCACGTACACATAGTATAATGTTAGAAATTGCCTACTGCGGCACAGACAAGACTCATCATCATCATCATCATCATCTCAGCCATAGGACGTCCACTGCTGAACATAGGCCTCCCCTTTGGACTTCCATATATACCGGTTGGAAGCGACCTGCATCCAGCGCTTTCCGGCAACCTTTATAAGGTCATCTGTCCATCTTGTAGGTGGACGTCCTACGCTGCGCTTGCTGGTCCGAGGTCTCCACTCGAGCACTTTTCGGCCCCATCGGCCATCTGCTCTGCGTGCTATGTGGCCTGCCCATTGCCACTTCAACTTGCTAATCCGGTGAGCTATATCGGTCACTTTAGTTCGTCTACGGATTTCCTCATTTCTGATTCGATCACGTAGACACCCCGAGCATAGCCCTCTCCATTGCTCGTTGAGCGACTTTGAGCTTTGAGATGAGGCCGATAGTGAAAGACCACGTTTCGGTGCCGTAAGTCATCACTGGTAACACACATTGGTTGAAGACTTTCGTCTTGAGGCACTGAGGTATGTCGGACGAAAAGACATTGCGTAGTTTCCCGAACGCTGCCCAGCCGAGTTGGATTCGGCGGTTGACCTCTTTCTCGAAGTTGGACCTACCTAATTGGACCACTTGTCCTAGGTAGATGTATGAGTCAACAACTTCGAGTACCGAGTTTTAAGACTCATATATATAAAAAAAAAATTGGGCAAGTGCGAGTCCGACTCGCGCATGAAGGGTTCCGTAAGTACCATAATCTATAACAAGTTTGTTGTATGGGAGCCCCCCTTAAATATTTATTTTATTTTATTTTTAGTATATGTTGTTATAGCGTTCCTGAGATACAGCCTGGTGACAGACGGACGGACGGACGGACAGCGAAGTCTCAGTAATAGGGTCCTGTTTTTACCCTTTGGGTACGGAACCCTAAAAACAAATGTCTTGCCATAAACTGCCGAGAGCACTGCTCCGGTCAAGCAGAGGTCGTGAGTTCGATTTCCACCTCACCTCAGTGGGTTGCGTAAAATTTTGGTTTCTTTATTATCCTTTGTATTTATATATAAATAAAAAATGTGGTATCACCAAATAAAATAGGATCGACATTGATTCTGTTCGACATTTGCCTTTATATAAAAACTTTGAGAAATGTTCTGCTGTAAACGGAGCGGCAGTTTTGCGAAAATAAAAGTCGCCGGCTACAGACGTAGTGCCATATCCCGAGGGCCCTATAATTTACGTCTCTCGACGTTAATGTCTGCACCCACTTGGAGCATCTCTGTTTGGTCCGGTTGACTGGTAGAGAATGCCATTAGGCATTACGTTCGCCATTTGTACCTACTGACTTTTGTTTTGTGCAATAAAGTATAAATAAATAAATTTCCAGTGTTAAGAAGATTTATTAACTTTGATATTAACTCAAGAAGAACCGTCATTAAAAATATCGCCACATCGCTATTTATACAAATGAACTTACACAAAAGGCTCTGAAATGCCGAGATTTCACAACTAAGTACTAATATTTAATTGTGTTATCTGATGTTATCTACCAAGTGATGTGTAATTAATTCTACATGGCAAGTTATCTGTTTATGCTAATTCCTGTATAGTCACACTGCTTTATGCGAACTGCTATTTAAAGGTTGTAAGATAAAGTAGTTTAATACCGGGAAGGCTGACATCATCTTGAATAAAGAAGGGAAGCTTAAAGGTTAACTGGAAGAGATCCCTATTATAAACTCGGCTTTATACATGTTTTATTTGTTTTGCATGTATTTGTAAACAGTTGTGGTGTACAATCAATTTTACATACATACATAATACTTGAAGACTTTATCTTGGAAGCACCTTAATTTTAAAGTTTTTTTTTAAGTTTTTATAAAGATAAAGAGAGAGAACCTTCTTTAGCTTTAAATTCTTTATCTACGGTCAAAATAGTTAATTTACAATTTGATGATGAAGAGTTACAAATTGTCAATAGTACATTACATATGTATCTGTTTCAAAAAATATTGTTATTGTGCTGTGGATTTTTGTATCAATAAATAAATATAGTACATTACTGCAGAGGCCGAGAAATAGGGCATTGTTGGCCGAGTAGTCATAGGCATCTAGAGATACGAGGCCGACAATCCCTGTTCGCGCCGAGGCTTGTATAGTGCTTTTCTCAAATAAATCCAAGGAAATAATACGAATGTTTAACTTATATGTACCTATATTTATATAAAAACAAAATTATTTCAAATTTACTAAAAAAAAAAACAAATTTATTTTTTAAGCTGTTCGGGTTAATGTTTTTGCCACCAAATGTTAAGATGATTCTATTTATTAAAAAACGACAACACCTTATTAATTAGATATTGTTATATTTTTTTTACAATAAACGTGATTCCTTGTTTATTTTATTGAATATCTGTTTTAATCTAATTGAATGATCTAGTTAAATATAAGAAATAAAACGTAAATAAACATTCACAAACTACGTTTTTTTTATTGGCAGTATGCCATAGATTATCAATAAAAGAAATAAACCCCACTGAAACATAAGACAATCTCTTTGTTGGCCACGGCCATAATGTTGTATGAAATTGCTTTATTTACCTCTAATTTGAAATTAGAACGAATCCTCAACAAGTGCTATACAAAGACGTATTTCGCGTTCTATTACTACGACCATAAGAACGACATTTCCTTGGATGTTTGAGAAAAATAAATTACATACCTAGGGCGGTCAATTCGTAAATATCCCAGATCGCAAGTGTTTGTTGCCCGAACTGATGGTGAGGGCCATAAATATGAGATTTGAGCCTTTACGAAATGCTCGTGGCTTGTCTAAAGTTCTACGTCTTGCCTTGGCCAAATATTACGCCCTAGGGTGACGTAAATTATTTTACTTACGCTTAGTTAAATACTATTAGTTACCTGGAACGTATTATGTATAGATCTAGCCTGTGCACTGGACACCGATGATTTAGTATGTTTGAATAATTCGCATTAATTGATACAGTAAATCATAATTAATGCCATCCTGTTACAATGGTTTTAAATTAAACGTGTAAGTGTACACAGTTGGTCTTGTTTTCGGTCGTATAAACGAATTGTGAATAATTTATATTATAATTTCGCTATGTAGAATATAAATCGCTCATGTTTTATGCAAATTGTGTAAAGTTTAAATGAACAACATATACGATGTTACAGATGAAGGAATCTCATTGAAATACTCGTAATTATCAAAGACGTTTTCTGTTCTATATTTTTCGGAGCAATATTAGGTAAATGTTTTCATTTATTTACAAAGTCGAAATTAGCAGGGAAAACCCGATTTAAAAATAATCGTGGCCCCAATGAGTTCAAAATTAAATGTATTTTAAGGAACATTTGATGTAGTTTACATTAGATATAACTAAAGATTTACAAGGTATTAGGAAGAAAAATTAAGCGTTTTTTTTTAAATGTACCTAAATTTTTTTTCAGTTACGTAATTGATTTTTGCGTTCAGCGTACTCAGAATCGTTTGTAGAAATTCGACCCTCATACAAGAAAAAGAAAAAATATAGTTCCAGTGCGTCACGTTTATTGAAATAAAAAAGAAACATTCATACAAAAACGTTTTGGACACATTTTTTTCTTGTATGAGGTTTGAATGTACAAACGATTCTGAATAGGATAAGCTTAAAAAAACAACAATAAAATGTCATATAAGTATTTTTTTAAGTGCTCATTTAATTAATAGGTACATAATACTGATTCTTTATTTACTGAGGTTTCTATATATTTACAAACATATACTTATTGCGTATTCAGTTCAGTAAAGCCAGTAAAACATGCATATTAATATGCAGATGCACCGTGTCTGCCATACAAAATGTAAAATTAGCGATATCGTCAACATGCCAACTGACCGAGTAACACAGAGGACAGACGAACAAACAGAAAATGCACAGCGACAATATGTATATCGCCTAATCGCGCGGAGAGATTTCAAATATTAGTGTTTGCCAAAGAAATAGAACCGGGCGTGTTTGTGAGTCGGACCCCAATCAGCTGGCAACTTAACGATCTGGTCGGGCCGATTTCTTTATTGTTTTCATTAGATTGTGTAACAGTTTTGTATGTGAAACTTCGTCTGTCGAGGACGAACATCGTATTGGACCAATACCTCGGGCAATTTATTAATTGTTTCCGTTAATTTGTGTTATTTACATATATGTGCGTGTATTTAGTTTATTTCACCAAAAAACAGTAACACAACGATGGAAAAACAATTTGTAAAACACGTAAAACACAAAATTGATAAAGTACTTATAGAGAAAAGATAGAAATTATGCGTAAACGCATGTAAACTTACATCATCATCAGCCAAAAAACCGTCCATTCCTGGATATACTTTTCCTGGACTAGGCTTTTCCCGAAAAACGCCACCATGACTAAGCCCTGTGTCGCCCGCATCCGGACTTCAACAAGCTTCACCAAGTCTTTAGCCTACCCTTCAGGGCCTACCGTGCTGCGACTTCCAGCGCGCGGCTACCACTCAAGACCACGTTCGCCCCCGCAGCTTTCGGTTCTACGAGCACTGTGTCCTGCCCATTGCCATGTCAGTTTTGAAATTCTTCTAGCTATATCGGTTACTCTGGTTTTTCTTCGGATATTTTCAATCCTGAATCAAATATTAGTGTTTGCCAAAGAAATAAATCTGGGCGTGTCCCCCGATCATCTGGCAACTTAACGCCTGCTCCGGATGATTTCTTTATCCATTCAATTGTGTTACATTATTTGTTTGTATGTGTGCGTGCGTTCATAATATACGGACTTAACAATCAATGACGAGTACAGGGAGAAATGCGTAAACATAATATCATCTGCTAAAAAACGGTCCACTGCAGGACATATAGGTTTTTCCCAAAGAACGCAATCAACGCCCTACGTAGCCTGCACCCAACCGATTCCAACGACCATCTGCCAGGTCATCAGTCCACTTTTTAAGGGGCTAGCACGCTGCGTCTTCCTGTCTGACTTGCGCTGCTTTGCCGGCTTCCGGCAGCAGGTGGCGCTTCCGGCGGTTTTTTGTATTTATATTTGACTTTTACCTATATGAATTCATTTCTTAAAAAAATCTAATCTATATTTTCAAACGACTAAATAAAGAGAATATTTTTTATTCAAATTCCAATGTAAATGCACCAAATCCATTTTTAATCCTCAAGTTCCGCTGTAAAATTAGCATTCAACAGTTGATAAATTGGTGTTAATTAGAAATCATTAATGGATCCTAATCTAATAATCGAACACTCGACTTTGCCGGCCCGTCGTTCAAGAAAAAATCAAGGAAAAAAGTTGACGGTAGACGTTCGAAATTTAATTAAAGATTGAAAAGAGTTTAAAAGCAGCCAGCAGTTTACTATTATAAAGTAATGGTAGAGGTTCGTTTATATATTATCGAGTTTAGCGAGTCTGATTGCAGAATAATATTCGATGTATTTAATATTTTATCTACCTACTCCGATATTGTTTACTATAACAAACATTCAATATACTCTTTGTATAACAAGTTCAGATACTAGGTATAGGTTGGCAGCAACGGCGGCACCTACCTACCATCTCTCTGCCTCCCTCTCGTCCGTGACAAATTTAAGAAAGTGTAATAACTGCAAAATAAACTACTTTTATTCCAATATCCGGTCGATTCGCAGCTGCGTAAAAACGGCACTGAGTACAAACACGTTCGCATTTCTACTAAGACTCAGGTACCTATAGGTATAGTTTGGTTTACTTAGAGCAACAACACGTTCCGTGGTTGTGACGATGTGAGGAAAAGAACTGTATTTCAATTTTAAAACTTGATAGTCCGAGATAAATTTTGGTAGTTCTTTAGAGTCTCATATCCATTATTGGAAAAGGAAATATCACTGATCATTTATCCATACAAATCGAGGGTTCTCCTTATGAAATTCTTATACTAGGCGTCTGTTTTTGGCTCAAATTCCGCCGCACACTGATGTCTAGTACACAAATTCTATAACAATTTGCACAAAATTCGAAAAGGTCCGACAAAGAACATTTCCAATCCCCTTCAGTTTCTATAAAAACCTCGATTTGTATGACCCGGTTACTTTAAGTTTGGACCTCATTTACATCCGATGCCATATAGTTACCAGGCGTAAACTTAACTTAAAGTGATATTTGGGAAAAGGATAAGAAGAATATGCCTTCTTAAGTACGCACTGGAAACTGACAAGCCATCTAAATATCTACCTAGATAAATAGATTGAACTGCTTGGTCAGTTTCCAGTTGTAAATTTCACCATAACATTAACATGTAGAATGGCTGCTTTTTCCCCTACTGAATGTCTATATTAGAAATGTCTACGTAGTAAACCGTTAATACTAACAGAGCGATATAACCTACCGATTTAAGACGAATCAAAGTATCCTCAAACCCCCAAACTATAAAAAGCCCAAAAAACCATTCGTTTTGGAACGTCGCCTCAGTACATTTCCCAATTAATCCGTTTGGCGGCAAGTTAAAAATCGTTTAAACGCTACCTGAGCACCAATTGAATTATTAATGCAGCCTCCACAAACGGCGCGGGTAAATATGTACCCGCGCGTAAATAGATGCGCACACAACCAACACGCGTTTTCAGTTCTGTATATGGCGGGATGTCAGAAGCGACGGCTTGTTTGACTTGGAGATCGCTTCTTATTCAACTTGAATGTGGAGGCTCTCACCGCAAGTAATGTTAAATAATTTTTTGTTACAATACAGGCTAATGTGCGCGGCGATTACGCTCCCAAAGGGATTGTTCTAGACATCATCATAAAAAGAGTCAAACTCTTGTTGGTGTAGCTGATGAATTATTTAGTTTTCTCCATCTAACTCTATCCATATAGCCATTTCCTTGACTTACTAATACGACATGACGTTTATCTTCACTTTAATTTGTTTAATTTACACTCCCCATGGTAAAGCTTGTAGAACACCGAGTTAGGTAGGCAATTTAACATTTTTATCTACAAATGGCCCTCAGCGTCACAGGCAAATATTTTGTCCCACGAGTGCCCACAACATGACTAATCACGGAATTTGGCCCCCTGAGAAATTGAAATGGGTCAGGACAACAGTCTTTCGATTGTCAACTTGAATTTATGGATTTTTAGGCAGTGTACATAAGCTGCAAGTAGAACTTTTCATCTGGACCTTCACCATATACTACTCCGCGTTCTTGTACACAGTTCGTACGTAAAAGGCCGTAGTTTTCCCGGTTGCGCGCGCCCGCTGCGTCTGTGGGCGTGCGAGTGTATCTGTATCTGTGTGCCCACATCCCACCTTCGAAACCAAAGCGAACTAAGTCCAATATCTGATGAACCCCAATCTGTATCTTTAGGTTAGGTTATTAAGTTTAAATTGGGGAAACGCGGCTGGTTTTGATGATGTTTTGTTTCCGGGATTCGTCTATACGTGTATTGGAGATGTGTAATCGTGTGAAGTAAGGACGTATGTGCAGTAGAAACAGCTGAACTTACGACCTTTTAATGGAGGATGGTAATATGGGAGTATGCGCATGTGTGCGGGGTTGGCCTTTTGGGTGGGGTGGTGGGGGCAAGGGAACCGTGGAGTCGTATTTGCCGACTTGTGCAATTAACAGCTCTTTATGAATATTCAAGAGTTTTTATACCAATTGGCGATCTTCGCGTGTCTTCAGGGCGATATAGAGATGTGTTAGGTTTTAGTCAAATAATATTGTAATAAATAATTTTACATATGTATGAGTTTTATTTCGGTATTGTTCAAAATAATGATTCCTATTTTAGCTCTGGGATGTCAACCTTTTCAGATTTTTATGTTATTAAATTATTGTTATGTAATTTTTATATCCTTAAACGTTTTGATAACGTAGACTTTTTAACTGGTGTCCGATTATTAGTAGAGACAACATAATACTCGTAAGTGATATCAACATTTAAGACGCAATAAATATAGGTAGTCCTAAATTATAAGTAAATAGATCTATATATACGAGGGCGAATCAAAAAGTTCTTAGAACAGCATGGTGGTAAAACCTTTTTAAATGTAGTTTATTTTTATTTTATTTTAGCTATCCTTACGACATAATATGACGACAATTTTTTTTTGATTACGTATACCAATAACACATAATTAATTATTTTGTGAAGCAAATCGCTCAGTCTGTCATAATGGACAAAAATGAGTTACGTGCCGTGATTAAGTATTTGTGTTTGAAAAAATTTCCACTAAGGAAATTCATTTGGATATTCAGCAGACTATAGGTACTAATGCTGTACCATATTCCACGGTTGCTTGCTGGGTTGCCGAATTTAATAGAGGTAGGCCCAAGTGTGAAGATGACCTTCGCTCCGGCCGGCCTTCCACCTCTGTTACTGATGACAACGTGGCGAGAATCAAAAAATTGGTATTAGAAGATAGAAGAATTAGCATCAAACAGTTAGCAGAGATCCTACACATTTCTTTTGACAGCGTGCAATCAATATTGACGGACGTTTTGGGGTTTAAAAAAGTTTCGCTAAGATGGGTTCCGCGAATGTTAACTGAGGTAAACAAAGAACAGCGTGCGGAGGTTTCGAAGCGGAATCTCGAAATCATCGAACGTGACCCGGATGCGTTTTATCGCCGATTTGTAACCCAGGACGAAACATGGCTCCACCATTTTGATCCCGAAGCAAAAAAACAAAGCATGTCCTGGAAACGACCATCTTCTTCAGCTGATAAAAAATTTCGAGATTTTCCGACGGCGGGCAAAATTAGGGAATCTATATTCTAGGATGCGGAAGGAATCCTGTTTATTGACTACCTGCCGAAAGGAAAAACTATTACAGGTCCCTATTATAAAGAATTAATCCCGAAAGTGCGGCAAGTGATCATAGAAAATCGCCGGGGAAAATGGTCTACAGGCGCACTGTTTCACCACGACAACGGCCCAGCTCATCGCTCACAATTGGCAATCACTGCGATCCGCCAAGCTGGCTTCAAGCTGTTCGACCACCCGCCATATTCTCCGGACTATGACTAGGGAATCATTTTCACATATTCCCGAAATTAAAAGCACATCCGCGGAATAAAATTCCGAGATGATAATGCCATAGTGGATGCTGTAGAGGAGTTTTTCGAGTCCCAAGGAAAATCTTATTTTATGATGGAATAAAAAAAAATTAAAACAGTACTTAAAGTGTATAGAATAACAAGGAGACAATGTAGAAAAATAAAAGATAGAAAAACAATTTTCTTTTGTTTTTCACCCTTATTCTAAGAACTTTTTGATTTACCCTCGTATATTCGTTTTTACATAGAAATATTGTATTAAAGAGTTCTGACTTTAGTCCCTGAATATGTATAATAGTATAATTGTTCACTTTTTTGTGTTAATTCAAACATCTTTCTAAAATATTACAACACCTGAACCGATGCCAAGTCCACATTCCCTTTATCAATCGCTCAAAAAAATCTAAAAGATTCCTCATAAAATTGATACAACTCAATTAGAAATCCTGGTGTACAAAGCGTTGAAAATTCCGAAACAACATCTTCAGTTTTACAAGACTCTCCAAAGCGACGGGAAACTGTGCGAGCGAGACGACATTGCGTTTAAAGAGACAGCGAATCGGGGGTGAGTTCTGTACAGGAATCTTTATAAAGACCTATGAGTCCCGTTGGGGTACGTCCCAAAACGAGTGATGTTCGAAAGTGGTAAGGTTGGTTTTTGTTGTCTTGTTGTGTTATGTGAGTATTGTGCGTGTTGTATTAAGGCAGAAGAGTACGGACAACAAATATTGATTCGGTACGAGGGTGTCTGCGGGGGCGGTGCGGGGCAGGGGCACATAATTTGGACTAATTCCTGCACTGTTGACACAGGCTTGTCTGGACAGCCAGTGGCCAGGACGGATCAACTTTAAAAAGTAACCGAGAAGAAAATGGAATTGGAAACGATCTCTTTGGGTTTCTATTTTGGTAGATGAAAGAGAAATTACGATTAAGTAGGTATGTAAGTAGTACTTTATTGTAGGTACACAAATATAGGTTAAAAATACATCTATAACAGATAGTACAAGTATAAAGGCGGACTAATCCCTATCGGGGATCTCTCATCTGTACTTTTTTTTCTAGAACCAATATAAATATGTACAATGTTTTATATAAAGTTACGCTTACGATACTACACAATAATGCATGTTATAAAAGCAAGAAACTATAAAATAGGCAAAAGAATAACAAATTGATATATCTACTTAAAGATAGGGACCAACTAATTTTTTATGCGTCAACGTTATGGTACATTACATACCTAGGGCGGCAAATATATGCGATCTGGGGCTTTACGAATTATCGCCCGCGGTTTGTCTTAAGTTTTACTGCTTGCCTTGGCTAAGAAGCGAGATTTTTTTGCCCGCATAGCGTATCTCAAGAACGGTGATAGCTAGACAGTTGAAATTTTCACAGATGATGTATTTTCTGTTGCCGCTATAACAACAAATACTAAAAATAAAATAAATATTTAAGGGGGGCTCCCATACAACAAACTTGTTATAGATTATGGTACGGAACCCTTCATGCGCGAGTCGGACTCGCACTTGCCCAATTTTTTCTTTCTTAATTTACCTTTGGGTCAATATTTATAAAAGTAAAAATGTGGTATTTCCACATTAAAACAGAATCGATAAAAAATTATATAAAAAAAAACAAAGACTGCCGAAACAGCCAAAATCACAAACTGTTTCTTTTGTCTCTCCTTTTTGGTAAAGAAAACTCCTTCCTCCGTAGACGAAGTAGCATTGCAGGCACCTATTTACCTCTTGGAAGATAAACCTGTCGATTTACTCCTTAATGCTTCAGCAAAAACGTTTACAAATAAAATTAACGTCGTAATTTAATGAATTATGTATGTGAATGTTCGAGCACACACTAAGTGCTACTGATGGCTTGTTTTCTATTCCCATCAGAGGTGTGGTGTGCAAACATATTATAATGTAGGTATAATGAATCCGTTTCCTGGTTAAAAATACGCTAACTTGTTAGCATCGGTTGTATAAAAGTTTAAACCGTTGATACAAAGATCAAACCTCAAAAGATAAAATTGAAATGAGTTACCTGGTGGAAGAGACTTTAATAACGTATTCACATAGAGGTCGCTAAGGTGTAAAGCCTTTTAAGTAAACAATGCAAAGATCGACACATAAAGCATAAGAGAAAAAATCGGAAGGTTGCATGGACGTTAGAGTGGTGGAAAGGTTAACACGCTGGAATTTTTCTTTGAGCTTTGATCTTTGTATCAAAGGTCTAATATAAAAATTGTGGCACGCCGTACCATCCTTTTTTCGAAGCCATTCCAGAACATTTACAACACAATCTTTAAATATTATAAATATATTTTTCATATGACAGGGCATATAGGGCAAACAAGCACGGATCGCCTGATGGTAAGCGATTAACGTAGGTACGCCTATGGATATCTGCGACACCAGAGGAGTTACAAGTGTGTTGCCGGATTTTCAGATAAAAGTACACTCTTTTCTTGAAGCAATGAGAGGTTGTCTCGGTACAGAAATACCGCGAGTGACAGTTCATTCCACAGTTTAGCTGTACGATGCTGAAATTTCTAGAAGAAACGCATATTTGTGGCCTTCCAAGCATTTGGTGAGGATGGAAATGGTGTCGTGTAGAGCGGTGACCGAAAGAAGCGGCAACAACAGGAACAACAGGGGTCTTGACTAATGACAAATTCTAACTACAAGATACGATACTACATATAATTAGGTACTTATATGAATAAAAATAGTCCAATATGTCATGGATTAAAGAAAAAAAACTAAAAGCGCTTTGAAGTGCCCATGTGACTTCTGAAATAATTGTAAGACAATTATGTACTTAAACGCACTTTTTGAAGGTCAAAATGGGAACTTAGTTATTTTTCCATACAAAACATTACATTTCCATACCTATCCGGGATGATGACGGCGGGCTCGTCATTTTTATGGGGCTATTTCAGCGTTCAGTAAGAATGCCGAACTTTAACCTGTAGGTACCTATTTCTAACTCAGCACTGAGTGTATTTAGTTAGTCCCACTATAGACATATTTGGTCGTGATGAAAAATAGGATCGATTGTCTTTAAAAAGCAATGTCTAAACAACTGAGGCACTCGGAGCATTCCCAGCTAATAATAATATTTTCATACTAACCTGGTCAAGCTTGTGATTTCCCCCGTACGCAGATATTACATGACTACTGTTGCAGTCTTGAAGTGTCCTGCCGTTAGTATTATGTTCTGATTCAAGATCGAAGCCCCGCAACCCTGGGGTTCTGTACATTCTATGTATAGATAGATTGAATGCGGGAACTCATATATTTTAGCATCTTCACCACCCGCGATAAAAGGTTCTATTTTACTGGTACAAGGCCGAAATAAAACCAGAACTGTGAGCACTATAGAAATAGACATAACTCTTGTAATACTGAATGGTATGTAAAGGGAACGTGTAATTGGTTCGCCAATGACCGTAGCGGAGACATAAAATCTCGTTCCAATACCTAATTAGGTAAGGTACATTAATTCTCGGCGCGGCAGAAATAAGTCGATACCTAACTAAGCAGAGAATTGAACGAATTTGAACTTTTTGCAATCTGTTTTATTTCAGATTGATCTGAGTTTTCATCTCGAGTTATCTTGGTACTTATTCAAACTGAGCACGGAATTACAGTAGTTATACGTGAACTTAATTTTAGGATGAACGGTGCCAATACCACATTAATTGCTCAACCTCCAGCTTGCCACCTTTCGAAATGTTCCATCCAGATATTTGCCATGACCACAGGGCTACCCATGGGTATACCCTTCACGTACCTATGAATTGAAATCAGAAAGAAGCGTACCTTTTCTGGATGTGAAAGTGACAGGTCGACCTGACGGGTCTCTAACGCACATCAGGAAACCAACGTACACTGATAGCTATGAACGCTCTATCTCACCTCCATTTTCGGCACCTGCAGTCTGTTGTGTGTTCTCCACTAAACAGAGCACGGGACCTTTGCGACTCGGAATTTTTAGACAGTGACTGGTCGCATGTGAGAAAGGTCCTTAGGTGGAATGAATATAGGGTGAACTGCTGGCAACCCAGACGGCAAGCTAACGAGAGACATCCTGACGTTCAGAGACAATCAGCGTTCGTGCCTTACGACTTACGTGAAAGGGGTAACGGATAAAATTGGTACAGTACTAGAAAAGTACTCTATAAAAACCGTTTTACGCCCTTATCGCACGGAATTAGATCACCTAAGGACGTCATTCCCTTTCAATTGCCGGGCGTGTATGTGTATAAGATCGATTGCAGCTGTGGGAGTTCTTATAATGGATAGATGAAACCGACTATTGCTGAAAGGGTCAAGGAACATATCGGGGCTGTTAAGAACCGTCAGGTGAATAAGTGCGCCATAGCCGAACTTGCTAGTATAAGGACCAAATCACTGGATTTAGCATAATCATCACACACATTAAAAAAAAGAAAATAAAAAGAAATACATACAGTTTAACATAGAACCTCCTCCTTTTTGTAAACATGATTAAAAACGTGGAAAATAACAAGTTTTTGTATGGAATACTCCTGAATTAATGTGAGCTGGTTTTAGCAAAGGACATTGTGTCAGTGCACTCAGACTTGTAGGCAGCTTTACGTCACCCTAATAGGCCGTCAGTGGGATTTTCTGCCCGCTACGAGGGGCGAAAATCTTTACTGGCCAAGGCAAGACGTAAAACTTTTGGCAAACCACGGGCGGTAATTCGAAAAGCCCCAGATCTCATGTATATGGTCCTCACCATCGGTTTGAGCCACAAACACCTGTGATCGGGCACAGCACCAATTCACCGCCATAGGTGAACGTACTATTAATTTGTTTTTCAGTCTATATGACCAAGCTATAACTATACCTATATATCTCCTCCTACACCTACCCAACGACATTCCCACAGCGTTTACATAGCCTTATCTCTGTTCAAACGTCTTATCTGAGAATATTTCCATACGAGTTTCTGAGAAGATAGCGGTGAACGAGCCTTTGTCAAGGGTAAAAAATACTGACGCTTTTCACGAGTTAACAGTTTACGTTAATGTTAGGAATGGAAGGTAGGTATCTTCCTTGCATTTATGAGTGTCACAATAGCAGGTCTTACTTTTATATATATGTACATTGATGACACTCTGTAAGCATATTGCAATTTACTTACAACTAACTTATAATTTAAAATAAAATTACATATAAAAAAATATATCTATAGGTACCTAGTACTTATTGTCTATTGGGATATATGTGGCTAATGCTATACAGCCAATAAGTATCTCACGAAGTGTCTGCCAATAATCATCTTTAGATAGTAGCTATCTTTACCCAAATAGGGGTGTAGACTGAATTATACAACTTATTATAATAATAAGGTTGTCTGGAAGAGATCGCTCTTTAATAGTGATAAGACCGCCTGTTGAACCATTTTTTAATTTAAGGTTTCGATTTTTTTATTGGTGTGCAATAAAGAATTGACAACATTTCATTTTTTTACCAGGCTTTTGATCGATATTATACAAATAGGTAAATAATAAAAAAAAATCGAACCACCTTAAAAAATAAACAGAAAAAGCCAAAAATTCGTTTATGTACCGATTTAATTATAATCATAATCACCTTTAGAAAGTCAAGTTGAGATTATTTTACAATGATTAAATAATATTAAGAATCTAGCCAATAATCAATGAAACAGCCGAAATACAAAATCAGAACAACAATAACAATTCGCCAGCCATTCAGCATCAACTAATAAACGTCAAATGATTCAACCACCATACAAATCAGGGTCGTTTAGCCCTGAGGGCCGCCCTAACCCTCCGTCGGATCATCTACCATCTTACTCGATATTAACGCCAGAGGCTATGCAACCCTATAAATAAAAAATACTTATTACAATCTGGGGCGGTTGGTATAAATATGTAGTGATTTTTTAGGGATTTGGGGCCCTTAGGAACGTATTGCAGGGTTAGGCGGAATGTACCTACTAGTCGAATTGTTTTAGGTAAACTATTAATACAAAGCTTAAAGAAAAATTAAAAAAGGAACTAAGTACCTGGTGGAAGGGACCGGGTTGTTTTAGGTACTGTGAAGGTTGTGCTTCACGGATGGTGCTTGGCCGTCAACTTAAGAATAAAGTAGTTTTAGATTTAGAATAAGACGTATGACATGAGTCATAAAAATAAAATGTATAGTGAGTTATCGTCTGGCCTCTGGGCAATAAACAGTTCTAGCAAAGTACCTCTGCTCTTATTATTCATCCTCTGAAGCTCTCCCCCAGCAGTCGTCACACTTGGTGGAGCTGCGAACGCTTATATTTAGAGTCGCGCGAAGTTTTGAGTTTCCCCGCTCCCAACTAATAATTATTTTACAGATTCAATAAGTGTATAAGAAGAAGCACAACCTTCACATTTCCCGCCGTCTCGGGGTGGACGAGGGAAATTCATCTTAATACAGACACACTAGACAGACTACTCCTGCCTAACACATAATAAGTCCCTACCTATGCAGGGATACCCATACATTCATACCCAGATGGTCTCTTGCTAAGAGATAACCAGGGTCAGGACATGAGCAGACACTAGCCTATGGCATGTTACGTAATCTGACATGTTGTCTGACACTGGCTTCGCCTTGACAAAAACCCTGCTAAAAAGGCAAGGCACCAAACTGACTACCCCAAGTGTCATTCGACTTATTCTAAAGCATAGACCATTCGATACGATATTAAAAAGATAGGCTTCCACAATTTAATCGCCTGGTGTAAAACCGGCTTTAATAAATTACCCCATTAAATCGCCTCGAATGTTCCCACCTTAACTGCCTGGAGTATGACACACGTCGCATGCTCCAAACAATTGTACCACGATATGTCACTGCCCTTATATTAGATGGCTGACACATTGTCTATGACACTTGTCTCAGTCATCCAAACAAACAGTGACAATCGTCTACCACTAGCTTTATATTAGAATCCTGGCGCATATATATTAAATATGCCCCAGAAATCTGTACCTTAATTACCACTTATTCTAAATAAATACCTGGACTAAAGTATTATCTTTAGTCCAGCTATCTGTACCACTCCTAAACAAAAAGAAATTACGACCTCATAATTGACTTTACGACCATCGACGATAGCGGTACACGTCATAATGACATGTCAAAATGCTATGTCACTGTCGAAAAGTCAATTATTATTAAAACGCGAAACTAAAGTTATTTTTATTAAAGAAATCCTACCTAACATTTAATTAAAATTAATAAAATTTATTATATTACAGACATGAAAATAAAATAAAATCTTCAGTCTGCATTGGCCTGATGCAGGGTGCAGAGTCCTTGGCCCGACAGGCCAAGACCCCACGATCCTGCCGCCGCCTGGATGAAGAATGCGAGCCGCATTCAGTCACACCAGTAGCTGAAATCCCAGAGCTGGGACAGCTATGTATGGCCTCCGCAGTGTGATACATGAAAATAAAAGATTATTATAACATGTGTAAACATTAAAGTTCTGAAAAGAAAATCAGTGTTATAATTAATTATTGGAATTCTGTGAAAGTTATAAGTTATTATTATTACAAGGAAAGGTATTGTAAATGCAATAACTTAAAGTGCAATAAATTTATAGTGCAAGAAATTAAAAATTGAACTTCCTATAGTAATATCTTAGAAATGCAGCTAATATATAGTGGAAAGAAATTAAATTATAGTTACAACAGTGACACTTGCAAATGCAACAAACATAACTGCATCCTTGTACAGTCAGCCTGAATTAAAAATTGCTGAAAAATAATAGTTTTATTATTTACACCCTAGAAATATAGAACTGTTTAAATTTATTTTTAATTAACGATTGAAGAATTTCTTCAATCTGTTAACATGAATTATTACATTTTTGGCACGACCATTAGGAGTGAGTCTTTGCACCACATAATTCCATGGAGATAATCGGTGGATTATTTTATAGGGTCCTATAAATAATCTACAAAGTTTTAAACTTCTTCCAGTCAACCGTCTTGGTTTTATAATCATGACCAAATCATCAGGCTCATATTGAACTGATTTTGTCTTCTTGTCATATTGTAGTTTTTGAGAGCGCTGTGCCTTCTCTATATTCTTCATTGCTTTCTCTGATAATTCTTGTATGTAATCCACTTTCTCCTTTAACGTAGTGTGTTCTTCCTCATGTAGTCTTAGCTTCAAATCTTGATTAAAATGCGGTTCCCGTCCAAAAACTATATGATATGGCGCAACGCCTGTAGATGCTTGAATTGAGGTATTGTATGAGAAGACAATTCTTGGCAATGCTGACGACCAATCCTTCTGATCTTCTTGTATACATTTTGACATAGCTGTTGTCAATGTCTTGAAGAATCTTTCTATTAAGCCATTCGCCTGTGGATGGTATGCCGTCGTATGAAGAAGTCGACCTCCAAATTCTTCTACTGTATTTTGCACCAGTTTTGAGGTGAAGACTGTACCTCGATCTGTGATGATTGATTCGATGCTCCCGAAGGTGCAGAATATGTTCTCAACAAGAAACTGTGCGATAACCTCTGCTGTAACTCTAGGTACCGCTTTACAAATGGCAAATTTGCTCATGTATTCTATAGCCCCAATGACATATCTATGTCCGTCCTTTGATTTGCAAAATGGGCCAAGCACATCCATTGCTATACGATGACCAAAGTTTTGAATCTTCACATTTTGCAGTGGCGCCCTCTGGTGTACAATATTCTTTTCCTGGCACTTTGTACAAGACTTTATATAATCTTCTACTTTCTTTTCTGCATTCGGAATATAATAGCGATTCTTGAATTTTCTTAGGGTTTTAAATAAACCAAAATGTCCTCCACTCCATGTGTTATCATGTAATTCTGCCATACATTCTGTAAATAAACATTGTGGTAAAACTGTGACACTTTTCAGCTGGTTATCAACCCATACTTTCTTGCATAAAATATTCCGTTTCGTGTGATAACCTTTATATTGGTTCATATTTGATAATTTTTCAAATATATTTTTATATTCCTCGTCAGCCTGTTGTTTCTGTAATAAATCTATTTTTTCAAAGCTATACAAACATAAATCGTCCTGATTCGGTGCGATATTTTCTTCTGGTTTTTCATCATTGTAGAGGGGATTTCTGCTTAGGAAATCTGCATGAATATTGTCCTTTCCCTTACAATGGATTATTTTAAAATTCCACGGTTGTATGGCTAAGGCCCATCTCGCCAATTTTAATTTTTTAGCAAAGTAAAAAAAAAAAAAAAAAAAAAAAAAAAAAAAAAAAAAAAAAAAAAAAAAAAAAAAAAAAAAAAAACATCGTGGTACAATTGTTTGGAGCATGCGACGTGTGTCATACTCCAGGCAGTTAAGGTGGGAACATTCGAGGCGATTTAATGGGGTAATTTATTAAAGCCGGTTTTACACCAGGCGATTAAATTGTGGAAGCCTATCTTTTTAATATCGTATCGAATGGTCTATGCTTTAGAATAAGTCGAATGACACTTGGGGTAGTCAGTTTGGTGCCTTGCCTTTTTAGCAGGGTTTTTGTCAAGGCGAAGCCAGTGTCAGACAACATGTCAGATTACGTAACATGCCATAGGCTAGTGTCTGCTCATGTCCTGACCCTGGTTATCTCTTAGCAAGAGACCATCTGGGTATGAATGTATGGGTATCCCTGCATAGGTAGGGACTTATTATGTGTTAGGCAGGAGTAGTCTGTCTAGTGTGTCTGTATTAAGATGAATTTCCCTCGTCCACCCCGAGACGGCGGGAAATGTGAAGGTTGTGCTTCACGGATGGTGCTTGGCCGTCAACTTAAGAATAAAGTAGTTTTAGATTTAGAATAAGACGTATGACATGAGTCATAAAAATAAAATGTATAGTGAGTTATCGTCTGGCCTCTGGGCAATAAACAGTTCTAGCAAAGTACCTCTGCTCTTATTATTCATCCTCTGAAGCTCTCCCCCAGCAGTCGTCACAGTACTTCAGAGAAAATACCAGTGGCCATCTTTCCTTATCGTCCTCAAAGTCATATATTGTTATCTATATTTTACGTCAGTTAGAACTTATTAAAGTGATTTTGGTGCATCCGAGCTAAAGTTAATTTACCGGGCGCGGAAAATCCATCTTGCTGAAGAAAACATAAACATGTTGGCAGTAATAAAGAGAACTCCATTATAATGGGCTCGTGATATCACTAAGTATAATGAATTCAAAACACGGGATGATTCAACAATGTTGTAATAACTCTTAATCCCTTGTCTATGTCTGTCTAGTAAGAATCCTGAACACATACCTATTAAGCCCATTTTTTTTTATATACAGATGTTTATTTTTGAGGCTTACTCGCAATTTTTGTGATCTCACATTGTAAGCTGTTCAGGCCCAAGTACTAAACCTTCTACGTGAAAAGAAAGTGATAGATGCTATGTCATTTCTATCGTACGATAAGTTTTACACATGATAGATTTCCATTGTAGGTACTCGTTGTTATTGCATAAGAAAATTATAGCAGATACTTATGCGCATAATTCCTTAGTATGCGAGTTGGTAAGTATTAAATAGTGTGTTTGCCAGCGGCGCATAAATTGTAGATTCGCTAAGCTGGTACTTAGATACTTCTCAAGTTGGTGTACTTTGCGCGAGTTTCTGCTCTAGGGAGGGGAATAATTTAGGGCCCGTGAATAGCTAAGACGCACAATAGTTTCATTACAACGTTTAGGCGTAATTTTACCGGTACAATATTTCTTGTCACTCTGTAGGTGTTACATTAAGTCTTAGATCTAAACTAGTAGCAGTATAGATGTAACAGTGGGCAAAAATAAACTTGCAGTTGTGTAAAAAAAACAGTGAAGCTCAAATCAAATCACTAAACAAAACCTTAAAGTAAAAATCTGGTACAATATTTTATGTTTGTTCCCTTATAAATGTGAAATTTGTAGGTACGTAATTTTGACTTTTGATATGTGAATAAAATTTAATTCTGATTCCAACATCAGAATAACACCCAAAAGCCCAGTTATGAAATAAGTATTTCACATTATCATCATTTAATTGCACGCATTCTTAATGTTGTTAAAATAATAAGTACCTAAAATCGGTGCCTTAACATTAGGTATTAATTGGAAACCAGAATGTGCCCGCAACTTCGTGCGCGTAACTTTTTTCTTTGCCGTATAGTCAGGTAAAAGGTATCCTACTACCGGGTTCCTTCCCGGTCTCTTCCACTAGGTTACGCATTTCAATTTTTCTTTGAGAAATAAAAAAAATATATAATTTTGTAATAGTATATTAGTAGTATAGGTATATTGATATTAAGAATCGGCTTCTTCGACATAGCTATTACTTAAAAATAAAGGTTGGCGCCACTCTTTTCCATAAACGACGTTCTAGTGAAATGCCCCAAAACAGTGCATTAATAAGTACTATGTTTACATTTTGAAGTTTGTTAAACGGTAAAAATCTTAAAGGGATGGATGGTGACGAGTTTGAATGTTGTTAAAGTTTCAATCCTCGTTCGACATGGCAGTCATCGACCGCCACGCGCTAGAGCAAACTTTAGTAATGGAGCGACGCTACTTAAATACAACATAGGTACCTAAATGCAATTCTAATTAAAGTTTTTTTCCGTTACCCTAGGCCTTAAGTGTGTACTGCTACGACAAACCAGTTCGTATATTTATGGCACTCACCTTCCGTTCGGGCCACACACACCTGCGATCTGGGACATCCATGCATTCAACGCCCTAGGTATGTACTCGTAATGTACCTACTATTATAAATAGTAGTGACAAAAATTACCCTATGAAATCTCCACTAACAAAACTGTATCAATCATCAACCTAAGAAAAAAGTTCTTAATGAATCTGCAGTGTAGGTAAGGAAAAGCCCCTTTTTCTTATTAAAATAATGTTCCTACTTAAATTGATATAAACTGCAGAATACGTTAGTCAGGACTCTGGAATCAGCAAAGAATAGCTTTATTTCTGTATAAATTTAATTGTTTTGACTTCGTAAAACTATGGGTACATTATATAAGCTTTCCGACGGCTATTAATAAAAGCAGAAGTATACCTAACATAAAACTTCATTGCTGTGGACAAACCGTTCCAAGAGTAATTAGGCTTCGGTTTCACCTCACCGAGGTCCCTAGAGCAAACAAGTTAATTCGACCGTAAAGGGCAGTCGTAAATAATCGCGCAAACAACGTAAAACACAAAACGATTGCAACAGACGCCATCTTTGTTATGAAGTGTCATTTGTCAGAGAAATGTTCGTAAGTCTGTCGAAATCCGAAAGAGGTCACTTTACTAAATATTGACTGCAACTTACACGATTTTCGTATATTATTCTTATCATTACAAAAAAACGGGCCTAATCACACATTAATATTAGTGACTTTATGAGCTGTATACCGAATATGTTTCAAAATTGCTGAAATTGTATTAAATTATCATTTACTAAGAGATTATGTCTATGATAACACGTCGACCGATTTAAAAAACATTAAACCTAAAAGAAGGTTCCATTTTGATTCCGTGCTCTATGTACATAGGTTTTTAAATCAATTCCATTTTTAAAATAACGGCATAACTTTTTTTTTTTACATTCGGCAACTTATCAACCAGCATTAACTAGAGGGGCGTACAGAGTAGACAGATGCGTTCAGTTCAGGGCGTGTTATTTGCTTAGGATGCGTTCGATGCATGTCCAGGGGGAGAATAATTGAATACCAAGATTTGATTCTTACTATTTACGGATTATCGAACGCTTTTTAATGTTGATGTAGCGAAACGTTTGTTGAAGTATTTTGGCCGTGTTTCGTTTCGGAAATACCGATAATACTTCCGCAAACAGTTGAATAAAACCAATTAAAGGGAAAACAGGAAATCATTTGCAGCTACATGAAATGCTATATAATAAATGGGTAGTAATTAACCTGGTATTAGACATTTTTATCGCATTATAGCTGAAAAAGTATCTGAACCGAGGTTGGATCTATTTTAACGTATAACGAGTGACCGAGACTTACAACCGGAACTATATATACGTTTACGTAACCTTAAAAGGAAATGAACCATAGATAAGTATGTCAAAGGCGAGAAATTACCTTTTCAATAATTAGAGAATTTAACAAAACTGCCAAAACGGAAATCCCCCATCGGCCTGACTAATATCGTATACTTGAATATATAATTAAGGGAAACCCAAACAACTATCCTTGAAGGAAATAATATAAGCGGATGTTGAGAAACGGTGCATAAAAACAATATTATTAACTTTGGGTTACTTCAATCTTAAAGCGTGAAAATAGAAGACTACAAGGCTCTACAAACTTAAATAAACGATACCCGTAACGCCATCTATGACGCAGTGGTGGAACTATTTCATTCGATGTATATTCGGTTGTGTCATGTTGTTTTGTTCGATATTTAAAAGTTGTGCTGTGTACATTATAGATAACAAATATGAAATACCATTCCATTTATCAGCACTTTTGCCGCCTCGCACCTTGGTCGCACGACCAGGTCTGCAGGGGCAGCTGCTGAGGTAGCTGCCTGTAGGAAGCGGGACAAGTACTCGGTACTTGCCAGTAATTATATATTTGTCCCGTTTGCCGTGGAGACGACTGGTTGTTGGGGGTCCGAAGCGAGAGATTTTGTCGCGGAGATCGGGCGGCGTCTACGCGAGAGAGGTCTAGACCCTCGTTCCGGGTCATTCCTGGTGCAAAGGTTGTCCATCGCGATTCAGCGCGGTAATGCGGCGAGCGTCATGGGAACCTTCGCACCGGGAATGACACGGGGCGGGTTATTCGACTAGTGCCTAAGGTAAAGGTACATGATGGATAAATGTATTTATTTATTTTAAAATTGTGATTAGGATAAGACTGACCCTGTATTTGTTTCTCAATAAAAGGTTCTTCCAGAAGAGTTATAATGTGTCTTAAAATCGTTATTAAAATACTTGAGTTGTTCATGTAATATTACAGTAGGTAGGTACATGATTTGTATAAGGAAATTCACTTACACCTTACATCTACTTAAAATACATACTAAACTATTAAAGAATAAACAAATAACTACAATCCGCTGCAAAATCCGGTGTAGAGATATCATGAGAGATATAGGTAAGTGTTGACTTGACATACAGGGTCAGCTTAAATGTCACAAAAGGTGTTACGTTGTCATTCTACAAATAAATACATGCCTTTATCGGGAATAAAATGGGAGGAGTAAAGCTAGCGAGCTTCACATACAAGGTCACTATACCAACTGGCCTAACCACACCACATAGTGTTGTACTTACTGTACGTGTACGCGAGAATTCTTGATGAAAACATTTTACTTTTTCATTTTACGTTCGTACAACGAATTTTCCCCGGGAACATTCTCGTGAAGGACATCACTCTAGTCATAACATTTTTCTGAAATTACCAGCCAAACCGACAACACAAAGAGTGATAATGATGTAACGCTCAGCGCATCACACATTATTTAATGCGTCATTATAGCCCAAAGCTCATGGCCGAAAAAAGTTGAGCACACATTTGTCTGTCCGTCCTATTTGCGGAAGCAATTTCGCGAAATGCCACAATTTATTTAAAAATTACCCTTGTTTGTGGGGTAAATATTGACATGTTTGGTTTATGATAATGGTAACACTGTCAGGTACCGCGCCAACGACAGTATTATTTAACAGCATTTAATATTTGCTGGCACAATGTATTTACTATATAATATTTGCAAAGTGATGCTCCTCTTTTGAAAGTTTGTATTTACAGCGTATATATGGTTTTTAATGAAGGCAAATTTGAAGAAGGTCTAGGAATACGGTCGACTGTTTGTGTTCGTAAATAATTGTACAGCGGGTTGATCGACTGACTAACCTACATATTATATCAAATGACTAAATCACTACAAGTATTCAATAATATTTGCACTAGAGTAGGTATATTAATCGATATAATTATGTATGTATAACATGTTATGCGTAGTACAGGAGTACCTACGTGTAACAAGTATAAATAATGCATTTAGTCTTATTTGTTTGTAAATCTTTGAATTACTTCTTTAATTTGTTTACCTAAACTTTATTGCACATAATAATAGTCAGTATCTCTACAAATGGGGGTGTTATTGGTAAATTACATTTTCTACATACCAGTTAACTATACGGTCAAAGAGATATAATATAATTGGTGCAGCTATATTTTATTTTGTTTAATAATGACTACATTGATTGTATGCTTGTTTATTGATAATGTTATTAAAACGGTCATGAGCCATATTTAATTATTGTATTAAGCGGTATACACTAACGTGAAATTGTCAGGAACGGCCCGACATGTTTCGAACTCGTGTGAAGCTCTTCATCAGGGTCTGTTACCCGTACAGCGGCGCGGTAACTTTGTCACTTGTTTATTGATGTAGGTACAATAAGTATACAAATAGATATTACCGTATAAATTTAATATTTTGTACAATAAGTTGATTATTAGTTACTTTATATCCCTAGTCTTTAATTATTAGCGTATAATGGGAATTCAACTGATTTCGATACGTACCTATACCTACAGTCTTCATGTCGTAAACTGAAAGATAGACCGATATTTGGTACAGATATAAAATTTGCAGTGTCAGCATCAGTTTATATCTGTTCGGGCGGATAAGTAGAGTCAGCAACAAATATTTACTTCTATGGATGTACATAAGTATTGCAAGTTAAATAGAGTATTTCATAGTAACTGTACCTACACTAATGACTAAACGACAGACTTCGCGAGTTTGTTTCAACTGAAATTGGTAATGTTTTACGTTGTCAACCCCCATACCTCTACTATATAAAAAAAAAAGAAAGACCCAGAAACCTCAAAGGTCTCTTTATTTCAAATTGGTCTCATCGACTAACAGAACGGACGTCGAATATGAAAGATCTGCGACGTCCGTTCTGTTAGACGATGAGTCTCACAACTGAAGTCAGACATAACATAACTGCAAAACAATACGAGTTAAAGTCTAAAACAAATGATAAAAATATCGTAAAAAAATTACTCTACATCTTTATATAGTTAACATACAACGTGCACTTGAGTGTACAAAGTTTACAAGTTGTTAAAACATTCAGATTCGCGAACAAACCACTCCGCCCCAACACTACACAGGAGACTGCATATTCATAAGAATTATGTCGCAATGTCACGACATAATACCTCTTAATGAAGGCTCTTAATTTACGAATTTAATGCCATTGTAAACCAAACAAAGGAAGCGAGCGACCTTCTCAATCAATTTATAATAAGTGTTGACTTGTTACGCGGCAAACAAACTCCTCGATCGGACTCAAAGTACAGCAAACAATATCATCATAGTATTTGTACTGAAACAACAAATTTGTAGCTAGCTTTAAATGCAAGCTTAACAGGCCAGCACACACTCAGCGTGTGTACAAAGACAATATGTAGGAGACTACTAAGATCTTAAGCAACGCGATAAAATGAATCTCCGTTGCGACTGATACCTACGGCCCAAATCAAACACCAACGCCATTTTGTTTCCATCCCAACCAAAGCAAATTCAACCGAAGTACGATACTCTTAGATTTGAAATGAAAGAGCCGTTGTGAGGAGTAGAAACATCGGAAATTAAGGGACGACTAGACGTCTGTTTGCCCTGAACGTGGTCCCATCCCAGGACGAAGTTACAAATATTTGACGTGTCAATTTTGTGAATGTTGACCGAGAATTGTGGTTATTCCTGACCCGGACAACCTGGCGGGCGGTAATTAAATGACTCAAATATTCTAACTGTTAATTTATTAAGTCGGAAGTTGGGACGGGGATATTAGCTATACAAATTAATGACGGGCTTTAACATTGGAAGATACACCAATCCATTTACCTACGTAAGTAGCTCGCGCCTGCTACGCGAGGTTCTCGATGATACGAGATCTGATGTAGGGCTCCAATACCTTACCGTTAGGCTTGTTTTGGCTTTCTACTCAACAGCGGTCCACTCATAGTACTCATTAATTACAATTATAAATATAGTACTGGGACTTCAGGGAACTACTTAGAATGGGGATGCACCACTGCCGGCAGGCAGAAAAGAGACATATTTTATTTCATATATGTAGGTAAGTAATTTCATTCCAATAAGACAGTCACACACATGAACAACCTGAACCTATCCCTCCACTTGAGAAGCGTTTGTTATGCCAAGCAGAGGACAGCCCACATTTGGTTACGAATTCACGATACTTAGCTATGGGGGAACCACGTAGAATACTAGAAATAAGCACTTTCAAAAATCGTTACTGATACTTCTACGACTTAATAACTGCCTGGATACGAAAGATCATTAATGTTACAATTTATGTCACCTTCTGCTTGTAATAATATTCGTACCTAAACTTTATATATTGTTTGTAGGCAACGCCCCATTTAAGAGTTGGTTTGGAACTAACAATGTAGGTACAGGTGTTCTGTAGTTGCAAGACTAGCGCATGCCCATGCGGCCTACTTAAAGATTAAAATGAAATTATTTGTTTCAAGAGCCCAAGAAGCCCACATATCGAAACCAAACTCTCAGATTTGTGGCATCTTAGGTAGGGCTGCCATCCGTCCAGGGTTCCCCGGATTTGTGCTAGTTTGGAGGACGTCCGGGGACCGTCCGGCTTTTTTCGAAAATTGACCTGGGAAAACCCGGACACATTTTATGTGAATGAAAAATAAAGCGATTGCTTTTTTAATAATATAATTTTTGGACACGTCCGGGGGAAAAATACGATTTACGCGAAATGTCCGGGTTTTTAAGGCATTGTTCGGGTTCGGCGAATTTAGAGATGGCAGCCCTAGTCTTAGGGAACCAACAAGAATCTTAAATGTGCTCTTAGAGTAAAGATGAGGTTACATTTGTTTTATAACAACCCCAAGATGTTATCTAACTGTTTCGGGGAAATTCCATTAATATGAAGCTAGAAGTAAACGTTTATTATGAAGTAGGTATGTCGACGAATTGAACATTCGAAGAAACATCAATCGATAAAACAAAGGTTTGTGTCTACAAGTCGTGCTGCCGAGACTAAGACTACCTTACCCGAATCGTAAGTACATACTAATTCAGTTTTCCACATCACTTTACACTAAACTCGAATCAATTTCAGACAAGCATAAACATCGCTTGTTTCGGCATATTGCCCCGCGCTATTTATCTCAAGTGGCAACACCGTGAAAACAAAAAACACTACACTTTGGCAATTGTTTTCATTGACAACAATGCTCTGAGTGGGCCTGAGCACTCACTTTTCGCGACTCAGGCATCTGAGTAGGGGTCCTCAGTATTTTCATTGTATGCTTTTAATTTTGAGTGCGCGAACTAGCTGCCTCCCGGGAGAAATGTTTGCTAGGGTAATATTTGCTTCCGCTGTATAATTCAGCTGGCCGCTATATTTGCCAAAGAGCAATCATTTTAATATCGTCAGGCATCACATTAGGGTCGGATACGTTCTTTCGTGGGTGGATTACTCTTTGCAATTTTAATTAAGTATGGTTTTTCTTCGTTTCGGGGCGTTTTAATGAAATGACGACTTGGGTTATGATTCATAACTATATGTGTATGTGGAGCAAAAAGGCAGACGTACTTACCTATAAAAATATCTAACTGAGAAATGATACTTTTTGTCTACTTTTTAATACAGATAACACAAATCTTTTGACTCGAGCCAGTATTTTCTGTTGCTCATTGCAGTATCACCACTGCCTCCTCCCCTCTCGGTCACTTTTTAAAATTAGGATTTTCGGCACTTACGTTGAATTAACGTTACCTACTTAATTTGAAAAATAAAATTTACATATCTGAAACAAGGTAGTAGGTAATAATAATTACATACAACCATTATTTATAATGGACTTTTGTAATTTTTCGTTGGAGTGAAATGTACCTACCTACAAGTTTTTTTTACTCTACCTAATGGCTCAGGATTCAATTTGTTAAGTGAAGGGAAATCAATGGTATATATTATTGGGCAATACTTATGTGAGAACACAAAATAAAAAGCATAGGGGATGTTGGACAGTTTTTTTTTGTAAATAAAAAATTAAGTCTTCAGCATTGCTGTGTTAGCGAGTATCTTCAGATACATTATTAAACTACCTAAATGATATAAAATTAAGCGATGGATTTTGATAGGTAGGATAGGATGACAAAAAAAAGGAAGGAGGAAAGGTACATTAGGTACATAAAACTACGTACGTAGGCTAATAATGGAAAAATACGTCTGTGCTTACTCCTCAGAACCCAGTGAGAACCTGTGAGTGTCTACAATGCGGTTGCCGCATAAGCACAAACAACAACACTGGAAAAAACAACAGTTTACCGTAACTGTGGGTCAGTAGGTTTTTCTAAACACAACGTTTAACGCCATCTATGAGATTGTGTAAACACTAACTGAAACCGAGTTTCGAATCCCGCGGCTAGCAACTCCGTTAGTTATCTATTTATCATAGATGGTGTGAACCTGGATGCCAACACTAAAATAATAAAAACTGATTATTTTGAGAATGGTTGTTCATGGGATAGTAGCGCCATCTACTGGAGCTTTTTCTAATGTCACGTTTCTCATAGAAAGTGTACTTACATTTATTTTATCTTTAAACTCTTTTTTTACAGTACAGCACTTCTAGCACAACTATGTATGACACGCGACGAATTAGTACAGTCGAGTTCATTTACATCTACACACTTACGAGATCAAAAATATCTGCACACGTCTTTATGCTCCTGACAATAGGGTCGTGTTCAGATATTTTTGTTCTCGTAAGCGTGTAGATGTAAATGAACTCGACTGTACTACCAGTCACTTTCCCTCCGATACCGTGCGAGCAAGACAGGTGATTCTGAGTCGCGCGACAAGCGAAGTCACGACATGATGTACACTGCAGGATTTGGGTACTTCTTTCTTGGGACTACTCGATTAGTCTAAATCTAAATCAATGTACCTAATAGTCTTGTAAAAACAAACTCATATACAGGGTATTTTTTGGGCATGACATGTTTGGACGAAGTCTTCGTGGTTGTCCCCATAGTGAAAGTTGCTCAGTGTGACCCCAGTACCCCGTTCACTCCTGCTCCATGACCCAAAAAACACCCTGTATACTACCCAAATAGCATAGGTACAGGCTGCATAAGCGCTTATACACCTGATTTACAGTCTGACCAAAAAGAGTAGAAATTAAAAAGTGGCAATACTGTAGTGTCGTCCCCGTTTTCTTAGATTGATTAGAAAGGGACGACACTACAGTGTTGCCACTTTTTAATTTCTACTTTTTTTGGTCAGAACTGTAGTGGCTCTATGTGCTGTGCCTCTTCGCGAATTTATTTTGACGACGCGTTTGACGCAGTTTGTAGACACCTGCCTACTGAGCCGGCGGTCCTGGGTTCGAATCCTGGCCGGGGTAAATATTTGTGTGATGAACTCGAATATTTGTTCCTGGGTCATGGATGTTATCTATATACCTATGTATATCGTCGTCTAGTACCCATAGTACAAGCTTTGCTTAGTTTGGGACTAGGTCGATTTGTGTATGATTGTCCCTTGATATTTATTGATTATTGATATTTCCCATACTACATATTTATTTGTACATGTACTTGAGCCCTTTTTAAAAAAAAACATGTACTAAGTTAAGGGCTCTTTTTAAAACAAAACTTAATTGATTCCTTTGTGTAACGATAATTACCCATATCTTGTGTATGAGTAAGTAACTTTTGTTACACAAAAGACGCGATCCTAACTTTGTTTTTAATGTTTTTATTAAGCCTTTAACTATGTACATGTTTTCTGAAAATGAATCTCTTATCGATCCACAAAATTTCTTGAGAATAGGTTGAGAAATATGACCTCTAGGCGAGAACAGTCGGGAAGCGTCTGGACATCCTAACATCCGGACATACAAAAGATTTTTTGGCCAAGCTGAAACGGCGACGCTTTGCTCGCCCCGTATACTCTGTGACTATAGATTTACATAAAAAAAAAACATTGCCGATTATTAAATATTTATTTAGTAAAAAAATATACAATTATTGGTCCCATGCGGGAAAATCATTTTAGATCTAAGATCCAAATTCCTTAAAGACTATTTCTTAATGACAAAAGAATAAACGTACCGTCAGCGTCAAAAATAGCTGACGATTTTTGTATGCAATTTGTCAAAAGCCAGTACTATCAAGGACACTGATAACTGTACATTTGTAAAATAATATATAAACCTTAGTATAACGTGTTGAGGTCTATGGATGTATAGTTAACTGTGTCTTCGTTTGTACAGTGAGCATTTCTCAAAAAAAAATTACACTATTAGCTATTAATGTTCAATGATATTTTTCCTATTTTGTTACCAATTTTCTTTGTAATTTCCAAATTTTCCAATACATTGATTTCAGATTATATATATCATTAAAAAAGTATAGTATGTAGTAAGTACCTTAATTATCATACAGACGTAACATTGATATAAAATTATTAAAGAATTTGGTAACGAAATAGGAAAATTATATTGAACTTTAATTGAAGTTTTAATTTTGTCCATTTTTTTTTTCAGAAATGCTGACCTAGTAAAATAGTATGATACTTTTGATGCTGCCCGTACAAAGTAGATTTTTTATTTTAAACACTGAAAAGCACACAAAGAGTAATTTACACTATTGTTAAAAAACATTAAACCTTATATTATTGCTTTGTTATTAAATAATAAATGCTCGTTAAGATGTCGACGAATCGTCATATCAATGCTACGAATGGTCGCTTTTATAATTTATCGGTGTCGTTCCGACATAGCAGGGTACTAGTGGCATGGCGTCCGTAGAAGCCGATTCCCACCGGCTTGCCCATTTTAGCAAATGTAGCCTATTGCTTTTGTAAAATTTAAGTTTTAATCGGTCTCTGGCCGAGTCGGGGCCCAGAGATTTTGTTTCACGTCGTGCATAAGCTCTTATTATCAGACCACATTTAATCCTGAACAATATTCTATTGATTCGTAGAACAAAATACGCAGTGTTTATTTTTGGATTTTGATACGGTTCCTGGGTGAGACAAGCGATTTAAAGAAAATCTTTAAATGCTGTTTAGTTTTTTTCCACACTGTATTTCGTTAGGACGAGACAATACTGTTGCATGGTTCACTGATAAATTATAAAAGCAACCAATATTCAAATAAAAATCGATGGCCGGCATTATAAATTAAAGTAATTCAACTTGATCAATAAAAAACAATATTCGAGACATTAAAACCAAGATCGACGCAGATCAAATTTCAACTTAATTATAAATTGCCAATTAAAACATTTAACTTAAAATCTCGCATCACACATAAATATAAAATAACCACACACAACTTATATTAAGATTTTACTTAAATAAACTTAATTTAAACTTAAAATACGTCTTTTAAATGCATAATTTAATGTCTTATCTATGCTTGGTTAAAAAAAGGCTCATATTGAAACAAATATCATTTAACCAAATAGGGGTAAATATAACGCAATTTGTAACTAAAAACTAATCTGTGGAAAAAACAGTTCTTGCTGAATCCCTTTACTTTTTGCTGGGCTATTATAAAGAAATATTTTTTTTTAATCTACGCCTATGCCCATGAAAAAATAATAATCAATGTAATGGTTGTCGAGTGAATCGCATTATCAATATATGCGAAAGTTTATGTTAAACTAAACAGTATAATATATTACCTTTTTAAAATCGAGCACTGGTTTAAGCCACAATGTAGACAATAAGAAGGCGGGGCCTATCTTAACTTAAAAAAAAATGCGTTGTCATGTAAAAATATCATTGTGACGTGTTTTGTACTAAAAATGGCGAATATCAAATATGGCCACATAATAATCTCGATAAACTAAACTAAATCTAGATGATGATCCTGTAATAAATAACTAAGGCTGCCGTCCACAGAAGCAAGTGGAGATTTAGAAAGTGGATCAATCACATTTCTCAGTTCTGTGCACTTCTTTAGGGGTTCACGGAGCCTAATTGGTTGATTTTCTTTGCTACGCTTTAGTGGACAGGCAGCCTAAAATGGCATTCGGATCGGACAACCGCTACTGTTTCTATGGTTGATTATGAAATGCTTAATCCTTAATTGCATGATAAATAAATAAATAAATAAATGATGATGTATATTTACATGTTACTGAAATGACACAAGTCAAAATCTGAATATTGTCAATAAAGACTATGTCAAGATTGTCCCGAAATCCCAAACTGACGTGGATTTCATTGCTAATTACGTCATTTCAGAAATAAGATTAGTGTAATTGTATGCATTTAAGGGTTAAGCGCTTGATTATTAAACGCTGTGTACGGACGTACGCACAAAACATGCATATCGTCGGGGATAGTGCAATACCGCGTGAGTAACAAGTGTAGATACGAATCAATATTCAAACATATGCTAAGTTTTTTATTGAAATGAGAACTTTATCGACAGCTGTTATTTACGCGGTATTGCACTATCCCCGACGATATCGTCTGTTGACAACCAAAACTCACTAAGCAACAAATACCTACCTAAAACAAAGCTCGTATCTCAGTATCAATGTACAAACTAGATACGAGGTTTTGAAAAGCAGTGATAGAAATTTCAGTGGTTAGTTGTCAACAGGCGAATTATAACACTTTGTTCGCACGTACGTACCGCTAACGAACATCAACACAACAGACGGTTCATACGATTTCGTGTTCGATATTTTCACCATGATTTTGTTATTATTTGTTCGCTCGTGCACGGGTTTACAAATGCCAGTAACCGCTTATGCCGGCTCCACATGCTTGGCAAACAACGGCAATCCTACAGGACGCAGTTATATGTTAGAGTGAGCACGACGTAGTTCCGTCTCACTCTAATGTGTAACTGCGTCCTGTAGGTTTGCCGTTGTTTGCCAAGCATGTGGACGCGGCATTAGGCTTGAGTCGGTAGGTAGGCGGCACAGACCACCCCCACTAGACGGAGCATGTAAGGCGACCCGCGCGCACCAACGATATGGTACGGCAGAACATTAAAGTATCAACACGGCGGCCACCGTTTAGTTGCGTCCATGTTTATGAGGTCTCTCTACACCACTTAACACTACAATTTACCATGTTATTTATTTAATTTCTTTTTTCGTTGACGTACGCATGGATCATAAACATGGACGCAACTAAACGGTGGCCGCCGTGTTGATACTTTAATGTTCTGCCGTACCATATCGTTGGTGCGCGCGGGTCGCCTTACATGCTCCGTCTAGTGGGGGTTGTCTGTGGTAGGCGGTCACTCGGATCAGTACCCTTACTATGAGTTGACGTGACCGTGCTCGCTAGCGCTAGCGTAAACTATTTGTATGGAGAACAGTACAACGCCCCTAGCGGTTACTTTGTAGAACTACAATTCGCCATACAAATCGTTTGCACAGTCGCTAGCGAGTAGTCACTGTAAACTCATGGTTAGTACTGAATGCCATCTTGATTAGCTTAATATTTATAAGGCTCAGCGTTCCATGATTTCATTGATATTTACATCTATTCCACCACCAGGTCGAACTCTTCGATGTCTTCACACATGGAGTTGAAGCCTGCGGCCCACGCGTCTACCTCTGCTTTCTGTAATCACAAAATACTATTTTGTAGCCGAAATTATAATAAAATTCAACATGATTAATGTCTGGCACAGTAAATACCTGATGGACAAATGCTAGACAAACTCTTGGCCATTATTTAATTGGTTTATACATCATGTCATACAAAAATAAGAGTGACCTAGGAGAAGCACGACTCTACATGGCAACAAGAGATGCAGAACTGTTAAAATACATACAAAATGGGTTTACAAAGGTCGTAGAAGTTTCATCATCAGGAGCTACGATCAGTCGTGGCGGCGGCGTCCAATCGAAAACTGCGCGCTTACGCTTTTTTTGCGCGGCTGCTAGATGCGGGCGTCACCAGCGGGGCGAAAACCCTCATCATCACACACAGTGTAGACATGAGTAAACCTTTTTTACGTATTTTAATGTTTCAGACTCGCGGGAGTTTTCTATAAAAAGAGATGCAGGACTGGCCTAAGAGCCATTATTTGGATGAAACATTCTAGAACATGAACCAGGGTGCATCAGTTGTAAACAAACGTCCTAGAAGTACCTATGGTGCACTTAGCATTTAAAAAACAAAAAGTGGTACAGCGGGAGCTTTGGCGGAATATAATGCATTTCACGTAATGACGACGTTACGCGGTAGCTGAGTAGTCAGAACATTACTGTGTGACACTACTCAGGATAAAATAGAGGGTGTGGGTCCGATCCCTACCTGCGATATAGTGGATCGCGTATTTTTTTTATTTATATTTTAACCTCTGTATCAATATTCATACAAAAACATACCTCTTTCTTTGATAGGATCTGTTTCTTAGTTTTCTTCTTTTTCCTAGTCGTTTTCTTGGCATTAACTTCTGGTAGGTGGAAGCTCAGATCTGCCAGATCGTCGTCATCGTCGCTGGACCGATTACAGGCTGGCGCCTCGTTTTCAGACACACTGTCATTGGAGTTCTGGAACGTCACTTTCTTTGCCTTGCCGTAACTTTTTCGAGTTGGCTGTGAATTCGAAAATTAAATAATATTAGCAAAATGTAAATCCAGTTATCAGTTAAGATAATAGATATTTTAAAATTTCTAAAATCAATGACGTAGATTTCAAGGACAAAATTAAACTTATTTGGGTTTTCGTACTTTTCTATTAAAACTTTGTAAAAACCTCATCTGGTAGGAAAAAGTCAATCATGGAATCAAGTCTTCCCGTCAAAAGCTCACAGGACTGGGCAGGCTGGGTGAGCAGCTAGTCAAACATGGATGTTTGTGGTTGCCTAATGTGTTTGCTACCATACATCTTCATATGTTCGACTGCCTGCTACAGCCAGGCTGGGTAGTGCGCAGAGGGAGCTAATACCTCTCAGATAATATAGAATTCAATATTTATCTGAAACCCTCAAATTGCTTAAGGAATAGTTTAGCAGATCTTACGTATTTTGTTTTTATATCACACTATTCAGTCTAAATAAAAACCATAACTAACTAATCCTTACAACCAAGTATTGCTATACTTAAAAATTGTGAAAGGAAAGACATACCTTCAAATGATGAACTAATTCAATATCTTCAAATAAATGCACAGACTGGCTATCATCCGAGTCATCGAGCATCTCTGCTTCTGCAATATTTGTAGTCTCCCCATTGCCCGGTTTATCCAGCAACACAGGCGCATCTGCAGCAGACTTCATCTGATCATAAATCTTCTCGACAGCATCAGAACTCGGTGCCAACTTAGCTTTCATAGCAGCTGGCAACTCAGCCCTCATTGGCCCAATCTGTTTGTTCAGATCTCGGAGCACAGCTCCCGACCGAGATCTTAAGCTTCTCAATCTATTGTTATTTACAATCTTAACAGGAGACACATTCTCCTGGTTCTCACTGTCATCGAAACCAAATAGTGTGTCATTGTCTTCACGAGGTAATTTAGCTGGGGTTGGATTGTTGTCAGAATTATTTTTTCGCTTTTGTGTTTTCTTTCCACTAAGTCCATTTTCCACGCTGTTATCTTCATTGGAAGCTCCAGAAGTTTCTTTCCTTGGTGTTGCAACATTTCTCGGTGTTTTATTACATATATCACTCATGTCAAACAGAGATTGTGCCTTCGTTGGAGTGGCTGATGCCCCTCTTTTCTTTTTACTAGAACTCCTTTCAACAACTTCTTTGATAAACGAAATTATGCTTGTTTGCTTCAATTTCGGAGCATCATTTTCTTGTATTTCTGGTAATGGCTCGTCAGTTGGTGCCACCATATCTGTGTAAACATGTTTCCTCTTGCTGTCATCAAAATTGTTAATAAAAGAGCACTCTAAAGCTGGAGTCATGTCCGGTTTTACGTAAGTATTGGCATGCCATTTTAAAGGTAACTTTTCAAATTCTGCCCTCCATGGTGTCGCATTGGGATTCCTAGTAGACACATTCATACTGCTATTGGCAACTGGTTGGTCATCAAAAAAGCTTAAATCATTACGTAAATTGAGAGGATCATCTGCCCTTATTTCCTGTCTTTCTGGGCTCATTACTGGATGATTTTCAGGCTCTGTCTCAACCCTCATAGGAGAATTTACTGGAGAATAGTTAATATCATGATCAATTGAAGCATCAAAGTCTGCAGCGATGTCTTCCACTCGGATGGAGACATGTTTTGTGTTTGAGTTATTACTTCTTACAGAAGCATTTTGAGCTGGATCAGTATGTATTTGCGCAACAGTGCTGATCACTACCGAAGACGGGGCAAGATGAGTAGCTGGTAGTTTGTTTGTTGCAGGTTGCACAGCTTTATCATTTGTTTTCAAAGGCTTTGTAGCTTTTGACACAATTTCTTCATGCGGCTTTTGTTTTGTGACAACACTCTTCAGGTCTGCCAGAGCTCTAGCTATATTTTTCTCATAATTGTTATTATAGACTCTCGTTTTAGGTTTCGTCGTCTTTTTTGCTGTGACCTTTTTCCGTTTTTTCTTTTGAGGAGCAGGTTCCTCAGATGGGTCAAAAGTGAACTCATAAATGTCGTCCTCATCCCCTTTTTTTGATTTTCTCTCTTCAAGGACTCTGAATGAAGAATTTGCTTTGAGTATTTTTCTGTCTTCAGGGTTAATAGGTTTAGCTTTTTCTGGACTCTTTACTTTTGGACTAAGTGTGTCCTCTTTGTATTTTACTGGCTTTCGTAGCCGCCTTACTCGTTCTTGTTTTCCGTTTAAGTCTGAATCCAAATTCTTAACAACTTCACTTATTTTCTTTTGTAGATGCTTTTTCTGTGTAGCCTTGGTTTTCTGCTGTGATATTTTAAGAGGTGTGACTTTGCTGGGTGATACTTTATTGGATGTAACTTTCTTGAGTGTAGCCTGGTCTGGTGGTGGTTTTTGAGGTGTGCTGTTTTGTGGGGTCACTTTTTGGAGAACAGCTTTAGCTTTTCTTGGTGAAGCTCTTATTGGTGTTACTTTAGTGGATGCTTGTGATGAATTGACATCTTCAGATGATTTTAGTGTAAGGTTCTGTTTACTAGCTGATATTTTATTAACATCTTTCTGTGTGTTTTTAGGTTTAGGCACCAATGGTGTGCTTGTATGGCATTGAATTGGAACAAACTTATGAGGGCTTACTGAATTTTCGTCGAATTTCGATGGCAATCGACTCACCCTCTTGGGACGATTGGCAATCAGACTATTGTCTAGTACATTTGTTGGTGTTTTGAATGGAGACTCCACCTTTGACGCATCTTTAACAGGAGTCTTGTGCAGCGACTTTATAGGTGTCGTGGCGTTTTCTTTGCTGTTAGATAAATTATTTAACACTTGATTTTGAAGATATCTAGGTGGCAATCGTCTATTTCGACGAGGTCTCTTGTCATCATCAACTGCAGGCAGAACTTTTTTAGATGGTTTTGTCGCCTTTTTGATTGGTTCTGGACTAGCATTTTCGTCCGAAGCAGAGTTAGTTTTATCAGCCAATGGTATTCGTACTGCTTTTGTACTCTTTTCAACGTTTTTTGTTGTAATTCTGTTTAAAACGTCTACATTTTCTTTGGACGCTTTTGGCGCTCGGAGTGCACGAGTCCGTGGAGGCATTATGCCAAAATAAACACACTTTACTGTTTCACATTTAACTACAAATTAAACAATCGTAAGAAAATATCACAATTAACAACTATGTATAACTTATTATTTCAATAAACCGCAATTTTCATGATTTCACACACAATCGTAAACAACGCAATTTCTCATTTTTCGCTCGTTTTTCCACTTTTGAGTCTTTTGACAGTATAGCAGCAGCATATTACCATAGATGATAATACTGTAAAAAGTTGCCAGTATCTTGAACAAATCGAGTTATATTTAAGGCGTGTACTACACGATGCGATTGCGCACGGCCATTTTCCACTATAATTTCATGCCAAGAATTTTTTAATCGAGCCGGTCCATTGCAGTGCACTGCGGATACATATTTGATGTAAAATTATCAACAATAACTTGCTAACTAATTGCTAACTTTTCCGCAATTTTCGAAATTGTTGCTCTTTTATTTAAGATAATGCTGGCTTTTGAATAGCCATCCTTATTTTTGTTCGATATGTTGGTACTAAAGCTGTAAAAGCTATTCGCCAGCAGATGGCGCTGCTAAAGCTATTTTTTGTATTGGAGGCCCTGGAAGGCTAGTATGGCAACACTCGTTTTAAATGTCGTGTCGTCGGTTCGGTTTGAGCAAAAAATCGGATCGCCAACGGAACCCCATTTTTGGAAACCGCTCGGACGCTACCACACCTTCGCTGCTCCTCGAGATACTTCGCTGCCTTCTTCGCAAGTCATCCTGTATCGCCGGCTCTACGAGCAAGAAGATCGCCTGCCGCCTAAGCTGCCTCGCTTCGTCGGTGCCCTCGTCACAAAGCAGAACCCGGTCCCGCTCACACGGATGCCCCGGGGGAAGCGATGTGGTGACCGGCATTAAGCCGACTGAGCGAAGTTGCGTCGCGGACCGCCGTCTTACGTCCGGCAATGGACGCTAAGAAAGCCGCTCCCGATGGGAAGAGGGAGGGTAGTTTGAGATCGCCAGATTGCAAACTACCTTCGTCCAGGCAACTGGGCGCCCCTCAACCCCGCACGGAGTCGTCACGCCACCAGGCGTCTAAGAAGCCGCTGTATGCTCCCGATGGGAAGGGGGAGGGTGCGACGTGTCCCTTGGGACGCGGAGTGCCTCCGTCCACGCACGTGGGCGCCCCCCAACCCCGCACGGAGTCTTCCCGCCACCAGGCCGGGCCTTCCAGCCAGGACCAAGGCGGGAAGAAAATGAAGCCTTTTTCCGCTCCCGATGGGAAGGGGGAGGGTGGTTCGTGTCCCCAGGGACGCGGGCTGCCTTCGTTCACGCAAGTGGGCGCCCCCCAACCCCGCACGGATGCGAAAAATCTCGAGGGTAGTTGTGACTTGGCTGATTCACATCTACCCACGGAAAAAATCAGTCGTCGCCAGCTGTCCATGCCTGACCTGGACGACTTCACCGACGCCCTCGAAGCCTTCTCCGAAGCCCAGACACCGTCATCGAGCCGGAAGCAAACAATACGACGCCAAAAGTCGTCAGATGCAACAGCGCGCAGCCCTATGGTTTCGACTGTTGTAAACAAAGAAAACCTAAAAGCTGCGCAACTCGCCGAGCCCGCCCAACTTTCGCACGCAGCCCCCACACATCGGGAGGACCTAGACCATGACAGGGTCGTGGTCGCCCGCATGTTGGAGGAGGGGCTACCGTCCCCTGGCCTCGCGGCCTGGATGGCGGCATACGTGCGAATCACCGGGCACCAGCTAGGCGAAGACACCGAGCTGCTGGAAGAGGACCTGCCCTTCATAGAGTTCCTCCAGCAGCACCCAGCTGTCCTTGCGCCAGCGGCAGAGAAGCGGAAGTCCTGCCCCAGCCCCGCAACGCAAGAGACACCTAGCAAGCGCCCATGTCGGAAGAGCTCCCCGCCAACCGACCCCCGCCTCCGCCGCCGCTCCAAATCGGCAGGCGTAGGTTTGGACACCGACGCCACACCCGCGACGTCACATAGCGGATGGAAAGCGCCGCTCACCATCCTGCAGCAGTACACCGCAGCCCCGCAGGAACGAGAGCCCCCGCCGGCCCTCACCCCCGCAGAAGCCCGCGGTTCAAACAAACCGCCCGCCGCCGTTCCAAAGCCGCCCAAGAAGCAGCAACAGAACTACGCCGCAGCAGCAGCAGCCGTCTCCAGTTCCCAAAGTGCCAGTCCAGCCCCGGGAAATGTGGAGAAAAAATTAAACTCCACCCCTGCTGCTTCACAGCGGGGGAATAAAAGCCAAAAAGATTCCATGGCAGTAGAAAAGAAGGCAAAATATAAGCCCATCACTATTGCGCATTTCCCGGACTGGCCTAAGCACTTTGCGGAGCTGAAGAACATCCTGGGTCACGCGCCGAACGCCACCGCCTCGGGAGACGGCGTCCAATTTCACCCGAAAGAGGACGTCGAATTCCGGGCGGTTCAAGACTACCTCATCAAGCTGCAGAACAAGATTGGGAAGGAGAAGATGCCCTTCCATATTTACAATCATGAGGAAGGGCAGAAGATGAAAGTAGCGCTGCGCGGGCTCCCGACCAACACGGAGCCCGACGACATCGTCAACGCCCTGGTCGCGCTTGGCTACAAGGCGGAGTATGCCAGGCCGATCAAGGCAAGAAGAGGAAGGCCGGGATGCGTGTTCTACGTACAGCTGAGCACACCTGTATCCGAGGCACGCTCCATCTACGACGTCCGGGAGCTAATGGCTATGCCGGGCGTCAAAATTGAAGCATGGAGGAAGAAAAGAGGCCCTGCGCAGTGTCACAACTGTCAGGGCTTCCGCCACTCCTCCGAGGGGTGTCATCACCCACCACGTTGCGTCCGCTGCGGAGGCCCTCATCGTGCCGCAAACTGTGATCGGCCGAAGACAGAGAAGCCCACCTGCTGCAACTGCGGTGGGCCACATCCAGCAAACCACCGGAAATGCCCGGTGTTCCTGCGCGAGACCCGCAATAAAAGAGCGGGCACCTACGCGCTGACGAAGCCCCTGAGGGCGGGTCCGGAGACCCGCGCAGCGCTGGAAGTTCCCACGGTGGAGGAGTCGGCGCCGGCAACCCTGATGGCGCCGGCAAACGACCCCAAACCAAGGGGTCCTCGTCCCGCTGCGCAAAACTCCACTAAACCCGCCGCTCAAAAGAAATCTGCCGACAAAAAGAAACCGCCAGCTGCGGCACCCGCGCCCAAACCTGCCCCAGCTCCCAAGACTGCCAATGCGGAGAAGAAGGGGAAGAAGAAGGACGCCCCGCCCACAAGAAATCCATCGGCTGCAGACCAAATGCTGCAGCTCATCACTCAGCTGCTGACCATCGCCGCGACGGCAGATCCGGCGACAATCACAGCTGTCGCAACAGCCGCCTCAAACATCCGCCGCACCATTCAATAAGGAGCTCAGAGTGGTGTACTGGAACGCCCAATCGCTAACCAGCAAACTTGGCCTGCTCCGCCATTTCTTACAAGAGCAAAATATCGACATCTTGCTGGTTAGCGAAACATGGCTCCGGGAGGGCGTTCCCCTGAAGATCAGCGGCTACGTCATCTACCGGCACGATGAGTACAGCGAAGCCGCTGGTCGCTCCTACCGTGGACTCTTAATCGCCGTGAGGCGGAGCATTGTCCACCAGCCTGTCGCCTGGAAGGCCTACGACTCCATCACCGCACTGGGGGTTGACATCCGCGTGACAGGCAACGAGCTGCGATTGTACTCAATCTACAGGCCCGTCGGCCCGCCGAGAGAGGTGGTGCCAAACGTCCGTGCCCTTCTGCAAGCCCCCATGCCGACCATCCTGGCTGGGGACTTTAACGCCAAAAGCACCACCTGGCACTGCTCGACGACGGACTGGACGGGCCACAAACTTCAGAAGGCTGCCGACGATGGCGAATTCGATGTCTCCGGTCCCAACCAACCAACACACTACGCGGACAACTGGAACTCTGCGGAGATCATCGATTTCGTCATCCACAAGGGAGTGAACGCGGTCCTCTCTCAAGAAGCCTTGGCAGACCTCCCGTCGGACCACCGCCCGGTCCTACTGACTATACGGGACATGCCAGTAATGACACCAGCACCGGTGCCAAGAAGACGCATCTGCTGGGAGACATTCTCGGCGGCCATGGAGGAGGCGCCCTACTCCATGCCGGTCTCCACAGCAGATGAGGTGGAGGCAGCCACCCACCAGATAACCGACTCCATCCAGCGAGCAATCGACACCGCCGCGCACACCATCCCGGCCAGCTCCAGGCGAAAGCCATTGCCGGCCAGGATCCAGGATCTCATAACGCGCAAACGCCGCATCAGGAAGGAGTGGCAACGCACACGATGCCCCACTCTAAAGACTGCGCTCAACACGCTAGTCGAAAGAGTTAAGGAGGAGCTAAGAAGCCATGCAGCAGAGTCGTGGGAGGAACACCTTGCGTCCGTCGACGGGGATATGCCCTCTATCCACCGTCTATGCCGACAACTCGGCATGACCAGGACACCGACGCACCCCCTGCACGATGAACAGGGCCAACCGAGATACAAGGCGGAGGACAGAGCGGAGCTCTTCGCATCATCTCTAGAGGCCCAGTTCAGGCCGAACCCGACCGACAATGTGGAGCACGTCACAGCAGTCGAGAGGCACCTTGGAGATTACTTCGCGGCACCGATCGTGGCGGAAGAAGACCCCGTTTTCTTCGCACCCGGCCAGGTGAAGCGAGCACTACTGCGGACCAAGCCAAGAAAGGCACCGGGCGCCGATGCGATCCCGAATAAGGCGCTCCACCACCTACCCCCGCGCGCAATCGCGGCGGTAGCGCGCTTATTCAATGGGATCCTGCGCTCGGGACACTTCCCACAACCGTGGAAGCTTGGCCGGGTGATTATGCTGCCTAAACCAGGGAAGAACGTCCACAATCCGGAGAGTTACCGCCCGATCACTCTTCTCAGCACCATCTCCAAGGTGTTTGAGAGACTCCTGCTGGACCACCTCCAGCCTCACATTCAGCCGCGGCCTGAACAGTTCGGATTCCGTGCAGGGCATTCCACGACTCTGCAACTATCGGGGGTGCTGCACCACATGGCCTCGGCCATGAACAAGAAGTCGGTCACAGTTGCAGCATTCCTCGACATGGAAAAGGCGTTCGACAGAGTATGGCATGAGGGCCTGCTATACAAGCTGTCGACGTCTCCAGCCCCTCGGCGGATAATACGCGTGATCGCGTCATTCCTGTCCGGCAGAAGCTTCCAGGTGGCGGTGGAAGACGCCACCTCGACGGAGCGCCCAATCCTCGCGGGCGTCCCACAAGGGAGCTGCCTGTCTCCGGCCTGCTATGCCCGCTACACTGACGACATACCAGTGGAGGGTGACGTCAAGCTGGGACTCTATGCGGATGATGCGGCGTTCTTCGCAACGTCGCTCAACGCCAAACACGCAGCACAGAAACTGCAACGCACCCTTGACGTCTTACCCGACTGGCTTTCACGTTGGCGCCTGTCAGCAAACGTAGGCAAGACGCAGGCCCTGGTGACGGGCAGAGGAAAGCAGCCGCAACATCTTCGTCTGTCCGGACAGGAAATCCCATGGCAACACACCGCCAAGTACCTGGGTGTTACCATAGACAGGGGACTCACGATGATCAAGCACGTGGACGAAACAGTACGGCGAACAAAAGCAGCGTTCACCCGACTGCGACCAGTCCTTGCCAGCAGCCTTCCCTTGAAGACAAAGCTAGGGATATACAAGACCTACCTGCGGTCCCGCCTGACTTATGCGGCTCCCGCATGGTACGGTCTTGCTTCAGAATCCAGCAAAAAAAGGCTGCGTGCGCAGGAGTCTCGAACCCTGCGCACCATTGTCTCGGCGCCGCGCTACATGCGCAACGAGACAATTTTCCGAGACCTCGAATGGCAAGGGCTGGATGCCTTCATCGGGCAACTGGCAAGAGCCATGTTCGACCGTGCTGACCACTCGGCGATCCCGAACCTGGTGGGAATCGCTCCGCTGCACGCCCGTCCACCGGACATCAGGGGCCGGGCTCTACCGAGAGAGCTCGTGCCCCTAAACTGAGTCCCCTGTCTATCACAGGAAACCACAATGCCGCTGAAAGGCCACCTTACCTCAAAGCCGCAGAGAGGCCACCGTGCTCCTCCACAGCTGCAAAACGAGGAAGAATCAGAATCCGCCACTAGGCCCAAATGCCCAATACTGCAACTTGAAACCGAAGACCTCGACGTGTAAATCGCCGAGGACAACACAGATTACCCGTCCGTAGTGACGGACGGAGCCATACTCCGCCAAAGAGGGCGAACAGCCCTGATATGGCTTCCCCACATGCCCGCGAGGGTATGTGAGCGAGTACCACACGATTCGGTTTGAGTTTGATATTGATATCGCCCAGCGTGACCACTTTCAGTAGTTTTCTACTTTTTTGGTAGATTTCAAGCATAATGGATACGGTCTTGGTATGAAAAAATGAGGCAGTAGTATTTAGTAGTTTATGGTTGTAACCACATTTTTATTCAAAAACAGGCTGTCCCCATACTTAAGAGGTGATTCACCGATTCTAGTGACTAGAATCGGGGATTCGGAAACTAGAATCGCGAAAATGTGAAAAAATTTCAAAACGAAAAACAATTATACCGAAATATTAAAAAAATCGATAGTGATGACGTCAAGCGACGATGTTGATGATTCTTAAGTACTTAAATTATGAATAAAATTATGACCGTTTTACGTTTTTTATTTATTATTTGCATAAAAAATCCTTAGCACCTGTAGTGTACTCGCAATTGATCTGATTTTATATTCAGAACCTTGTTTCAAATCGAATATTTTTCAATGGTAGATTTTATAACAGAATAAATTTGAACTTCGGTAGATTTTAGTAGTTTTTGATTACGTTTTTAGTAGAAATGCCGATTCTAAAGTGGTCACGCTATCGCCTATGTTCAACTTCAACCGTTGTTGCTTTGAAAGTTGACAATGATCTTGTGTGATTCTGTGATTCTAATTTGTGCTTATTCTTTGTAAAGCACCTAAAATTTATGTTTGAGTAGGGTAAGCTGATTTATGTATACGTTTTAAGTGATTAAACTTGCTAAATCGTTTTCTTTCTTTCGAAATGGAAAACCATTTAGTATAGCGCTAATATTGATAGAGTAAAAAGTAAAACGAATCATGCAAACTTCATCATAAAATCTTTTTACAGCTATCTACAGTCACTGCCGTCACTGGTTGGCATTAAAAACTTAACTGGCGTGAACTGTCCAGTAAATATTGACATACCAACAACGGATTTAAGATCCTCCATGACCACATTTGTGGTCTAGATTTTAATTTCTTGGACGATCTGAACTACAGTCAATATGGTTGAGGGTGAAAACAGCAAAAGCACGATAGATACAGTTCAAGTGGCCCTAAGGATTAGGCCGTTGATGCAACAAGAAACTGACAGGGGCTGTGAAGAATGCATTGATGCAGTGCCTGGAGAAAACCAAGTTCAGATCAAAGATTTAGCATTCACATACAACTACGTCTTCCCTCAGCATATAACACAGCAGGAGTTTTATGATAAAGCTGTGAAAGGACTTATTGGGAGGCTATTCCAAGGTAATGCTTGAAAACATTTCTTCTGCTACTTCTGCCTATTGTCAAATATAACATTTAACGGTTAGTGGCATACTGCCAATGCAATTAAAACTTAGTTACAAGGTGACAACGATTAATTGTGACTATTGTTATGAAAACTTTGACAAACAGTCAAGTTTTACTTCGATTGGTAGTTAGTGACCACTGACCGTTAAAGCGTTAAGGAACAATCCAACTTCCGAACGTTAAAATGACCTAGTCCTTAAGCAATGTTTGTATCATAGGTATTAGATTTATTTATTTATTTATTTATTCAAATTAGTTACACAGAATAGATGAATATACATAGAGTAGCGACCCGCCTGACTTTGCATGGGTGCAATGCTGATATATTATGCATGTATTATACATATAAATCTATAAAAAAAATGCATCAAAATCCGTTGCATAGTTTTAAAGATCTAAGCATACATAGGGACAGACATACAGCAGGAAGCGACTTCGTTTTATACTATGTAGTGACAACATTGGCAGATAACATCTATGACCCAGGAATAAATATTTGAGTCCATGTTTTAAATATTTCTGCTTGCTGGGATTCAAAGCCAGGCCCTCAGTAGGTACTTGCACTACCACTATGCCAGCTGCATCGGCAAAATCTAAGCCTAACTAAGATCTGCGTTTATATAATATTTTATTTATACAATTATCATTTTTCTGTAATATTTTTGTACACAATAATTCTCTCTTCTTCACCACTCACTAATTACCACATTTTTTATTTATTTGAAAAAGATTTACATAGTGTTTAACGCTTTGTATGCTTTAATACAGATCTGAGTGGGACATTTCAAATGTATGTTAAAATATCATCTGGTTTCAATTTGATAACAAATTCTTGACATTGCATACAAGGAGTTTTTATAAATATAATAATTGGGTGTCTTACCATGCTGCGCTTTTCTTATACGTGGCTGCCACACTTTGTGACTTTGCTGCCCATTGCCACTTAAACCTTGCAATCCAGTGAGCTATGTTGGTTACCTTAGTTCTTCTAGTGGATATCCTCATTTCTGATTCTATCACGAGCATAGCCTTTTCCATTGCACGTTGCGTGACTTTATGAGCCCCATTGCGAATGACCATGTCTCAGCATATTTATTTATTTAAATAATCAAAGGAATGTGCAAGTTTACAGTGCAAAACCAAAACACTTCCACATTAAGACATATGCACAATCACAATTACAATTACATTGATTAATTAGTCATTATAAAATAAAAATTACTAACAATAAAACCAGAATAAAAATTGAAAATTAAAAAGTAAAAAAAGAAATTAGTTCAATGTCATAGGATCAAAAACAATAATAATAATAGTTAAATTCATTAATATACATACCTACCTAGTTGTGTTGTGAAAAAAAATATCTATTTGTATAAGCTAAGATAGAATTATAAAAGCCCTTGTATTCAATTTAAATAATACATCTTGTCAATGTTTTATATGTTCAATTTGTATGACTAATTATATTTTTAATTTTCCAGGTTACAATGTCACCATTCTGGCATATGGGCAAACAGGCTCGGGGAAGACTTACACAATGGGTACTAATTATTCTGGCTCAGATGGTGACTACACTAAACTAGGTAATACCATCTTGCTTTTACACAAAACATATATTTTCTTATATTATAACTTGCTTCTTTCATGATTCATACGTTTTGGCGATAACGACTTCGGCCACGACTTCGGCGGCAAGGGGCAGCGGCGGCGATAGGTGCGAGAGAAAAATCCAAGCGCGATGTCCCACTCACTCATATGGCCGCCGCTCGTATATCCGTAAAAGTACACTCTTCAGCCCCATGTCTTGATTCAGCAGGCTGATACAGGATTTTGTTCAAGAGATTGGGGTGCACCTGTAGCTTAATAAAAAAAAATGTTTTTGTTAAATATCTTTCAGTAAGATTGAGAAATGTCCTCACCATTGTCTAATAATTATCCGAGCTTTCCCTAGAATTTTCTTAGGATTCTCCACTACCTAAAGGTTGTCTGGAAGAGTCGCTATTTAGCGATAAGTCCACCCGTTGTATACCTCTGACTGTTTTTTTTAATGTATCTAATGTTGTATTTTCTTCTCCATGATATTTAAGGTGTGCAATAAAAGAATATTTGTATTTGATTTTCGCGAACAATCGATTTATCAATTCATCCAACGAAATTCAGTACTATGTATAAATAACTAGCAACCCGCCCCGGCTTCACACGGGTGTATGTATAAACCTTCCTCTTGACTCACTCTATCTATTAAAGAACACCGCATCAAAATCCGTTGCGTAGTTTTCAATATCTAAGCATACATAGGGACAGAGGAGCAAGCAAGCGACTTTGTTTCATACTATGTTATGTTATGTAGTGATAGTGATAATAAAATGTTTCCACAGGTGTGATCCCTCAAGCCGTGGCCGACATATTTGACTTCATAGAGACCCACGAGGATAAGTACATCTTCAAAGTGAACGTGTCATTCATGGAGTTGTACCAGGAGCAGTGTTACGACCTGCTCTCCGGCAAGGAGCGGGGACACTCCATCATTGAGATCAGGGAGGACATCAATAAGGGAGTCATTCTGCCAGGTTAGTATGCGACATTTCAAAAATGCTATGCACTAGGAGGTGCCCTCTAACTTTCCGTGCAATTTTTTTTAAAAAGACAAATAATATCATCATTTCTATGACCAGGTATAACGGAGCTGAGCGTAACGTCGACCGCGGAGACCATGATGGTGCTGGAGCAAGGGTCATCAGGTCGCGTGACGGGGTCCACGGCCATGAACCAAGCCTCCAGTCGGAGCCACGCTGTCTTCACCATCATCATTTCTAAGGAGAGCCGGAGTGACAAGTTAGTTATTCTTCTATACTGTCAGATCTTCACCAGAATTTAATGGGATAATGGAGATGCATGCCTACTCTCAACCAAAAAGTATTTTTCTTAATTGGTTAATAAAGGACGGAGTTCTGATTATAAGACTAGAATATGTCCTTTTTTAACTTTTTAGTCAATTTAAAAGACACTAAACTCTTCCGATTTATTTTTAATTAACCTATTGGCCACCTTAGTCGTCATAACGCCACGTCGGAAAATTGCGCCACTGATTTTTTTGCTATGGCGTCAATGGCAAGGTGATTTGCGTTCAAAAGGTTAGAACGTGTTTTTATTATCGTCAGTGGCAATGAAAGGGTATGTTTGGCACAGTTTGAGACAGTAGCGTTTATCTTACAGAATAATGAGGTCCAATTAACGATTTTTTTCTCCATCTATAATATACAAAGTGGTACCTTTTGCTTGAAAACGTCACATATGAACATGTAGTTGTAATTTTTCAGAAACCTAGCAACCACATCTAAGTTCCACTTAGTCGATTTGGCTGGTTCAGAGCGCATAAAGAAGACGAAGGCCAGCGGTGAGCGGCTGAAAGAGGGAGTGAAGATCAACCAGGGTCTACTGGCTCTGGGCAACGTGATATCTGCACTGGGCGATGGCACCAGCAGGAGTTACATCAGCTACAGGGACAGCAAGCTGACGAGGTTACTGCAGGGTGAGTATAATTATACACATGGGTAATGAGACGCAGGGTAGCGGCGAATGGCTGAAAGAGGGAGTGAAGATCAACCAGGGTCTACTGGCTCTGGGCAACGTGATATCTGCACTGGGCGATGGCACCAGCAGGAGTTACATCAGCTACAGGGACAGCAAGCTGACGAGGTTACTGCAGGGTGAGTATAATTATACACATGGGTAATGAGACGCAGGGTAGCGGCGAATGGCTGAAAGAGGGAGTGAAGATCAACCAGGGTCTACTGGCTCTGGGCAACGTGATATCTGCACTGGGCGATGGCACCAGCAGGAGTTACATCAGCTACACGGACAGCAAGCTGACGAGGTTACTGCAGGGTGAGTATAATTATACACATGGGTAATGAGACGCAGGGTAGCGGCGAATGGCTGAAAGAGGGAGTGAAGATCAACCAGGGTCTACTGGCTCTGGGCAACGTGATATCTGCACTGGGCGATGGCACCAGCAGGAGTTACATCAGCTACACGGACAGCAAGCTGACGAGGTTACTGCAGGGTGAGTATAATTATACACTTGGGTAATGAGACGCAGGCTAGCGGCGAGTGGCTGAAAGAGGGAGTGAAGATTAACCAGGGCCTACTGGCTCTGGGCAACATGATATCTGCACTGGGCGATGGCACCAGCAGGAGTTACATCAGCTACAGGGACAGCAAGCTGACGAGGTTACTGCAGGGTGAGTATAATTATACACATGGGTAATGAGACGCAGGGTAGCGGCGAATGGCTGAAAGAGGGAGTGAAGATCAACCAGGGTCTACTGGCTCTGGGCAACGTGATATCTGCACTGGGCGATGGCACCAGCAGGAGTTACATCAGCTACAGGGACAGCAAGCTGACGAGGTTACTGCAGGGTGAGTATAAGTATACACTTGGGTAATGAGAGCAGGCTAGCGGCGAGTGGCTGAAAGAGAGAGAAGATCAACCAGGGTCTACTGGCTCTGGGCAACGTGATATCTGCACTGGGCGATGGCGCCAGCAGGAGTTACATCAGCTACAGGGACAGCAAGCTGACGAGGTTACTGCAGGGTGAGTATAATTATACACATGGGTAATGATAATGAGACGCAGGGTAGCGGCGAATGGCTGAAAGAGGGAGTGAAGATCAACCAGGGTCTACTGGCTCTGGGCAACGTGATATCTGCACTGGGCGATGGCACCAGCAGGAGTTACATCAGCTACAGGGACAGCAAGCTGACGAGGTTACTGCAGGGTGAGTATAAGTATACACTTGGGTAATGAGAGCAGGCTAGCGGCGAGTGGCTGAAAGAGAGAGAAGATCAACCAGGGTCTACTGGCTCTGGGCAACGTGATATCTGCACTGGGCGATGGCACCAGCAGGAGTTACATCAGCTACAGGGACAGCAAGCTGACGAGGTTACTGCAGGGTGAGTATAAGTATACACTTGGGTAATGAGAGCAGGCTAGCGGCGAGTGGCTGAAAGAGAGAGAAGATCAACCAGGGTCTACTGGCTCTGGGCAACGTGATATCTGCACTGGGCGATGGCACCAGCAGGAGTTACATCAGCTACAGGGACAGCAAGCTGACGAGGTTACTGCAGGGTGAGTATAAGTATACACTTGGGTAATGAGACGCAGGCTAGCGGCGAGTGGCTGAAAGAGAGAGAAGATCAACCAGGGTCTACTGGCTCTGGGCAACGTGATATCTGCACTGGGCGATGGCACCAGCAGGAGTTACATCAGCTACAGGGACAGCAAGCTGACGAGGTTACTGCAGGGTGAGTATAAGTATACACTTGGGTAATGAGAGCAGGCTAGCGGCGAGTGGCTGAAAGAGAGAGAAGATCAACCAGGGTCTACTGGCTCTGGGCAACGTGATATCTGCACTGGGCGATGGCGCCAGCAGGAGTTACATCAGCTACAGGGACAGCAAGCTGACGAGGTTACTGCAGGGTGAGTATAAGTATACACTTGGGTAATGAGAGCAGGCTAGCGGCGAGTGGCTGAAAGAGAGAGAAGATCAACCAGGGTCTACTGGCTCTGGGCAACGTGATATCTGCACTGGGCGATGGCACCAGCAGGAGTTACATCAGCTACAGGGACAGCAAGCTGACGAGGTTACTGCAGGGTGAGTATAAGTATACACTTGGGTAATGAGAGCAGGCTAGCGGCGAGTGGCTGAAAGAGAGAGAAGATCAACCAGGGTCTACTGGCTCTGGGCAACGTGATATCTGCACTGGGCGATGGCACCAGCAGGAGTTACATCAGCTACAGGGACAGCAAGCTGACGAGGTTACTGCAGGGTGAGTATAAGTATACACTTGGGTAATGAGACGCAGGCTAGCGGCGAGTGGCTGAAAGAGAGAGAAGATCAACCAGGATCTACGGGCTCTGGACAACGTGATATCTGCGATGTATGCGCTAGGCGATGACACCAAGAGGAGTTATATTTGCTACTTATTTTTAGCCTGTAGGAATGTCCCACTCCCACTGCTGGGCAAAGGGCCTCTCCATGATTTCCACAACTCCCGATTTGATATTTTTCTTGCTGTTAGTCATGACTTGAGTTTTCATACTGTTCATCTTTAATCCAACTTGAAGGCTGGTCAAGCTGAGGTCATGAAACATCAGTTTTAGTTCTGACAAAGAGAAAAATATCGTCGGCAAAACGAAGGTTGGGTAATCTATGATCACCAACGACTATTCCCCTTGCTACAGGCATAATTTTACTACAGGCTTATGTCTACTTGCATACTGATTTTTTTCAGTTCATATACCTTACAAAACACTAAGTTTCTAGCTTAATCTTCTGAAAATAACCGTGTGACCTACCTGTGGTTACTGTTTCTTTTTTTATCGAAATCACCTATGATTGGGGTGAAATTAAGAAATTCTTGCCCTCCCACAGACAGTCTCGGTGGCAACTCCCTGACGCTTATGGTGGCGTGCGTGAGCCCAGCGGACTACAATCTTGACGAGACAGTGTCGACGCTGCGTTACGCTGACCGCGCGCGGCGTATACGCAACAAACCAATCATTAATCAGGACGCGAAGGCCGCTGAGATCGTCAGGTAAATTCGATTATAACTTAAATTAACAAAAATACCCCCATGGCTACACAAGTACCTGGTCATGAGATATTTTTTTCCATATAGGGGGAAGACCAAAAAGTTTGCAACCCTAACTCACCCCTAACTCACTCAATTAATATTTGTGTCCAAGTCTCCGTTGTGCGACGACAGTTAACCTTTCAATAACGTACCTTAATGTTCTATTTTAAGGTTCCTTATTGTATCGTTATTTTTTGTCGCACAATGGAACTTTTTCAATTGTTTTTAATTCCTCGCTAACTACCGACCCATAGGACAAACACTACAACTCTATGCAGGCATAGTAGTTGTAGATTTTAGTTAATTTATGTATTTTCTTATCTTTCCTTACATACAGAAAAATAAATTCTTAGGATTTTTTGAGGTGTACACGGCGCATAGCACTCTATAATTATTAATTTCAACCTGTTACAAATATGAAATGTTGTCAAATTCCCTACATATGTTCTTCTCTGTGGGCCATCCTGGCTCCAAGTTTTGCATTATATATCATTATTAAACTTGGTACAGCTATGCCACTTACAATAGGTATATATCTGGAAATTTTCTTTATTGTCTAATTTGTTGACCTTTTTACAGGTTAAACAATTTAGTCAACGAGCTAAGACTACAACTGTTGGGCAAAGTGCCTACCGACAGTGAGCAAAACAACGAGAAACTTCTAGAAGATATTGAGCGAGAGAAGGCCAAATACGCGGAGTTACTCAAGAAACATAAACAAGTCACAGAACACCTCGGTAACATGCTGATAGAAAACACGAATCTTTGCGAAAAGGCGCTCCTAGCCGAAGCGGCCAAAGACAAAATAGAGCAGAAACTAAACGAACTGACAGAGCAGTGCAATCAAACCATAGACAATCTCAACGCGTCTGATAACAAAGACGAAGAAGCGAATAAGACAACCGTGCTTGACTATATTAAAGAGATTAAGAGTCGGTTGGAGGATTTGCAGTCGGTGAATCTGAAGACGAATGAGGAGCTGATCGATCATGAGATCAAGCTGTCGTTCACCAAGGACGAGGGAGAGGAGGGCGAGGATGTCGTGCTCAGTGAGGACCAGGCGGTGTTGGAGGAAGAAAAGAGGGCAATGGGACAGGTGAGTTTCTGAATTAAAAAAGTTTGTTTTTCTTGAGCCATTAACTATAAAACTTATATAATTTTATGAAACTTGTAATGTCTCATTTTTTTAATGTGGGTACACCACAATTTTTATTTAAACCATGAATACAAAGATCAAAGCTTAAAGAAAAATTGAAAAAGGAGCTACCTGGTGGAAGGGACCGGGAATCGAACCCGGTACCTCTGGATTACCGGTCCAGCGCGTTAGCCACTTCGCTACCCTCGCTCCACGTAGACCTGACGAATTTTTCCTTATGCTTTGTGTGTCATCTTTGCATTGTTTATTTGAAAGGTTTGTACACCTTAGCGACCTCTATGTGAATACGTTAATATTCACATCTTACCGCACCACTTTACAGCGGTGAACGAGCAAGCGAGAGAGGGCGCTGTTAGTCTTTTTTATCCAGAGGTACCGGGTTCGATTCCCGGTCCCTTCCACCAAGTAGCTCCTTTTTAAATTTTTCTTTAAGCTTTGATCTTTGTATTCATGGTTTATATAAAACTTATAGTTTATTTGGTCACTAGAAGATAGACTACCTCGCGTAAGGCATGCATCGCATGTGCTCCATCGAAGATCGCTAAATGATGAATTTGTCAGACAGTGATATCAATGTTTGACAAATTCATTTGGGACGCTCCTATGGGTTTTGGGCAACGAGTCCCCAAGACAGCGGGGGTGAAATGAAGGCTGCACTTGCCGCAAGAGGGCCCTCGTTCTTTAAGATAAACACTATCTGAAACTGTTAGGCAGTTTCCATTTAAAGACACTCGCTTGGATGAACCTGTTACGGCCCAGCCACAACTACGGTTGACCAACGGTAGCGGTGAGCGGCGAGCGGTAAAAACAAAACCATACCGATATATAAAGCACGTCATGAGCCGCCGTGCGCGGTTGCGGCTGTATTTGTCCTCACGCCGCGCCACTCGCCGCTAAGACCAAAGTCATGGCTGGGCCGTTACGGACTTGCCACGACTTTGGTTGAGGAGAGAGAGAGATCATTTATTTGTTCTTTCTTGAGTGGAAGATCCGAGCGCGGCGGCCATACGAGTGAAAGAAACACGTACCGCTTGCCGCTAAGAGGAGACAAGTCGTGGTCGGCCCGTTAGTGTCCTCATGTCAGGCGTAATATAGAATAGAAACTTTTATTTCAGGTCATAGACCCATAAAAGATATTAGCGATGACTAATTTATCAGTAGGTGTGCATTTTTCCATACTATAGTGTAGCTTTTATACTCTGCTGCTATATTCCAGGTGGCACTAAACCAAGAACTGCAAGAGCTGAACCGCGCAATGGCCATCAAGGCTTCGGTAGTGCAAGCTATCTTGGCCAACAATAAGGATATGCTGGACAGCCATAACAATCTCAAGGAGAACGAGGAGCGGATATCCGCTTTGGAGAAAGAAAAGGAGGAGCTTATGCAACAGTTGAGGAACAATAAGGTATTACTAGTATTAATAATAAATTATTTTTAACCTCATGTTACTTAAACCTGTGGTGTCTCCCACCGCTCCCTCCACGCCCATACACCCTCTACCACGGTGTAGCAATAAAAGTATAAATTGTCGTTACGGGGAACAAAAAAAAGTGTCGTTATTAGAAATTGAGTTTCATGGTAGGAGGAGTCATTGGTCGCTATTGCCAAGCTTCGTGGCGTCGAGTATAGAATTCCATAATAGTATAGATATTCCAGTGAATAAGTTGTCAGGAAAATCTTAGGTACCATGCTAATCATCAATTTGATGTCATTATTTAACGTTTCCATTTAGATGTCCGCTTTTTATACATGTTTAAATTTTTCTCATTTAGACTAAAGACCCGTCGCACGAAGAACGTCGCACGAAGATCCAGACCTTGGAATCTGAGATTAGCGACCTGAAGAAGAAATGCCAGCAACAGGCCTTCGTGATCAAGAATAAGGAAAAGAATGAGGCCAAGATTGCGTCTCTCAACGCTGAGCTCAAGGCCATGAAGGCAACCAAGGTTAGATTGTTTTATCATCTTCTTCTTAAGGCTCCTTATTCCTTCAAAAATGTTGATTGTATTTGATTTTTTTTCTCTATGATCAGACATGTTTCTGAGCATATTATCGATGTTACTACCTAGAACAGGGCTATTGCGATTTATTGGTATATATTTGAATTATAAAATCTTTGATTTCCTCTAATTGTCTTCTTTTTCTCTTATCCTTCTTTTCATTTCAATTTTGAATAGACTAATCACCCCCCAATAAGCACTAGCACCTGTTTTTTGTATGCGTTAAAACACATCAAACTCCATACGCAGGTGAAAATAATTCGTCAAATGCGAGAAGAAAGCGAGAAGTTCCGCAAATGGAAGGCCGACAACGAACGAGCCATGTTGCGGCTGCGTAATGAGGACCGCAAGCGAGCCAACGCCATGGCTAAGATGGAATCACTCCACGCCAAACAGCAAAATGTGCTGAAGAGGAAGATGGAGGAGGCTGTCGCTGTCAATAAGAGGCTCAAGGTAGGTCACATTTTAAGGAGGCATAATTAGTAGCAGGTGGGCCAAGATGAGTGGATAGATTTGGCATGACAAATGGGAGGCCGACAATGAACGCTTTATGTGGTGAGGACCGCAAACGAGCCAACGCCATGGCTAAGATGGAATCACTCCACGCCAAGCAGCAAAATGTGCTGAAGAGGAAGATGGAGGAGGCTGTCGCTGTCAATAAGAGGCTCAAGGTAGGTCACATTTTAAGGAGGCATAATTAGTAGCAGGTGGGCCAAGATGAGTGGATAGATTTGGCATGACAAATGGGAGGCCGACAATGAACGCTTTATGTGGTGAGGACCGCAAACGAGCCAACGCCATGGCTAAGATGGAATCACTCCACGCCAAGCAGCAAAATGTGCTGAAGAGGAAGATGGAGGAGGCTGTCGCTGTCAATAAGAGGCTCAAGGTAGGTCACATTTTAAGGAGGCATAATTAGTAGCAGGTGGGCCAAGATGAGTGGATAGATTTGGCATGACAAATGGGAGGCCGACAATGAACGCTTTATGTGGTGAGGACCGCAAACGAGCCAACGCCATGGCTAAGATGGAATCACTCCACGCCAAGCAGCAAAATGTGCTGAAGAGGAAGATGGAGGAGGCTGTCGCTGTCAATAAGAGGCTCAAGGTAGGTCACATTTTAAGGAGGCATAATTAGTAGCAGGTGGGCCAAGATGAGTGGATAGATTTGGCATGACAAATGGGAGGCCGACAATGAACGCTTTATGTGGTGAGGACCGCAAACGAGCCAACGCCATGGCTAAGATGGAATCACTCCACGCCAAGCAGCAAAATGTGCTGAAGAGGAAGATGGAGGAGGCTGTCGCTGTCAATAAGAGGCTCAAGGTAGGTCACATTTTAAGGAGGCATAATTAGTAGCAGGTGGGCCAAGATGAGTGGATAGGTTTGGCATGACAAATGGACGGCTGGCAATGGACGCTCCATGTAGTAAGGACCGCAAACGAGCCAACGCCATGGCCAAGATGGAGTCACTCCACGCCAAGCAGCAGAATGTGCTGAAGAGGAAGATGAAGGAGGCTGTCTCTGTCAATAAGAGGCTCAAGGTAGGTTACATTTTAAGGAGGCATAACTAGTAGCAGGTGGGCCAAGATTAGTGGATAGGCGTGGCATGACAAATGGAAGGCCGACAATGAACGCTTTATGTGGTGAGGACCGCAAACGAGCCAACGCCATGGCTAAGATGGAATCACTCCACGCCAAGCAGCAAAATGTGCTGAAGAGGAAGATGGAGGAGGCTGTCGTTGTCAATAAGAGGCTCAAGGTAGGTTACATTTTAAGGAGGCATAATTAGTAGCAGGTGGGCCAAGATGAGTGGATAGGTTTGGCATGACAAATGGACGGCTGGCAATGGACGCTCCATGTGGTAAGGACCGCAAGCGAGCCAACGCCATGGCTAAGATGGAATCACTCCACGCCAAGCAGCAGAATTTGCTGAAGAGGAAGATGGAGGAGGCTGTCGCGGTCAATAAGAGGCTCAAGGTAGGTTACATTTTAAGGAGGCATAACTAGTAGCAGGTGGGCCAAGATGATTAGAGAGGCGTGTCATGACTAATGGAAGGCCGATAATGAACGCTCTATGTGGTGAAGACCACAAACGAGGCACGCACAGTCGATATCAATAAGGGTCTGAAAGTAGGTAACATTTAAAGGAATCTATGTAGGCACAGCTTGTAGCATGTGGGCTATGATGGCTAGATAATGAATGCGCCATGTTGCGACTACGCAGTGTGGTGAGTTTCGCAAGTGTGCCAACGCCATGGCCAAGATGGAATCACCCCACGCCAAGCAGCAGAATGTGCTGAAGAGGAAGATGGCTGTCGCGGTCTACAAGGTAGGTAACATTTTAAGGAAACTACGTGGTCGTAATGAGTAGCAGGTGTGCCAAGATAAGTGGATAGGCGTGGCATGAAAAATGGACTGAAGAGTATAATGGAGGAGGCTGTTGCATCACAAAAGGCTCAAGGTAAGTTGACGTTGAAGGGAAGATTGTAGAGACAATTTGTAGCAAGTCTAAGGCAGTTTGTGAAACTCGAAAAGTTTTGTTTAGGTTAAGAATCTCTGTTTGGATGCTATTGTAGTCTTAAAAAACATTTAAGCATCCTCGCTTCGCTCGTCGTCGTACCCAACTTTTTCAATCGTAAAAAGGACGCTCTAGAACAAATCTTCGATATTCAAATTCCAGGAAGCTCTCGACAGACAGAAGCAGACTCAGATGAAGCGCAGCGCGAAGGGCAACGTGAAGGCTGGTGCCGTGCAGCAGTACATCGAGCAGGAGCTCGAGGTGCATTTGAGCATTGTGGAGGCGGAGAAGTCGCTCGAGGAACTCATGGAGTATAGGTATAGTTTATTTAATAAAAGTAACTTTTCCACAAAACATATTTTGGTTTAAACCATTAATACAAAGATCAAAGCTTAAAGAAAAATTTAAAAAGGAGCTACCTGGTGGAAGGGACCGGGAATCGAACCCGGTACCTCTGGATTACCGGTCCATCGCGTTAGCCACTTCGCTACCCTCGCTCCACGTAGACCTGACGATTTTTTCCTTATGCTTTGTGTGTCTTTATGATACCCGGTCCCTTCCACCAGGTAGCTCCTTTTTTTTTTCAATTTTTCTTTAAGCTTTAATCTTTGTATTAATGGTTTAAATAAAATTGTGGTGTACCCACATTAAGAAAAATGAGACATTACATGTTTCATAAATTTATATTTTGGTTTGTTTGAATTTAGTTACTACTAAAAGTTTATTATTTTAAGTGTTGCGTCATATGCTACGGAACCCTAAAACCTGGTATGGGGAATGACTCGGGCATTATCTAGTTACCTAGTAACGACACCAAACTTCACTCAAGGGTCCAAACTAATCCGCCAACTTTTTTATTCTGAGCTCTGTATTTGGACCCCCTCTGCCGCCAACTGTCGCGGAGTTCAAACTGGCTACCGAGCGTTTTGGGCTCAGATGGACGTGTAACCCGTACCAAATGCTATTGCTGTATAAATGTTCTGTTTCCCAATAGAAAACGGACTGTTTCTCGCGTGATGTCAGGACTATGATTAATTTGACTGGGATTCTTCTATGTAAAAGTAATTGTCCAGGCCTGTTCGGTAATATACGAAATACATTTAATAATGTTATACAGGGCATGGATAACGGAGCAGATAGAGAACCTTCGCAAGGGTCCTGATAGTGAGGAGAATCAGCAGAAGATAGCTGAGCTGGAAGATAACCTTGCGCTCCGTAAGGCGCAGATATCTGATCTGCAGCAGAAGATCCTCACTGCTGACCAGGGTAAGTCTTGAAGCATTAAATAAAAAATATCGGCCAAGTGCGAGTGGGACTCGCGCACGAAGGGTTCCGTACCAGTATCTGTAAGTTTGTTGTATGGCAGCCCCCCTTAAATATTAATTTTATTTTATATTTAGTATTTGTTGTTATAGCGGCAATAGAAATACATTATCTGTGAAAATTTCAACTGTCTAGCTATCACCGTTCTTGAGATACAGCCTGGTGACAGACGGACGGACGGACGGACAGCGAAGTCTCAGTAATAAGGTCCCGTTTTTACCCTTTGGGTACGGAACCCTAAAAAGACATTCTAAATATTTTTCCTGACAATCAATACAAAAATCGAACAGATTAAAAGAAAATAACTAGACCTGTGATGTCCACGTCTAGCATAAAATATTACCTATCTCTTTCTTCGCAATACTGTAAGAGAGTGACGGGCGATGCTATGTCGCGCGAGACATTTTCACGTGTTTCTTACACGCTATTTAAAAGAAGAAGACAGATAATAGACGAGAAGAGTTCGCGTTTCTCAATTGTGCTAGAGGCATGCATGAAAATCATGGGAGAAAATACATGCTAAACACAATTATCGTAGTCTTCCTATCAAAATAGAAAACGTAGACTTTATACAGTCTAGCATAACTGTGACATGCGACTCTGACGTGCGACAAATACTACCCGTCACTTTCCTTTCAATAATGTGTGAGCAAGACGGGTGATGCCGAGTCGCGCAAGCGAAGTTGCGGCAAGATATGCTAGCCTTGCAGAAACTTCGTACGCGTAATTTTTTTACAAGCTTTTATTTAGCTTGCATGGTATGTTTAAAGTATGTTTGTTCGGGTGAAATCTTGCAACTCAATTTTGAAGCAGATATCGTCAACCGATTGAGCTGAAATTTTGCATACTTACTTAACTTTGATGACAATACAATAATATGGTACCATGGGGCTGATCTGATGATGGAGCCGGAAGGTGGCCATAGGAACTCTTTAATAGAAAAAGCAATCCTACCGAGCTTGGGCTCTTTAGAATCGTCTCAGTGAGCATTTGATGGATATCCAAAGAAAAGTACAGTCGGCTATAAAAGCTTGCCACTAAAATGTCATTTTTGACAGAAACTTATTTATACCGTAGTCGGATAAAAAGTATCCTATAACCATCTTCGGATGTCCAGCTATCCCTGTACTGAAATTGATTAAAATTTGTGCAGCCGTTTCGGCGCGATGCGAGGACAATGGAAATTATGCCCAACAGATGGGATGACGCCGCGCGCCCATACAAAACAAAAGACGATCCTGCATCACGCTATCAAGAGGCCTTATTCCTTTTAAAATTCATTTTTTTTCATATAATGACAAATATATTAACAATTTCAACCAGCTTTTTGAAGTGAATAATAGTTTTCCCCGAGTTCTAGGTAGTAACGTAGCTATTTCATCCTTTTATTGCGTGCAGTCGAAAATAAGTTGAAATAACTAATTTTCCGCGTGAATTTTGTCAATTTCGAGTAGTTTTTGAAACAATAATTATCAATGAAAAATCCAAACTGTAGGCTTCCAATATATACCAATAAATCCCAATAGCCCTGTTCTAGGTAGTAACATAAATAATATGTTAAGAAACATGTTTGATCATAGAGAAAAATGTCTAGAACACTCAGCATTTTAAAAGGAATAAGGCCTCTTAACCATGACCCTTCTCCATAGGAAAACTGGTTGTCAATACAAATCTACGCGACGACGCGTTTGGCTCGGTTTGTAGACACTTGCCTACTGAGACGGCGGTCCCGGGTTCGAATCCCGGCCAGGGCAAATATTTGTATGATGAACTCACAGACCACCCCCACTAGACGGAGCATGTTAGGCGACCCGCGCGCTCCAACGATATGGTACGGCAGAACATTAAAGTATCAACACGGCGGCCACCGTTTAGTTGAGTTCATGTTTATGAGGTCTCTCTACACCACTTAACACTACAATTTACCATGTTATTTATTTAATTTCTTTTTTCGTTGACGTACGCATGGATCATAAACAAGGACGCAACTAAACGGTGGCCGCCGTGTTGATACTTTAATGTTCTGCCGTACCATATCGTTGGTGCGCGCGGGTCGCCTTACATGCTCCGTCTAGTGGGGGTTGTCTGTGGATGAACTGGAATATTTGTGCTTGGGTCATGGTTGTTCTATGTTTTTAGTATATACTTATCTATATAAGTACGTATATCGTCGTCTAGTACCCATAACACAAGCCTTCTTGAGCTTAATTTGGGACTAGATCGATTTGTGTGAGGTTATCCGATATAAAAAAAAAAACTAGAATTTTTATAATACTATAGATATAATTCACTTATTTCCACCAGAAAACAAATCCCGCACCCAATGGGACAACATCCAATCGATGCTCGAAGCCAAGGTCGCCCTCAAATGCCTCTTCGATCTCCTGGTGGAAGCTAAAAAGGAACTGCAGAACCAGAGCGAGAAGGGCTATCAGGCGCGGTACGAGGAAGTGAAAGAGTCGCACGATAGGCTCGTGATGGACTTTGAGAACTGCAAGGCCGAGTTAGAGCAGAAACTGGCTAATCAGAAGTTGCAAAGTGAACAGAAGGTGAGCAAGTGACAATTCATATTTCTAACAGCACATCTAGCACAACTGCGAGACGCGACTCTTTCTCGCGCGAGATATACTACCTGTCTCTCTGTACAGTACTGTCAGAGAGTGACGGGTGATGATATGTCGCGCGAAATGGTCGCGAACCATGCTAGACGGGCAGATGGAAATTAATATAGAGATAGAAAGAGCTTTCCGTCGTGTACACCCTAAAAAAATATTTGAAATTTTCCGCGACTGTCACACACTTAAATAAAACAATTTAAACGGATTATATCGCGTATATTAATTATTTGAGCCTCACTGACGTTTCGGTACTTTCACAGATACCTTTGTCAAAGGTTGACTGAGAAAAACACAATTTTTCTCTGTCAAAGTTACATTTGTGCAAAGTACCCATTTTATAAATATTAATTTAAAATAAAGGAGTTCATACATGCCAGATGAGCCTAATGTGTTTAGACAGTTACACAATACACATGTGCCAGAAGGGCATTTATTATTTTATTTAAAATATTTACCAGGGGTTCACTATAAGGCTTACTGAGGAGAAAGAACCGCCGAAAGAAAACTTCCAGATTGCCTTTGATGTAGAGTATTTGTTTAAAAGTATATCATAGTAATAAATAAGAAAAATTGTAAACCTGCGGTCCTGCCATATGTGAAAGGTCACGGATAGGATTGGAAACATCTTGAAACGGGCTTCCATTAAAACATATTTCAAGCCGATGAAGAAGATGTCTCAATACCTGAGGCCCGTGAAGTGTAGCATCCCTCTGCAGAGTGCTGGTGTTTACAAGCTGGACTGCGAGTGTGGTCTGTCATACATTGGCCAAACGAAACGTAGTATAGCTACACGGGTTAAGGAGCATGTAGCCGATGTCAAGCACCGTCGTTGCAACAGGTCTGCAGTCTGCGAGCATGTCATGGACAATCCAAACCATTCAATTAAGTTTGATAACACTTCAATCCTTGCCAGAGAGAAACGATATTTTCCCAGAATGTTGCGCGAGGCTATTGAAATCAAAAAATATCCCAATTTCAATAGAGAAGATGGTTTGTCATTACCACCGGCTTGGGATCCTGTTGTACATCTTATCAAGGATCAAGCAAGACACAAGACTGGAAACCTTGGGCCTCGAACGGTGTAAAACAAATTAGTGTTAAAAGTAGTATATGTAGAGTTTTTGTTTAAAAGTATTTTATAGTAATAAATAAGGCAATCTGGGAGTTTTCTTTGGCGGTTCTTTCTCCTCAGTAAGCCTTTAGTGAACCGCTGGTAGATATTTTAAATAAATAATAAATGCCCTTCTGGCACATGTGTAACTGTCTTTACACATTAGGCCCATCTGGCATGTATGAACACCTTTATTTTAAATTAATATTTGCAAAATGGGTAGTTTGCACAAATGTAACTTTGACAGAGAAAAATTATGTTTTTCTCAGTCAACCTTTGACAACGGTATCTGTAAAGGTACTGAAACGTCAGGGAGGCTCAAATAATTAATATACGCGATATAATCCGTTTAAATTGTTTTATTTAAATGTGTGACAGTCGCGGAAACCGAAGAAAATATTAAGAAAAATTGTGTTTTTCTCAGTCAACCTGTGACAACGGTATCTGTAAAGGTACCGAAACGTCAGGGAGGCTCAAATAATTGATTTACGCGATATAATCCGTTTAAATTGTTTTATTTAAAAATATTTATATTGATTAAAGACATCTACGACAACTATGCCTGTATAGAGTTCTAGTCTTCGTTCTATCCGCGAAAAATAAGTTGTCAATAATGTCAAGGCCAACGTAATTCGTATTTTTTTTATTTTATTAGATATCAGACTAAAGTAACCTTTCCATTGTGTTATAGTTTTGGGAGTTACTACATTTTAGAATGAGTAAGTTTTAATAAATTAATAATAAAATAATTAGTAAACTTAGGAAAAATTTAAAAACAGGGATTACGTCCTCTAAGCGGAATACAGAAAGTAATAAAATTGTAGTCTTAAAGATATGAAATCTTGTCAATTGTCTGATTTAACCTAGGAGAGTATAAAGTTATAACAGAGAATTCGTCACTCACCGCGTGATATTTTTTCGAAATGGCTGAAATATGACGTATTTTACATTATCTACCCCCGTATGACCGCAATTTTGAAAAGAAAGTGAATCGAGAAAAAATAGTCACTAGATTCAGTCAGTCAGTATTTTCACGAAAATCCGTTGAGAAATGCTACCTGTAAGCGAGAAAAGTCGCAAATGCCGGACTAATTTTGGTAAAAGTGACGGATACTTCAACATTCATTTATCGAATAAATAATGCGATCATAATGGGTCCCTAGTACCCAGAGCAAAAGGCATGTCCATTGTAGATGTACAGTCGCCATCAGATATATCGCAGCATATAAGGCGTTCATAAATATCTGAACATGTACTGTAACGCCCAGTGAATAAGAGTCGTGTTCAGATATTTATGAAAGCCTTATATGCTGCGATATATCTAATGGCGACTGTCCTATGATCAGAATTGCACAATAAATATAATTCATTCATAAATAGGCCATTTATGAATGAAATTCATAAATAGGCCATGCAATTGTGCATCCCATAATAGTAAAAATAAATATCAAAAATTGTTCCGTTTTCAAAATGTATGGACCCATATAAATTTTATCGACTTTGCTCAGTGAATTACTGAACCGAATCTCTTCTGAGTAAGTATATAAATTTTGATGTACCTGCTATAAAGATTTATTTATTTTTCAGTTGTCGGCGCTAGTGGCACTACAGCGTGGAGTGGTGGGCAATAAAAGCCAAGCGTGCCAGCATCTTCAAAACGTGATTCAGTACCAACAAGAAAGACTAGATCAGATTGAGAATGAAAATGTATGTTTTATATTGAATTTTGACCATCTTTATTTACCTTGAAACTGGCAATGGTTTTATTGTATTACTAGAAGTTGCAAGTTCGTTCGCGTAAAACTTTTTTTAACCGTAGTCTGGTGAAAAGTATCATTTCCCGATACTAAAATTTGATTAAAGTCCGTCAAGCAGTTTCGGAACGATAAGAGGACAAAGAAAGATGGCGCTGCACAGCCGGCGTTCGCCAATACACATTCTGCATCGCGCTGTTAAGATTTTTACTGAAATAATGACCCCTCTATAGAAAACTTTTTATACAATACGGTATTTGATGACACCTCAAATCAGCTACTCTTTATGAAACGTCAAAAACGATTTGTTAGTATGAAGTTTTTATGAAGATACTGGCTTGTGACATCATAAAACACGTCTTCTTTTTAACATAGTATAATGTCCGAAAGATAATGGTAGTTTATTTGGTTTCGTGTATTTTTTTAATGATACAATTTATTTTCACTACAGTCAAATACCGTATTATGTAATAGTATAGATGTATAGATTATTTATACTATGACTAAAGTGTATTACGATTGTGCAAAAATAGTCTGTCCTGTTCTCAGCTAGACACAAGCTAATTACACTGACAAGTTGATTACTAAAATGAAACATGTAATGTCTCATTATTTTTAATGTGTGTACAGACCACAATATTTTTTTATATTGAACCACCGGTCCATCGTATTACCCGATATCCACACAACACGTTAGTCCGGCAATTTAGAGGTACCGGGTTCAATTACCGGTCTCTTACGCCAGATTACGCATTTAATGTTTCTTTGTGCTTTGATCATTTTATCAATAATTCAATATAGGTTAACCTTTTGAGCGCCAAAGACGGCAAATCACGTCGACGGAAAGCTGTGCCCCAGACGCCACGACGTCATTTGCCGCTATACAATGTCATGCTATCTCCTGTCAGCTTGGCGTCAGGGACAGTTTTCCGTTGACGAGCTGAGGGGTAGAAAGGTTAATTACTAACCTGTCTGTGGTCTCAAACAGTTCTTTGTAAGTAATTCAAACAATGACTACACTTGCAAAATTACAGAAAAAACTGGCGGAAGAATTAGAACAGCTCCGCAACTCGAAGTCCAGCGGAACCAATAAGAAACCGAAGAAGGGTAAACAAGAAAAGGAAAGCAAGAAGACCGAATACGTGGAGTTCACAGAAGAAGAGGAAGACGAGGGGGAGAAGGAGGAGTATGATCCGGACTGGAGGGCCACGCCGCTTTACAAGCGTATACAGGTAAATTATAAACTGAAATGATGGACAATAGATTGAAAAATACAACTACAGGTCAGATAAACATAGTACATGTGCAGGAAGACTGAAAGACTACTTACGAAATGAAAGATACCTGATTCATTCAGTTTATGCGCAATATTTCAATTTATGCGCAATAGATGTTCGATTTGTCAAACCATTTGTGTACACTAAAGCAAAGGTGGCATTCCTTGACTTTAATAGTTTAACTTAACTCGTAGACATTGTGCGAGAGACATCCGTTGACGGCAGTGCCAGTTCGTTGCATACAACTATGTTTTCAATAAAGCACGAAGGGATTTTAACGATTTTGAGATAGATGCGTTTCAGAAAAATGTGCAAAACACAGTGGGATGACACGGAGAAACTATAGAAAGAATCTAGTTGCACATAAAAAAACATTTTTTGACGACGCGGTTTGCGCTGTTGTAAAGCTGAACCGGCGGTCCTGGTTTCGAATCCTGGCAAGGCCAAACATTTGTGTGATGAACTCGAATTTTTGTGCCTGGGTCATAGATGTTATATGTATTTAAGTATGTATTTAACTATATATGTCCATAACACAATCCTATTAAAGCTTACTGTGGGACTAGATCGATTTGTGTGAGGTTGTCCGATATTTATTTATTTTTTAAAGCTTTTATTTAACTTGCATGGTATGTTTGTTCGGGTGAAATCTTGCAACTCAATTTTGAAGCAGATATCGTCAACCGATTGAGGTGAAATTTTGCATACTTACTTAGCTTTGATGACAATACAATAATATGGTACCATGGGGCTGATCTGATGATGGAGCCGGAAGGTGGCCATAGGAACTCTATAATAGAAAAAGCAATCCTACCGAGCTTGGGCTCTTTAGAATCGTCTCAGTGAGCATTTGATGGATATCCAAAGAAAAGTACAGTCGGCTATAAAAGCTTGCCACTAAAATGTCATTTTTGACAGAAACTTATTTCAATTAACTTTCTAATCATCTCTTCCAGGCGCACCGGTCTCGTCTCACGATGAACTTCACCCAGAATGAAGCCGAAGCCGACCCGAAAGACCAGCCTCGGGAGCCGCCCGCCAGTGCAGTGAAGCGCGACAGCGGCGGCACCACGCACTGCACGTGCCGCGGCAGCTGCTCCACCAGGATGTGTGGCTGCGTGAAAGCAGGCAACGGGTGTGGCAGCGGCTGTCGGTGCCAGCCGGCGTTGTGCAAGAACAAAAAGAATGCGTCAAACGCGTCCGATAGCGAAGAGAAGGAGAACACGGTTGGTTTCACTAGCTTGTTTTGTTTAAACTATGGATACAAAGATCAAAGCCTAAAGAAAAATTGAAAAAGGAGTTACCTGGTGGAAGGGACCGGGTTTGATTCCCGGTCCCTTCCACCAGGTAGCTCCTTTTTAAATTTTTCTTTAGGCTTTGTTTTGTTTGTTCGTACGGATGCAGCAAAAAAGGCAATAGGTGTGATTTTAACTCAAACCTGGAGTGCAGTCATATCTGCGGCATCTGCTATACAAGGGTGAGGTTAGAACCGTCATGGGTAGTGGTAAGATCACTCGCTGTACCTGTCGAGGTAGCTGTTCCTCCAGGATGTGGTAGCGGATGTTGGTGCCAGCCGGCGTTGTGCAAGAACAAAAAGAATGCGTCAAACGCGTCCGATAGCGAAGAGAAGGAGAACACGGTTAGTTTCACTAGCTTTTTTCGTTTGTTCGTACGGATGCAGCAAAAAAGGCAATAGGTGCGATTTTAACTCGAACCTGTAGTGCAGTCATATCTGCGGCATCTGCTACACAAGGGTGAGGTTAGAACCGTCAAGGGTAGGATCACTCGCTGTACCTGTCGAGGTAGCTGCTCCACCAGGATGTGTGGCTGCGTGAAAGCAGGCAACGGGTGTGGGAGCGGCTGTCGGTGCCAGCCGGCGTTGTGCAAGAACAAAAAGAATGCGTCAAACGCGTCTGATAGCGAAGAGAAGGAGAACACGGTTAGTTTCACTAGCTCGTTTTGTTTGTTCGTACGGATGCAACAAAAAGGGAAATAGGTGCGATTTTAACTCAAACCTGGAGTGCAGTCATATCTGCGGCATCTGCTACACAAGGGTGAGGTTAGAACCGTCAAGGGTGGTGGTAAGATCACTCGCTGTACCTGTCGAGGTAGCTGTTCCTCCAGGATGTGTGGCTGCGTGAAAGCAGGCAACGGGTGTGGGAGCGGCTGTCGGTGCCAGCCGGCGTTGTGCAAGAACAAAAAGAATGCGTCAAACGCGTCCGATAGCGAAGGGAAGGAGAACACGGTTAGTTTCGCTAGCTTGTTTTGTTTGTTCGTACGGATGCAGCAAAAAAGGCAATAGGTGTGATTTTAACTCAAACCTGGAGTGCAGTCATATCTGCGGCATCTGCTACACAAGGGTGAGGTTAGAACCGTCAAGGGTAGTGGTAAGATCACGCGCTTTACCTGTCGAGGTAGCTGTTCCTCCAGGATGTGGTGGCGGATGTTGGTGCCATCCGGCGTTGTGCAAGAACAAGATTTTTTTTCATTCCATTTCACAATACCTTGCAGTAAGGCATTTAATCCAATTGTAAAGTCGCCTTTGGCCTCTACTTTTAGAATAAAGTTCATTTATTCGTGGGAGCTTAGTCATCCATAGTAGCGGACTTCTGAGAGTGTCAGGAGACTTGCTACCGTTAGAGAAGAGAGTGATTAGAACGAAGCTGTATCATTTCATACCATTTCATACGTCATCATGGTTTTGGGATTAGTAATCGACTTCCGGAAAGTTATTTAAGATTGAACTTCTGTTCTAAATATAGTTTTCTTATTATTTACAGCCAACCAGCGTACTGGACACCACGCCCCCATCATACTTCGGCTCCAAGTAAGTATCTTTCATTCAAACTTTACACACAATATTTCCTGCAATTTACTACAACTTTTTCATTTAGCTTGCACCCGTCTAGTTCAAGTCAAGAGTTGACGTTAAAGCAGACGCCTACGAAGGACCGGCCATTATCGAACAGAAGTTTGGGAAGCACACAAACACAGAAGTGGATGTTCGCATTACTTGTATATAACACTTGCGTGGCCCCGATGTCTTCGTATTGCGCGAATAGTATCGTGCAGTATGGGATGGATGTGGCCAAATATAACATAGTAAAACTACTGATGCGGGAGGTTACATCAATTTTTATGCGTTTTGGGGGACTATGCTCTTACTGATACATGATACTACTGATCTGAGTTAGAAAATGTTATTCTGTGTACTCGGCAACGAAAACTAGCTAAATAACTAATGATTCTGTGATTTAGGTGTTAGGATGTCTTAAAACAGCAGTAAAAATATCATAAGAAATTTATCTTGAATTTTCTTTTTTGTTGCATGTTTTTTTTTCTTAAAAAAAAAGTAACAAATGTATATTGAAATATTTCGGCCGTCTGTCTGCCAATCTGTATATCTAGTTACCGCATATCTAGATACCTGTATCTATAACTATAAATAATTGTTGTCTAGTGCACAAGTTACTCATATTTACACAGATTTTCTACTTTTTAAAGGAGAAACGAGAAGTATTCCTTTTACAAAAACCTATCTGGAATTTGGCACATTTTTAAAAAGAAGGATGGCATCAAAAGTTTGCCCAACTCAGTAAGTGCATGGTTCTGCAAAGCATATTTGTAGAATGAAATAACACATAATTTGATAGTTTAGATAGAGCTTTTAGAGTAGAGTTTTGATGAGTACATGTTGCTATGCAGAACTATGACTCTCTTCTGAGTCAAGATGTGTTTTGATGTAGATTTGGGAGCAAACAATTTTTTTAATGCATGCTAAATCGGTTTTGTTTTTTACAGAAATCACCCTAATTTAACGTTCGTGAAGAAGAGACAAAGGAGTTATTTTTTCTCTAACGACGAATAGGTAAGAAATTATTTTTATACGCACCCTAGCCTAGACTAGATTGAATCATTAAATAGCTAGATTGCCTGTAATTAATTCGAATTCATCCTCTAACTAGGCTTCTAAATACATATATAAAAGAGAAAAGCTAAAAACTTAACTAACGCAGATTTACCTTAAAGATTTGACGTGTTATTCTTCTAATCATTTTATTAGATCTGATACGTGTGATCGGGAAAGTATTATTTCTAAACAAAAAATAAGATTGGTGTTTCGAACTCAAATATATATATTTTTTTACTTTAAACAAATATAACATTCTATGAACCATACTTTTTATTTCGGTTAGGTATTGCTATTATCTTTAAACTAATGTTGGCAGTTTTTTTTGCTAATCAACGAAAAACGATTTTCTTGTCTAGTTCACCCAAACATCTTTCAAGCCAAATCCATACAGGGTTTAATGTAACAGAGATTTTATTCCGTGACTACTACAAATATCAAACGCCCTGTATAGTTGTTTACCAAATAATATTCGTTTGTCGTTTAAAAAACCAAATATTTACATGTAAATTTTTCTTTTTCAGACTGACAAAACTCTTTGGTGCCGCATAGTATTTAAAAAATAGTTATACTCAATGTGTTTTTAATGTTTACGTTACGACTTTACAAATATACCTACTTGTACGTTCCCCAGTCGACTTATAAAGAAGTTGAATTATGAAAATTAGGATGTTATAACTAAATAAATTCATATTTATTCAGTATTTTGTTTTATTTTCGCGTGCATGTTGAATTATGATTTTGCATATTGCTTGCTTGTAGTTGAAGTATAGTTACTGGCCATTAACCGGTACAGCTGCCGGCAAACTTTTTGAGCATAACCAGCGCAGTAGCCGATTTACGTACAAATGTACATGCGCAGATCCGCCATTTTTGTTCAAATAGTAATCTTAGATGAAAACAGATCAATAAAAGACTGCGACGCGAGTGCGGATAGCAATATGTACTCTGAATTGAAAACAAAAAACGAAAATAAATTTCATTCATTATATTTGGGAAGGTTATGTACTGTTGGTTTCATGTTATTCCTTTTGCTGCGTAATAAAAAGTTGCAAAAAGCCAACGACACGAGGTGTTCCCAGGCGGTCACCCATCCAAGTACTGACCTCGCCCGACGTTGCTTAACTTCGGTGATCAGACGAGAACCGGTGTATTCAACGTGGTATGGACGTTGGCGAACAGAAAACCAAAGTTTCTGATCGACTTGTTCAGTCTCAATAGTGACGTCAGATAAACTCTATTACTAAATCGCGTCACAATACAGCAGATATGTCTGATAACTGATTAACCATCTTAATAAAAATAGTATGGACTTCGGTTATGAACGGCCTATGTCGTTTATTTTTGGTTACTTCTCATTCAACAGTGACGTCACACGCAATCTAAAATTAAATTCCACCAAGACAAGGCAGTCGATAAGAAGGAAAATGACTACGCCAAATCAGTCCGTAGTATGTGGACCACTATTCGGGGAAGTCAAAAACAACGACATAGGTTGCAAAGTAATAAATATGGTTTTACAATACAATATGCTTCATTGCACACCAAAAGAAGTTTACAAATTAAAAACAGAAACAATCATTTTAATAACGGTAGACAACAGGCGGTCTTATCGCTAAAGAGCGATCTCTTCCAGACAATAATTATCAACAGGTAAACATACATAAATATAAACATATACAAGACAGGTAAGGAACACATAAGGTCTTCGCACATTATAACAACTCAACGGCGACTCGATTCTATGCCAAATATTGAAATTTAAGCCCTATGTCATATTTACTAGGTTTAATTTCAAAAAATGATATTAGTAGTGGACGACGAGTGGACGACGCGTCGTACATTTTTTTAAATTAAACCTAGTAAATATGACATAGGGCTTAAATTTCAATATTTGGCATAGAATCGAGTCGCCGTTGAGTTGTTATAATGTGCGAAGACCTATACACAGCCAGAAGAAACCACTGGAGATTTAGCACTCCGCAATTCTACTGGAAGCGAGTTCCATAACAAAACAGCTTTAAATGTAAAAGAATTCGAGTAGAATTTTGAATGTGAGGCCCCACAAATAGGAGAAATTTTTTAGCGCACCTTGCTGACGAAAGGTAGCTAAAGCGCTCTTTAAGATACAGGGGAGTTGCTCTGTGGAAAAGTATGCCATAAAGAAGAATAAGAATGTGAGAGCTCCGCCTATGACGAATAGCTAGGTTTTCCTTTATTTAAATCACGTTTTTTCTTTTTGGTGGGAAATAAAAAAAGAAGCAAAAGGCCAACGACACGAGGTGTTCCCAGGCGGTCACCCATCCAAGTACTGACCTCGCCCGACGTTGCTTAACTTCGGTGATCGGACGAGAACCGGTGTATTCAACGTGGTATGGACGTTGGCGAACAGAGGATTAAAATTTCTGATCGGCTTTTCTGTTTTAGTTGGGATGGGACGACGGAAAAAACATCAAATCGCGTCAAAATAAAGGAGCGGGGCGAGCATAAACTCGACGCGACTTCGCCCTCACCTAGGTAGATTTATCGCACGAAAAAAAGTCACATGTTACAGTCATATTAGATGTGTATGAAAATTGCCAAACCGTCTAATATTCAAAACGGTATGGACGTTAACTTTTTAGATGGTCAAAGATTCTGCTTCAAGGATATTTTGACCTGTAGTTTATTTTTGATTAGTTCTTATTCTTATTCTTGTTTAACAGTGATGTAGATGTAACACAAAATTAAACTGAAATACGGAAACAACCAAAACAAATAAGGCAACCAATGAGGAAAATTACTAAACCAAACCAGTCGGAATTAGAAATTGTGGTGCGAAATAAAAAAACCGGCCAAGAGCATGTCGGGCCACGCTCAGTGTAGGGTTCCGTAGTTGCTCATCCTTCACAAGAGACGGTCAAAGACGGAAAGACGGAAAAAGGTCGTAAACGCCAAAGTAACTGTAATTACTTATTACCTTCTGGAAGTCAACTTACGTCCTTTTAAAGAAAATTATGAAATTTGGCGATAACTCAAAAACGGAAGGACCGATTTTGTTCAATATAGTTTTCATTGAAAGTACTTATAAGGCCTCATTTTCATGAATTTTTCCATAAATTTTTGACCCATGGTTGAAAAGTTAGAGGGGGGGGGGACACTATTTTTTTTATTTTCGGAGCGAATATTTACAAAACTACTGACTTTATCAAAAATAAATGTTTGAAGACCCCCTATTATTTTTAACAGACCTATTTAACGACACCCCACACACTAGGGTTGGAACGAAAAAAAAAAATCACCCCCACTTTAGGTGTACGAGAGGTACCCGAAAAAAACATTTTTTTTTTGTTTTTATTTTACCGTTTTGTCGGCATGATACATACACATACTCATACCAAATTTCAGCTTTCTAGTACTAATGATCACGGAGCTAAGCCGCGGACGGACGGACAGACGGACAGACGGACATGGCGAAACTATAAGGGTTCCTAGTTGACTACGGAACCCTAAAAAGGGGCAAAAAGCCAACGACACGAAGTGTTCCCAGGCGGTCACCCATCCAAGTACTGACTTCGCCCGACGTTGCTTAACTTCGGTGATCAGACGAGAACCGGTGTATTCAACGTGGTATGGACGTTGGCGAACAGAGGAACAAAGATTTAGATTAGGTTGTACTCGTTCAATATTGACGTCACACAAAAAATATAAACAGTAAATCTATGCAGACAACAAATCATACCAAACTAAATCAACATAAAGTCAGTCCTAAAATAAGTAGAGAACATTTCGGACCCAGAGGAAGCCCAAATCAAAAAAAGTTAAACTTCTAAGATCAAGTAACAAAATTAAAAGAAGCAGTGTCATGCAAGGTTTCTCCTGTTGGTATTAAAAAAGGAGCAAAAAGGCCAACGACACGAAGTGTTCCCAGGCGGTCACCCATCCAAGTACTGACTTCGCCCGACGTTGCTTAACTTCGGTGATCGGACGAGAACCGGTGTATTCAACGTGGTATGGACGTTGGCGAAAAGAAGATCATACATTTGAATCAGTTAGTTCTAATTTAACTGTGATGACGTCATAACAAGTCTAATCAAAATGAAGGAGGTCAAAGATCAAAGTATACAAATAGTGTAGTTCATTTATATTTAGGTGTTCTATTATCTACTCTGTGATTTAGGCAATAAGCAGTTGGTCAAAATACTAGTTTCACTTCAGTTAATTGGTTCGGCTGCCTTGAATTGAAGATAAATAAATCTGGAAAAAATAACTACAAGTGTACAAAATAATGTAAAAAGTCAAACACCGCATGAGACGATAAATTAAAGCCGCCGGCCGGCTTTCTGCTTTATGTAGAGTACAAACAGATTCTATGATAGATACTACAAAAAATAAAATATTATTGTTTAGTCAACTTAGGCCAGTGTGGAGTTCCTCAGCCTTAACAAGACGAACAAAGCTGAGGATCTTCAACTCAAATGTGAAGTCTGTGTTGCTGTACGGGAGCGTAACTTGGTTTGTTCGTAAGGATTTAATAAACAAACTCCAAGTGTTCGTGAAAAAATGCCTACGTCAAATTTTGAAAATCTTTTGGTTGAGACGATTACCAACAACGAGTTGTGGAGGATCACCAAGCAGACACCAATAGAGAGGGAGATCCTTACGCGGAAGTGGCATTGGATTGGTCACATATTAAGAAAGCCCGATACCCACCTATCCAAGAAGGCACTGACCTGGAAACTGTCTGGCAAAAGGAAGAGAGGCCGTCCCAGAACAACTTGGCGTCGCTCAGTAGAGCAGGAACTGGGCGTCTTGGGCATGACGTGGGAGGAGGTAGAACAGACTGCCCAAGACCGCTGCAAATGGAGGAATTTGATTCGAGCCCTACACCCCAGCAGAGGGTAATAGGAAAGAAAGAAGAAGAGAGAGATTGTTAATAAAACATTAAAATTGATCTTAAAATGTATCAGCATGAAACCAAGTATTAGATCTTGCCACTACTTGTGCTGTAGGCGCCATCTGTGGCAGAACATTTGAACTATCTATTCTTGGAGACAATGTTATCTCGTTCTCGGCATCCATACATTTTAGTATTAGCTACTCCCACTAGATGGCAGAGCTCTTAAATCTAAAAATAAAATCTTGGTGGACGGCCTTTTATGTGTTAATTTTATTAGTCCTACCTACCTGTTACTTTGCGCTGCTTTATCTGTAGGTATATTATAATTGTTTGAATTCATGTACTTGTATATTGTATTTTCTTTCAGACCAAATTTTCTGTTGTAGATTGTCATTTCGTCAGTCTTGTACCACTTTTTTCTATGCACGTGGCGGACTGGACCAAAAGTTTATATTTTTATTCTGACATTTCATTTCATGTGTGAGATTAGAACATATAAACGATGTGTAATGTAAGCAAATCCAAAAATGAGTAATATCATTGATGTAGGTATCAGAGCTACAGACAGAAAAACGTTCATACTTCATTTTGACTTTTTGTGACTTATTATGACGTCATTACGGTAGACAACCAATTGACAAGAATCTCTGATGATTTAGCCGCCAACGTCCATACCACGTTGAATACACCGGTTCTCGTCCGATCACCGAAGTTAAGCAACGTCGGGCGAAGTCAGTACTTGGATGGGTGACCGCCTGGGAACACTTCGTGTCGTTGGCCTTTTTGCTCCTTTTTTAGGGTTCCGTACCCAAAGGGTAAAAACGGGACCCTATTACTGAGACTTCGCTGTCCGTCCGTCCGTCCGTCCGTCCGTCCGTCTGTCACCAGGCTGTATCTCAAGAACGGTGATAGCTAGACACTTGAAATTTTCACAGATGATGTATTTCTATTGCCGCTATAACAACAAATACTAAAAATAAAATAAAATAAATATTTAAGGGGGGCTCCCATACAACAAACTTGTTATAGATTATATAATATATATATATAGGTACGGAACCCTTCATGCGCGAGTCGGACTCGCACTTGCCCAATTTTTAATACCAAAAGGAATACAGAAGAAACCTTGCATGACACTGATTCTTTTAATTTTGTTAATTGATCTTAGACCGGCAACAATCATTTAACTTTCTTTGATTTTTGCTTACTCTGGGTCCGAAATGTTCTCTACATATTTTAGGACTGACTTTATGTTGATTTAGTTTGGGTTGATTTGTTATTTGCATAGATTTGGTGAAATTTATATTAGTTTTTGTGTGACGTCAATATTCAACTAGTAGGTACAAGTTAAGCTAAATCTTTGTTCTGCTGTTCGCCAACGTCCATACCACGTTGAATACACCGGTTCTCGTCCGATCACCGAAGTTAAGCAACGTCGGGCGAAGTCAGTACTTGGATGGGTGACCGCCTGGGAACACTTCGTGTCGTTGACCTTTTTGCTCCTTTTTTAATACCAACAGGAGAAACCTTGCATGACACTGCTTCTTTTAATTTTGTTACTTGATCTTAGAAGTTTAACTTTTTTTGATTTGGGCTTCCTCTGGGTCCGAAATGTTCTCTACTTATTTTAGGACTGACTTTATGTTGATTTAGTTTGGTATGATTTGTTGTCTGCATAGATTTACTGTTTATATTTTTTGTGTGACGTCAATATTGAACGAGTACAACCTAATCTAAATCTTTGTTCCTCTGTTCGCCAACGTCCATACCACATTGAATACACCGGTTCTCGTCCGATCACCGAAGTTAAGCAACGTCGGGCGAAGTCAGTACTTGGATGGGTGACCGCCTGGGAACACTTCGTGTCGTTGGCCTTTTTGCTCCTTTTTTAATACCAAAAGGAATATAGAAGAAACCTTGCTTGACATGACACTGATTCTTTTAATTTTGTTACTTGATCTTAGACGGGCAACAATCATTTAACTTTCTTTGATTTTTGATACCTCTGGGTCCGAAATGTTCTCTACATATTTTAGGACTGACTTTATGTTGATTTAGTTTGGATTGATTTGTTATCTGCATAGATTTGCTGTTTATATTTTTTGTGCGACGTCAATATTGAACGAGTACAACGGTACTCGTTCAATATTGACGTCACGTATTTTTTGGATTTAGATTAGGTTGTAGTACAACCTAATCTAAATCTTTGTTCCTCTGTTCGCCAACGTCCATACCACGTTGAATACACCGGTTCTCGTCTGATCACCGAAGTTAAGCAACGTCGGGCGAGGTCAGTACTTGGATGGGTGACCGCCTGGGAACACCTCGTGTCGTTGGCCTTTTGTTATTTTTGGATCCCTATTTTGCAACAGTTTAACTATGCAAGTTGTTTTTAAAACAACTATATTGACCTGAATGCTTTCCTAATTCTACCGTGTTTCGATGCGAGAATATTATAGAACTATCTTGCCGCGACTTCGCTTGTAGCGCGACTCAGCATCAACTGTCTTGCTCGTACGGTATTGAAAGGAAAGTGATAGGTAGTAGTATTACAAAGAGTCGCGTTTCATAGTTATTCTAGACGTACTGTTTAATATTTTTAACGAACATCTGGATGAAATTCCTTTACAATACGCTATTCACAAAAATGTTTGTAAGCAACCACTTTGCTTTCATCTCAAAAATGTCACATGATTGTCCGAAGAAATGATTACGCATTTGGTTTGAAATACCAATTCAAACAACTTCTTACAATGTGATGGCATGTGCTTATGCTTTGGTATATTGTGGTTTGCCGTGTACAATTTCAAACATTGTCTTATATGCTTACAAAACTCTTTCGAGAATTTTTAAGGATGATATAAAAGGTCAAAAGTAAATAAGGGTTACTTGATACAAAGATGATGCTTTACAAAGTTTAGCTGTTAATATCAAATATCCATCTTTGAAATACCAGTGAAAGGAAAAACGTGTGTAATTTAAAATCCCAAATACATACTGTTTTTTCTTGTTTAATGTAATGCTTAATATAAAATACATTAAGGAGTTTAAAATCAGCATCATAGAATAGGTACTTGGCCCTTATTATTTTTAATTTTTTTTTGGGAATATATTAGCAGAAGTATATAACAATAAGTACATAGTGATGACGAATTTGCGAAAGTAAATTGTCCCAATAAATCAATTCAAGTGGAAATGGCATATATAAATCCCACAATAGTAATGCGATGGTACATAATAAACGGTTAAGTAATATAAGGTATGAAGGCAAATGGTACACAAGTATGAAGGAAAACTTATTCCTAAAGGGATCTATTTTAGTTGATCTTTCAACAAGTGAGTGAGGATATGACACACATAATAAAGCAAGTACTAAAATGATTTATCATACCAACCAAGCATTTTAAAGCTGGCTAGTTTTGCCGCTAATTGAACATTTTCGTTGTTCCTTCGAACCGGACGGACGTCAGAAATTCAAAAATAGAATATATTGCCTAACGACCAGGACACAAAATTAAGGTGTAAGAATTCCGAGGTGCATTCTATGTCACGCGTGGTTTTTTGCGTCCTCCCTTTAAAAGTCCACCTTGACCGATTGCGTACATCCTGGCGCGCGTCATCGAACGCTATGTGAGTCAAACGAAAGCCCCAAACAACGCTACCACGGGTTCTCTCTTCGAGTGTGTGTCGAAAAGTGAGCTTAATCACCGACACACTTAGAGAGGCAACTCACTACTTGGCGTTTTTTGATCGTTGGCATCTTACCTGCGCCCGCGCATCGTCGACGGCCCCTGCCCCCTTCTCTCTCCCATAGCCCACATGTATGAATACTACATAAAAGTGCATATTGATGGAATTTAAAAACGTCCTGAACGTTGACTGTTAAAAACACACATTTTTCATGTTTTGCTCTAAAAGTCCTCAACTAAGTATGAAATTTCTTCATAGGTCCAAAAATCAACTACCTACTATCAATGTTAAACCATTTTATGCACTCCAATCATAATACAAAAAATATGTAAGTACAAGGAAAATTAAAGCGGGTTTTACCTTCTTTGCTACAATTAGGACCCAAAACAAATTCACAGAAGTTAAAAAAACAGGTCGAAAACTCGAAAAACAATGGTCACTGAGAGGGATCATAACATAAAACAATTCGCTTTGTTTAACTGAAACCTATATAGGTTTACTGTACGAATGGCATTCAAGCACTCCGTGGTTTTTTCTTGTAAATTAAACTTCTCGTGTTATTTTCTTGTTGTTCGAAACAAATTGGGAGTAATTTGGAGACTGTATGAGCTTCAACTCATTATGTACACTTCAATTTTAGCTTATTGATGTACATACCTACTTAGTATGGTGAAAAAATCTTGAACTGCTTAGAGTTTTAGAAATTAGTGAAGTATAAAAATATTACCTGCGCCTAGTATAAATAAAGTTTCTGATAAACCAACACTGAAAGAAAAGTTAGCAACATTATTTAGTTTTAATTTAACGTTGAAAAGTGAGCCTTGCTATAATTATCTTAACAAAACTGGACTTAATCGTGTTCTAAAGTATTTATTTAATTACCTCGACGTTTTGAACGTGATATAAAATTCATGGTCTGGGAGGGACTGAAGAGTAAGTCCCGTTTTGTAATAATGTGTGAAAATCGTGTAGGTTTAAGTACCTTGCTATAATGTTTGTAGCATGCATACCTCACCTTGCATCCGACTGGGAGTTATACTTATACCCCAAAACTCACCCATCTCACCTCCAATCGACAACCCATAGTACCGCTCACACCTGCGTTTCGCCACGAGTCAAAGAAAGGCTCGCTTTCGATGTTTACGGGGAGAAATCTCTGCGCGTAGACCGGTCCGCCGCGCCAGGCCAGTCTCGCGCCTCGCGCCGTCCGCGAACCACGTACGCATACCAACGTTTTTTACCCCCAAACATTCTCCGAACTTCCCCCCTTATTCCGGGTAGTGCAGTGTTTTGTTTGTGTGTGAAGTTCCAGGATTTTGAGTGTGTTTTTGCTCGGGTACGTTGAAATTGTGTTTTTTTAACGACGCCGTCTCGCCTCTCACTGAACTCACGTTAGTAAAGCCAAGCTTTTAATTTGACTTAACTAAGATTTGGATGGGCGGTAATCGTTTACTGGTGTTGCAAGAATAGAGTCCGTTAGGAAGACGGTTTAGGTAAAAAACGCGGGGCTCCTATTACGAGCCGCGCTATAATAGAGTTCAACGCTTCTCTGCCCAATACTACCATCACGTCTCAAATCTGATGCTTTATTTTTACCTTATTGTAACTCTACCTTGTTCCTTGTTTAGTTCTTTGAATTTTGAACACGAAGTCTGGGTACTGTAGTAAAAATGTCTGTTATTAATATTATGATAGTGTATAAGTTACGTTTCTGTTATGATCCTCTTTAAAACATGCTTATTGACTTAGAACCAGATGAATGGTAGAGCCAATTAGTAGGTCATAAATACTAATTTATAGGGGTGAAATGTTTTATATAATAAGTAAGATTTAAATATAAACCTAGTGACATATATGATATTGACAAATAGAACAAAATTACCAGGTAGGGTAAACAACATGCGCTCTTCTGACTACTGAAGTAAGAATAACAAGATAACATTCACTATGCAAGTAAGTATGTATGTATACATATGTATGTTGGTTCATCTGTTCCCTCATAATCTATTTATTTTTAGCATATCTGTGGGCCACATACATGTTAAAAATAAACACTGGTCAAAATCATAACCCCTTTTTGATGACCCCGCGCGGCGAACGATGAGTCCTATGACACCTGTCATCTTAGTACATTTTACAACCTATAATCGGGAAAAGTAACACTAATAAGGGTGCTGGCAAGGCAATCAACGTTTCGGCCGACAGCTTTGAGTGTCTCTGGACGCCAGAGAACGCCAGAGTTCCAGAGAACGCCAGACTCTGGCTTTCTCTGGAACTCTGGAGTTACCAAGAAATCGGGCGGGAAATAGTTTCTGTTTATTAAGTTTAACAGTTCGGGCCTTGAATATTTTAACATATACCATTAACTTAAACATGGAAAATCCATTATCTAAAGGTTAAACTTTACAACAAAGTTTAAAAGTTGTGGACTGAGTGTCTTGACTTGTGTCCGTTAAAAAAGTTGAGTCCCCCAAAGGGGCAACTATTGGACATTTACCTGAGATTGAGATTATGAAATCACAATGAAACATTTGTACATGACATGATGACCAGGTTGACGCAGTTTGTATACACCTACCTACTGAGCCAGACGTCCCGGGTTCGAATCCCGGCCACGGCAAATATTTGTGTGATTAACACGAATATTTGTGCTTGGGTCATGGTTGTTCTATGTATTTAAGCATATATTTATCTATATAAATATGTATATCGCCGTCTAGTACCCATAACACAAGCCCTCTTGAGCTTAATTTGGGACTAGATCGATTTGTGTGAGGTTTCTTATGTAATTTACGGTGGATTTATCCACACATTTACTCCAAGAATAATGATTACTCTAGAACAGTTACATGAAAACCTCATAATTTATAGCTTGACATTACTGTCCGAGAGTAAACTTTATTCTTGGTTCAGAGTTCTGGGGTAACAACATAAAAAAACGTTGGCATTCTATTAAAATACCTACGAAACGGCACAACTACTCACGTCGTAAAAGTAAAATATCGCTCGACACGTTTGTAGATTCATCATCAGGAGAGCCGATCAGTCGCGGCGGCGACCAACCAAGTGCTGCAGGTAGGTAGGTTTCGTAGGTATTTCAATATGTCTGAGACTCACCGTAGTTTTCAAGTAAAATGGGCATTCTATTTTTAAATTTTGTTGAAAATACAAACTGTAACCGTATGTCCAGTATTGTCCATGGCTTAACAAAAAAGATGTATTCATCACATTTGCTTGTAAAAGATGGTATTACATGCAGGCGTACTGAAGGACAAAGGCCTATATAGTTCCCGCGGGAGTTATAAATTGTTATAACTCCCGAGGGAGTTATGGTTTTAGTTTTAAAAATATAATACGCACTTGCAGACTACTTCAGACTAAGGAGGTTTCAACTCAGCCAAGGTTTTTTGTTGTATCAACAAAACTTGCCTATCAGCAAATTTTATTGTGTATTGAATTAATATGGTATATGTAACTGCATTAATATTTATGTTTTACAATTATTTAGGTGTATTTTGCAATTATTTTATTAAATTTAATTTTGAATTATCATTACAATCTGACAGTATAGCCTGTCAAGTTTCTAAACTAAACGCAGTTCTTAGCATTATCTGTGGTAGACGACACAAAAAATAAGAAAAAAGTTAAATATTATTGGTTAGATACTATTTAGTTTTGTAACAAAATTACTGTTCGTATTTAAGTTTTATATATATTACGGTATTAATTATTTCCGCATAATATATTGTTAATTGTTACTTGTTTAATGACAGATAGTAAGATTCTGTGTACATTTGTTTTCTGTTTTAAGCTGATGGCCGTTTTGCCAGTGCTTATAGTAAATTAAAAAAATATATACAGAAAAAAGTGAGTTGTCAATCGTTATCGTTTAATGTTTATTTTTTACTTATTTATTTGTTATATACTCCCAAATGTGATGAAAAATATTGTGTGTATGGCGGGTAGTAAGGGGATTACAAACTCAGGACATTAAAACTGCCGTGCAATACTTAAACAACAGTAAGTGCTACTTTTGCGATTTTTTGTTTTTTCTTGATCGTAAATCACCGTGTCAAGACGCACACATGTATATAGTCCACGTGCGATTATGACAATGGGAACATATCAAAATCGAAGCCTCCATGTACAGTAAATCAGAAGAATTTAGTAAATTATTGAGGTAAAACTAACTAAAATGCCGTAATAGAGTTGTCGGCTGTGAATTTTTAGCCTTCACTAATTAAAATACAGTAAAGTTCTCCTGTCAATCGTAAATTAACTTGTAAACAGAAGTTAATACTTACGCCAAAAACTGTTTAAAATACAGTACAATATAAATGTTCTAAAATATTTGTACTGTGTTTGGTATTTTAATGATTTTTCAGCATAATTACTAATTAAAATGCAGTAACAGTATTTCCTTACTATAATTTAAGTGGTCGAACAGTCGTAAATAAGAGAGCAAAATACAACCTAAAGTACAGTACTAAGCTCACTTACTGTGACTTAAACTGTCGTTTGGCTATTTTTAAATGTGTTTACTGCAAACATGACTGCGATTTACTGTAGATTAGGTTGAATTTTGCGCTTCAAACATAAAATGGTTCTAAAATACTTTGAGCCAAGCCACACTTTCATGTCTGATGACTCCTTCCACCACAATGTCGAGCAAAATTTACTTCAAAAAATGCGAAAAGTGTTCGTTTTTGGAGTTTTTACTCGAGCTTGTAACCCCTGGAAAAGTACAGTACAGGTAAAATCTATGAATATATCAGATTTCTATGATTTCAAATCGCACATTTCTCTACAGAAGTTGAATGATTGATAACCGTGGAAATCGAGTCTATTTAAAAGACATTGTCGAAGCCATGGTACAGAGGGGGCAGATATTGTTTATTTCGAGTCGCAAGAATACGCCAAATTAACATGTCTGAAATAAAATAAAAACTGTGCCTAAAGGTGTCAATTTAATCAAGAAATTTAATCTTTAAAAAGCTTTGGCAAATAATGTCCAAATTTAGTAAAAAAATCATTCCAAGTCTATTTAAATTGACTTCTGTTTTGGAAAAAATACCTGTTACTGCAGGCTCAGGTGAAGAAGAAGATTTGACAAATACAATACAAATACTCTTTATTGCACACCATTGATTTTGCGTTTGAAGACAGAGTGAAGATGTGTAAGTTACATATACTTAGTCTGTGATTTTTTTTATTACTAGTATTTTTATTCAGTAGCCTTACCCGAACATTTCAGTGTCACGTCGGTGTCAACCTCGTGGTAAGGCTACAGCATGTAGACGAGAAGAGAGAGAGAGACGTTAAATTTGTATGCAACATAGTCACAAATTGGTATCCTGCCTTGTCGCCGAAATATTTTCATAAACTGATTTATTTGCCAAACTGTTTCATTTCCCAACTCACGATTTTCTCTTAAAACAAAAAAATCTCAGTGTATTTTTTTATGCTCTTATAGAAAACAGTTGGTTAGGTTAGATTTGTTTTATGAAAGATCCGAAAAAAATATGGTTTCAGAGAAAATCGTGAGTTGGGAAATTAAACAGTTTGGGAAGTGATACTTTGGACAATTTTTAGCCAAATATGTGTATTATTTATAAACATACCTTATTTGTACCACGACGTGTTGGTATCTCGAAGAACTCAATCAATATAAATACTAAGTAAATTGCAGTAAATTGTTATGAATACTGTACTTTAGTCTGCAATTAATTCAAGTAGCTATTAGTGTACGAGGGTTATTTGCAGTAATCCGCTTTTTTACTGCACTTTATTCTGCATTTATTGTGTTTTTAGTTCTTTTCGAGAGTACAGTAAAACTATAAAAAAAATTAAAATAGCAATAATTTATTCAATTATTGTTAAAATAAAAAAATGTTCACGTATTCATATTTCATGTATTCCGTGCTATATTTTGATATTCAAGTATTTGTAAATAATCATCGAGAACACCAAAAAAACCGGTTTGAAAGGGTTTTTTGCGTTTTTCTCGAAACTCACTTTTTGCACTTACTGTTGTTTAAGCATTGCACGGCAGAAAAGCCCTCCGCCTTCGGCGTCGGGCTTCTAATAGTCCTTCGTTAGTAATCCCCTACTTACTACCCTTATGACACAATATACTATTAATGGATCTGTAGATTGTTAAAGCTTATACGCTTCGTAATTCACGTGGATATTCGAAAACGAAGGCCATTTAGCACTTGAACTCAGCGTTAACGCCTACGCTACTTTCTCAACTTAAGACAGGATATTATTTACCTGATGTCAGCGTACTCAACAGAAGCGGTGTAGGTAACAGCTGAACAAGCCAGTAGAATAATACATATATTAGTTATTATAGCTGTTAATATACTATTGTAGTTATGAAAACCTGAAAAGGAGCGTCTATAAAACGTACTTAAGAATTAATGTGTTCATCTATGAATTGACATGTATCATGTTAATTTTTAGGGTTCCGTACCCAAAGGGTAAAAACGGGACCCTATTACTGAGACTTCGCCGTCCGTCCGTCCGTCCGTCCGTCCGTCCGTCCGTCCGTCCGTCCGTCTGTCACCAGGCTGTATCTCAACAACGGTGATAGCTAGACAGTTGAAATTTTCACAGATGATGTATTTCTATTGCCGCTATAACAACAAATACTAAAAATAAAATAAAATAAATATTTAAGGGGGGCTCCCATACAACAAACTTGTTATAGATTATATATATATGTATAGGTACGGAACCCTTCATGCGCGAGTCGGGCTCGCACTTGCCCAATTTTTTGATGTTGTTGCATGGAGTAGCCAAGAAAATCCGTCTTGTTATGTTATAGACACATGGAACGTTTCGTATCTGTAAACAATAATACTTATATTAGTTATTATAGCTGTACCAAAATTGGCTATGTCAGTCACCTGAGAACTTCCAGTGTGTCAGATCAGAACGGCCACTGTGTCAGAGCATCCACTGTATCAGAACGTCCACTGTGTCAAAATGTCTACTGCGTCAGAACATCCACTGTGTCAGAACGTCTATTGTATCAGTACGTCCACTGTGTCAGAACGTCCACTATGTCAAAATGCCCACTGTGTCAGAACATCCACTGAGCCAGAACGTCCACTGTACCAAAATGTCCACTGTGGCAGAACGTCCACTGTCTCAGAATGCCCACTGTCTCAAAACGTCGACTGTGTCAGAACGTCCACTGTACCAAAATGTCCACTGTGTCAAAACGTCCGCTGTCTCAGAATGCCCACTGTGGTGTCAAAATGTCCACTATATCAAAACTCACTTAATCTGAATACCCACTGTATTTAAAGAGTATATTAAGAAGTTACCGAAATAAAAAATACTATCAAAGTTTACTACCGAGCTGCAATATGTATCATTATGATTCAGTATCAATGTCCGAGAAAGTAACAGAAATAGGTCAGAATTTATGTGTAGGATGGACTGTTTGGTAGATAATATGGTGGACCTTTTGGCAGAGTGTACCTTTTTACAGAGATGGCCTATCGATACAGTCGACCATTTGATAGAATGGACAATTTGGTAAAGTGGTCATTCTAATACAGTGGACTCTCTGACACAGTGGACGTTCTGACACAGTGGACGTTTTGACACAGTGGACGTTTTGACACAGTGGACGTTTTGACACAGTGGACGTTTTGACACAGTGGACGTTTTGACACATTGGACGTTCTGATACAGCGGACGTTCTGATACAGTGGACGTTCTGATACAGAGGATGCTCTGACACAGTGGACGTTCTCATACAGTGGATGTTCTGATACAGTGGACGCTATGACACAGTGGACATTCTGACACAGCGGACGTTTTGACACAGTGGATGTTTTGACACAGTGGACACTGGACCCAAAGGTTCACAGATAATATCTTCAAAATAATAATGCAATGTTCTTGCATAGGTATACTGCGTACTTATACTCGAGAACAAATATTCCGAGTCGCCGACCCCATGTTCCTCGATTACTCAGACGGCGGGACCGATAAAAAAAAGACTTTTTATTTGTCAAGGCTTATTTTCTAGTTAGTCCCACTGTCATTAGATGAGGATCTGATGTTAGTATCCTGGAGAAATCGAAGGTATCTTATAGCCCAGGAGTTTTTCAACCCACCCCATATTGCGAATTTTAGTGGTTATAATGTATTTTACTGGCAACGACAAACTTTGGTAACTGACGTTGAAAGTCGGTGAATGTCACAAAATATTAGGATATAGGATTCAGTATTTATTTCTCAAGAAGAACGAAGGATTGAGCCGCATTCCGGTAGACAATGTTTTGAATTTGGTTAATGACAAATCCTTGACAAATCGCTAGTGACGTTTACTAATGCAAATATATGACATATGCACATTATCGCCATATGAAAGCCGTTTGAAGCGCCACTATCCCTGGGCCGGACCGACGCTTGTTATGCTATATAATATCGGTACGCCTATCGTGGTAGTTACGCCACTGGAATTGGTGCCAAACCAACGAAATAAACGCCTGACGAATTTCACTGGATGACTCACTAGAGTCTTCATTGTTGCATCATAATTATCATAATATTCACATCTTGACGCCTACATTCGTATTGTTTTCCGATCGAACCTTTACATTGTCTATATTTGTATACAAACTACAATATGTGGCTAAATAAACATTCAGGTTTATTTTCTGTTTGGTGAGGCATATATGGCTAGGTATTGTGCTTTGAAATATTTCCAAATAAGCGATGTCTCAGGTATATCGCCTTTAACTATCATTAAAATGCGATCTTTGCTGTTCGAGTAGCATAAGGGTCAATTGCAAAAAAATTGTACATAGTTAAGGGCTTTAATTAAAACAATGTTAATTGATTCCTTTGTGTGACGAAAGTTACCCATACATTTTGTATGACTAACTTTCGTCACACAAAGGAAGCGATCGTATTTAATGTTAACTTACGCCTTTAACTATGTACAATTTTTTTGCAATCGACCCATAAAGTGATATTTCACGTTACTACTCGGTCAACTTAAATGAGGCGTAAAATTGACGCGACCGGGTTGACGGTCGCCACTTCGGAGATCTTTCCGAGATATCAGAGAGATATAAGTATATGGAATTGGGGCTTAGGGCCTCGGGGCCCAATTCCATTGACCTAGATGATCGATTATGCCAGGAGCATATCATCGTAACAGGGTCGGTACAAAGCACAAATAGGTTTTGGTTATAAACGGTTGGTTAACAAATAGGTTGGTTTTTGCTATTGCATTAATGTGATAATTGCCAAGTTGTCATATAACTGTATCGCGTATTTTTTGTAGTCTCAAATATTTTGCCAGTTTTCTAAAATAACTGTAACACAAAAGTAAAAGCCTGTCAGCGAATCTGCGACGAATCAGTTCCGTTACTCATACGTTAGTTATTTGGTCACTTTCGTTTGTTACTAGCACTTTTCTTTTTCGTCAATAGTTAGTCGAAACAATCAGTGTGTGCTATTAGCAAACATACGTTTTTGAGAATGGTTTTAGTGCGGTAAATCTTTCGATACGGCCATTTCATGGCTATGTACAGTGGGTGAACTGTCAGAATACTATTCGCGTTTTGTTCCTGTCTCGCTTGCTCTTACGCGATCCAGATAAGAACCTCTCAGTTTTCACCCAAGCCCGAATGGCAATCTGAGCTTACAGACTACACAACGTTATATGTTTTTATGACAGGAAATAGTCGGTCTTTTTCCTATTTTTATGCCAGTACGATAATTTCACTTGTTTTATTTAAACTCTATTGCACGTAAAAGAAAATACACATTATGGTGAACTAAACCTAATGCCATAAGGCATTTTCTTCCGGTCAATGATTAGGTTAAGACACTTGCCGCGCGACATAGCATCGCCTGTCACTCTCTCACAGTACAGCGAAGAAAGAGATAGGTAATATTTCTACCGCGAGAAAGAGTCACAGTTCTGCTAGAGGTCCAGGATCACTCCTGCACCTCTAGCACAACTGTCAGAAGCGACTATTTCTCGCGCGAGATCATTGCCTGTCTCTTTCTGTACAGTAATGTGAGAGGGTGACAGACAGCGCTATGTCGCGCGACAAGAGTCGCGAAGTATAGTTGTTCTAGACGGGCTGTTGTGGGACAATACAGGCAGGTAACCGTAAATTAAATAAAACAGTTTTATTTTGATATTTATGAATGCCACACGCCACATAGCGGCAGATTTACCCAGAAATAAAAACCAAACGGTAATCATTCGTAACTTTATAAACATCCGCTCGCAAAAAACTGTTAGATTCGCGCCGACATTACCAATAATCAACCCACTTCTCAGCCACAATAGATATTAAACTTCATTTCTCAGAAGATTGGACTGAAATGCTCGCGTTCACTGCATCGTTGCTTCACGTTGACTATATCGGGCTCGTGAGAAATAAAATGTCTAGCTTAGATCTATCGTTGTAACAGGGCCATGTTGCTTAACTGTAAGATGGTTTTCTCACTTGTACAATACAGTACAGAAATATTTACGAACCAATCAGTCGATAAATTGTTGTTAAGAGGAGTAATATTTATATTTCGACTACGGCTTGCTGTAGACGTGTTTTAATCATTATTAAATTATACCAACAAAATCGCAGACATAGAATCATACCAGTGAGGTGAGATTATTCTTTAGAGTAATTTGATCCCATGATGCTTGTTATTCCAGTACGTTTAGCATAACTCTTTGTCGCGCTACAAATACTATCTGTCACTTTCCTTTGAATACCGTGCGAGCAAGACAAGTAACTAAGTCGCGTCAGGATATGCTAACCCGGCAGTGTGTAGAAAAAACGAAAGTATAGGTTTAATTTTAAATCGGGCACAAAAATATGAACTTGCAGTTCGTCCTTAAGAATAAATAAGACGGTTCTGGTAATGAGCTTTTAACACGGAAAATATATACATTTTAAGAGGCGTTGACCTCCTTTGCTATCGAGTTGGCCTAATATGGTTTCGTTTATCACGCGATCAAAAAATGATAAAACATCCGTCATGCTTGCACTCACATGAGGTCACCATCACCAGCCCCTCTAGCACAACTGTCACACGCGACAATTTCTCGTGCGAGATAATTACCCGTCTCTTTCTGTGCAGTAATGTGAGAGAGTGACGGGTAGCGCTATGTCGCTTGTGTGCTAGACGGGCAGCCCATCTAGCACAAAAATGCTTCGTGACTCTTGTCGCGCGACTTAGCGTCACCCGTCACTTTCTCACAGTATAGTTCAGTAAGAGATAGGTAATATATCTCACGTGAGAAAGACTCGCGTTTCATACGCGTTTGGCTCGGTTTGTAGACACCTGCCTACTGAGTCGGCGGTCCCGGGTTCGAATCCCGGCCGGGGCAAATATTTGTGCAAAATATTTGTTCTCGGGTCATGGATGTTATCTATATATGTATTTATATATTATGTATATCGTCGTCTAGTACCCATAGTACAAGCTTTGCTTAGTTTGGGACTAGGTCGATTTGTGTATGATTGGCCCTTAATATTTATTTATTTATTTATTTATAGTTCCGCTAGACTGTACGTCTTTCTATGACACGCGGAGGCTGGAGGCAATACGTCTTTTGATGACATCTTAGGAACGCAACACTTTATACCTATTCGCTTTCCGTTATAAATGTATAGTGCCAAACTTTAGTTGGGGGTATGGGCGGTCTTAAATTGTTGCATTTCTACGACGTCATTAAAGTGGCGGATCTTTATTTTTTGTCGTGTGATAAAAGCAACCATCACAGTCCGCTGACATACGTTTACCAACGTTACGTAACTATTTAATATGCATTTTACGCTTGACATTGGCAACGTAACCAAATGCACCATCTACTTATGCAAGGGATTAACATGCGACACTCGCGCGTCAACCTCCGGGACACATGCAAATTCCAAGATGGCTGCGGCGAGAGCCTAGCGCCATTTCACGAATCCGGTATCGCGTGATTATGGCATGGCATAATGCGGGCCTATGATGGTTGCTTTTATCATGCGATAAATAATGTCACTTATTTATCGCATCCGTTGACAAAATGCGAGTGTGAGTGACAGATGCTTTGTCATCTCGTGATAAACGCAACCATCTTAGGCCCCGCTGGTGATCCTTTTGATCCAGGATCTGTGGCCTACAGTAAGGACTGCTCTATAACTAATGTATAGCCTCTGAAGTCAATCGCCGGTCAGATTGTGAATAAAAAATAACTGTATTTGGATGAGGATTTTTGAACATCATATGAATGAAGATTTAGAAGTTCCCATAAAAATGCACAGAAGTTCTGTTACAGAACTAAAGTCATGCACAAAGCTAATGAACGACCAATAAAAGAGGTAGGTACCTACTAGGTATGGTATGAAAAAGGAGCTATGTTAAACATAGTACTGTGTTTAACATAGCTCCTTTTTATGTAATCACTTAAAACGCCCAAAGCAAAATATTATGGTCTTCTGTTTAAAGTCATTTCCAAGGTCAAATTATTGAAAGCCTGCCGGTACCTGTAGATATACCGTCGGGTCTACCCAGGTAGGCCAAAAAACGTGCAATTTTTAACACGTTCCCTCAATTCAGCTTAATGGTATAATAACCCCAATGAGGCCTCTTAATTGCGTAATGATTATAAAGAGCATTTAAACGTCGTTAATTATGGATGACAGTATTTGCTTATCAGTAATTTGGGTAGTAAATAATAGAATAAATACAGACTTTTTATTCTTTTGATCATAGCGAAAGCGCATAGATAGGTACATTATTCTTATTTAAACTATGAATATAAAAATTGTGGTGTACCCACATTAAACAAAATGAGACATTACATGTTTCATAAATTTATTATTCTAATTGTCAAAGTAACTTCGTGTGAGTAAATAATTAGCAACATTACAGTTTTTTAATCAGGCTTTTTTTCTTAAAAATTCTAATGAAGGATAAAAAATGATAAAATATCCATTTCTTTACATTTTTTACGTGAAATCGAGGAATCTCCTCAAGTATTATAGGCACATCTATGACGATTTCGGTGTTTTTAGGGTTCCGTACCTCAAAAGGAAAAAACGGAACCCTTATAGGATCACTTTGTTGTCCGTCTGTCCGTCTGTCAAGACCCTTTTTCTCAGGAACGCGTGGAGGTATGAAGCTGAAATTTATATCAATTACTCAGGTCTACTGTCCCTTGAAGCTGTGAAAAAATCAAACTTCTAAGCCAACGCAATCAAAAGATACAGCCGTTTATGCCGCAAATTTTCGACACTTGCAAGGGAATCAAAACCTACAGGGTGCTTCCCGTGAACTCAGAATCTTGAAATTTGGTACGAAGCAACGTCTTATAGCATAGATAAAGGAATAATTACGAAAACCATAATTATTTTTTTTAATACCTAACTTTGCACCTAATTTATATGGGGCGCTATACATACCAGGTGCAAACTTAACTTAACCACTTAGGGATGGAAAGTGTTTGTACGGAACCCTCGGTGCGCGAGTCCGACTCGCACTTGGCCGGTTTTTTTTTTATAGTTACTCGTTCAGTTGTTCCCGAAAATACAATTTCTTCTCGTTGAACTCGGTTATTTTTTATGAAAAAGTGATTATTCTGCCTTCATATCAGTATACTGGCATACAAGTTCTCTGAAGAAAACAAGACAATACCGTAGTAGGTACTTTTTTTTTCTATGTTAGTATTTTATAGACAAAATAAACAAGCTATAACACCATTTGATTTCTGACGACATGTTAACGTCGTATATCCTAAACACGCCAATGCAAGTGCAAGCTAACACTCTGAAAATAAAGTGCATATTCATACTAAGGTTCCGTGAGATATGCTAGAAACCAAGAGATAGTCGGTCACATCTGAGCTAACAAGATGTAATTAAATATGCGACCGCATTCACTACGCTCTAGTTTGGTAGATTTCTCCGAAAATACCGTAAAACTTACACATATATGCTATATTAACTGGTATACTTTTACATTAATGCGCCCAGACTGAATTGATTAGATGAAATGCTTTCAATCTGATATACATACTATGTCAATTACGTTTAAATTAATTATAAGTATTATAACGATTATAATGGAGGCAAAAAACAATGTTGACGATTATTCAACTTGTCATTGTTTATGTGCCATGCTGCCATGTATTTAATACATAGGTATGTATAAACATTGGCAAACCACACAGAAATCGACCTAGTCCCAAAGTAAGCTTTAGATGGCTCTAGCAGGCTTGCGTTATGGGCACTAAACGCCACTATACAAACTTATATAGATAAATATATACTTGAATATATAGAATACATCCATGACTCAGGAACAGTAAGTATCTCAGTTCATCACACAAATATTTGCCCTTGCCAGGATTCGAAACTAGGACCCGATAGACAGCTGCACTACCTCTGCACCAAGCCTGTCGAAACGACACAAAAATATGTCGATTTAAACACCTCTCCAGGACTCAGCTGTCTGATATAGAAGAGTCCTTATTAAGAGTCTTTATACGGAAATACGTCAAACCTATGATCATGGGGCGTCAAAAAAATCGATTGAAGAGTCACGTTGTAATGTTTCATCTGAAGCTTACCCTAACTCTAGAGCTATCCTGAGTCACGGGACCACCAAATTGTAATGCTTCTCAAGACCATCTGCTAAATAAATACATCCTGGGAACGAGCACCAACTTGTAATATATCAACGACGAGCTACCTATTAAATACTATGAAAATGCACCTACTGAAATGTACCTACGCCTAAACTAAAGATACAGGTTCTACACCTGCTTCACCCTCGCCACTAAACTCTACTCCTACAACGACTACCTAGCCTTCCAGAACCTACAACTAACCAAACCTAGATATGAAAAGATCTTCATAACAATTGAGCTTGAACATTTCTTATTAACTAATGGCCAAATGTGATCAGTAAAACCGTGTGAAAGTCTAGATGGTAGGAACCTACGTTGAAGTAGTAACTCAGTTTCTTTAAAGGGAAATTTAACCGTGATGTGTCGCTAAGTGCTTCCGTACCTATATACTGTGCTATGCTACTATGTATTTCCAAATAAATGTGTATTCTCTTACTTATTTAATGCAAGCTTCTCCTATTCTACTGCTACCTTGGTTCTTTGTACTAAATTGAGTTTCTAACTTAACTTAATGCTATCTATCCTCAAAATATAAACTGTTACTTCCTATGTGGGCTAGCCAACAAAATAGCTATAGTTCCTATAGCAAGATTCAATATGAAATATTATAAATACTCTTATAAAAATATTATTAATTCTATAAAATTCATCCAATCCATAGTTAGGTATAGTTTTACTAGATTACTCTATGTAACAATAAAGATCAGTATGTGAATCAAATCAATTATTATTAGGATTCCGAAATGAGGGGTAACTTAGTTTTTAAGATTGCATGTTCTTACTCCAGGATGATTAGAAATCATTCGTCTATGTACAATATGAAACTACACTTCATTACCAATCTATAATTAGATGGAAGTTACAGGATCTTTGAAATTTCATTATGAATTTAATTAATCTTAAGTTTTCATATTTGACAAAAATTAGGTAATTTTGTTATTATAATCTAATCTGGGAAGATGGTATACATCCCTTAAATAAGTTATAGTAGGACAATCAGAGGTGGATTAGACCTATGCAATAAGTAGTAAGCTGCTATAATCACCACAACTAAAAAAAAAAAACTAGTAAGGACTAGATTATAGTATAATAGAGAAGGTATCTCTATTGTGTAGAAAAAAAATAAATATAAATTTTTGTTAATGGTCCCCTACCACCCTAAATGCGCGGAGAGTGTCACTGAACGCTCTACCTATCTATTCCTGAGAAGCAAATCGAATTAAAGCGTTCAGCTAGAGGATGGGGAACTCCGCACCTATTCTAAACTGAACAAACCACTGTGGGATCTCATCACATCTATGCATGACGTCCTAGCCTACGGCATAGTGTCAAGGATCCATCTTTTTGGGGAAGCCTTTTGGCGCAGGCTTCTTTACGTTAACTACACAAGGCCTATTTTAAGGATTTTACCTACCTATTTAACTAGATAAACATATGTGATGGTTGTAAAACTATTATAATTCAGAAAAATAAAGTTATAATTGTATTTGTAAGAAGTCTAATACACTACTCCTTCCTAGTAGGTTTGAACCCTTCTAATGAGTTCTAGAACTGGGTTTTCGTTTGACCATATTCATAAATGTAGTATATCCTTGAAATCATGAAGACTATTGTGCCTGTTCGTAGTATCTTTCAACTTTCGACTGACTTATTCTGATAAGGGAATTCTTTTACGCCCTGTGATATAAATTAATTCAATTCTGGGATCTGTGATGTAAATACGGGAACGAATAACTTTCATTATTGCTATCCATAAGTCCCCGGCTTTTCTTAGCAATTTACACTTCAGATTCTCCACATCCAGTCTTAGGAATGCTTTGTATTTCCACACTATACAACGATCCACAATTTCCTTATCAAAATTATAATAAAGTTTAAAATTACTTCTGTTCATTGAAAAAGCGATTATCTACTGCCAACTGACTCAACTTTACCTCAGTGATGCCATTCTATCGCTTAAGCTATACCAAAGGTTCATTACTTTAAATCATAATCGGTAAGTTCTAATTGATTATTCCTTTAATTTAGGTGTTAAATATCTGGTTGGCCTAAATAACTGGTTCCCTATCCCCAATCTTTACAAACCGCCACTAGACTCTGTTCTTCCCCTACTAACTTCCCGGGTCATAACCACTTAAGAATTTAATAGTTCAACCTCTTAACCACTATACCTAACAAGGTTAAAATAATTTGAATAAATGTTATGCTAGTTAATGACGATTGACCGATTGCTCAGTAGGTAAAGATCCCCGTCCTAATGTTCCTATTAAGGTGTACCTATCGCTAAACCCTGTTCCCTAGCTAATACAAAGAACACTAGAGACCTAGGTCTCATATTTATATTTAAACGTGTATGGGGCCTAGCTAAGCTAAACTGTAAGTTCGGGAGATTAACCCGAGGATGTGGCTAACATCAGTGTATTTAAGCCCCCCCCATGTGGCTAATGAGACGCCGGAAACATGGAGTAGCTTGCCCTAATATGTGTATATAAGCAGATATATAAATATATAGTTTATGAGACCGAGCCTGGAGGTCCGTTTGGCTTCAGCGAGCGCGGAAAGGCCCGCATGTCCATCACGTGTGGTCCTCGCTTTCACCAAACAAAACTATCCACACTCGTAGGCTATTCACTGCACTTATATATGGCTAGTGTCCGAATCGCCTAATTCGGATAAAACTAGAAGAGTCTGAAAGATATTCGTTTAACAGCCGCAAGGTTAAATATCTTTCACCTGGTAACCATGTACCAAAACACTATTTCTGGCATGTGACTAAGCTTAATATCCTTTAAAACAACAGAAACCCCACTAAATTTCAATAGGCAAATATAGTTTCAAAGACAATCAAAACCCCAATAGAAATTCCCCTTAGAATTAATTTTAATACCTTAACTGCCAGAAAACAATGTTACTCGGACGAAGTCCCAAACAAAAAGAATCCCCGTCCATTAAGCCGTTGCCTATTTATAACCAATATCTCCCGACATTCCAGATATTCTAGACTTTTCAGACTATCCAGACTTTCCAGACTTCAACGACTTTCGCGTCATTCGCGACATTCCCGACACGTCACGTGACCTAGCCCCCGCCCTCCAAGCGTTGTATATGGGATTTTGATTCTTATTTGGTCTAAATAAAGCTCAACTCCTCTGTTGTCAATTTGTGAATATCAACTTGCTATTTTTAAAGTGGTAGCATGTTTTAGTTATAGGAATGGTTTTATTTGCTTCCGCAAACATTCACACTATTACTCATATTTTGCACTTGTATTGCCTATATCTAGTAAATGATAATTTTAGTATGAGCTTGATGACGTATGATGCTAATATGTCTTAAATTCGATGATGATAATGATGATGTGAGTATCACGATGATGATATATGTTTATATGATGGCGGGCACATGACGAGATCATGTGAATCGCCACAATCGCCCCCCTGCGAAAGTTTGAAGTGGATTGACATCGTCAAATAACGTAGAACTTCGCATTCCCCTTATTAAATTGTAAAATAATTAAAAAAAAACAATATGTATATTTATATATGACAATTATTCTTAAAGCAAATAACATTTTGTGATAATCTTGGATATTCTAAATCCGTTAGTATTCGTACCCTTAAGTGTGTGTGTGTTTAAACCGATACTTGGGAAGTCACTTGTGTATTAAATCAGAATTCAAACCATAGAATAATATCATTGAATCGTGAATATATTTCTCCAAATCTCGACCACATCGTAAGAAGTGTTTGGTTGTGAGTCAAACAAGCCCTATTAGCTCGGTTTTGCCTAAACACCTCAAACTTGACCTGCCCATTGCTCAGCCTTATTTGCGAATTCACCTTGTACGAATTCTTCGATGAATTGACAAAACTCTCTTCAGACAACATAGCAAAGATCTTTGGTATAGATACTGAATATTCATCCTTACTTCAATTCAATAACTGATTCCGATTTCAAATTCTTCTCCAAAATCACATGCGACTCTCGTTTCTCGGTGCGTGTTATCACATCAAGAATAAACAAGCCAATTTCAGCTCTATAATCATACAATTGTGTTTTTTTTTTTTTTTTTTCTCGTAAGACTATAGACTTACTAGTCGAATTGTGAAATAATGTTTCATTTCAAAATTATGCTAAATAATACTATTATACCAGAGGTTCATACAAATATATCAATTCAGTTTTATCCTGCCTTTACGGATAAACCAATCCACAATTCCTTTTATTTAAAAATATACAGTTGGCCAATCTATTTGTTGACATGGGTGTGTGTGAAACCTGCACGTTCCTGCCCGTGCTCGTAGAAGGTTAGCCCGTAGGCCATGTAAAGTATTGTTTTGCACAAACTACCGCACAATCGGTCTCAAATCGAAACTTCGATTTACTAAGCCTAACTTCTAAGTATGTGCAAACCAATTGATGTCTTTAGAAAATACTCCCGTTCGTACCTCTAAAGATAGTAGACCCCCCCGTTTTGGACCCGAATACTTTCGAACTTAGCTTGAATACATATAGACAACATCCAACTCAAAAGGTCCACTCACTCCTGTTCATTCTTATCATATCTTTCATCCATCACACAAGCATACATCGCGCACTAAAACATTTCCATACGTCACACTAACAGGCTCCTACATTCATTTTTTCGCATTGACTTAGTCAGAAGAACATCACCCACTATGTATTCAAAATCCATACTACTTTACTTTCCTATAATATCCCAAATTCCCCTTTACTTCTTTCATCAAAATCAAAATAAAGATTTTCTCTAATATAAATAATAAAATTGACCATCCACTTCACACATTTCGTATTTTTGTTATACTCTAATAAAACTCGTAATTTTTCAATTCACCCCTAACTACCCTTTTGAACTTATCGAATATCAATTCATTAAAGAACCCCAAAATACGTATTAATGGAAACGATCCATCCCACAAAACATTCAATTAAATATACTACTAACGACCCCTAGTGGAATTTACTTAAAACCATATTCAAACCTCAACTTACAAATACCTATACTGCAGTACAACTTATATATGATGATATCACGATCGTCTTTAAAATTTTCGTCGGCAATCGATTCCTTAATTGATCTTAACTTAATACTCCTATTGAATATTAGCTTTAGACTGATAAATCACCGAATTATTTGTACGTTGTTTAATTAAATAATATATAAATAAATATTTAACTATTCTTTATAAATACAACGTAAATTTTACGAACTAGGTAGGTGAATCTATACTTTAACAGTAGTTACCATTTATGACAACTTATTTCTTTAACATGTTAACACTGTTGTCAAACATTATCATACTACCGCGCATTCCGTCCGCTCACTATGACCCCATTCGAAGAAATTTTATTAAAATTCCCCATACTTTGGGACAAAAAGTATTTGAACAATAAGGACAATAAGTTACGAAAGGTCGCGAAAGCCGAATTACTCAGGATATGTAACTTGCAATCAGACATAGCCCTAACTTCAACCGACATCCAGCGCAAAATTAATAGCTTCCAAAGGAAGCAACTGCGCCATAGCAAGAAGGTAAATACAATTTCCTCTCCCGTTCTTAATGCTAACTTAAATTGTTGAAATATGTTTACATCATATAAAAAGGAAATGTACCCCGTTCCATCTACCCTCTTGCATTCTTAAAAGGTACAGTACTTGTAATTTGTTCCTTGCCTCACCCCCCCTTTTTTTTTTTTTTTTCAGCAATTAACCAAACCATTGGTACCACGCCCTGAGCCGGCACCACTCCCACCGGACCTTACCAGCATCCCATCCCCATTAATTATCCCAATGTCTCCGACGTTTAGCTTTTCCCCTACAATGTTGCTGAGCGTGGAACCTGTAAGATTTCTCTTTTTCGTTCTATATGTATATATACATATTCTTTTTTTTTTATTTTTATTTTTATTTTTTTTTTTATTTTTTTTTTTTTTTTTACCCCAAAATTCGACATTTCCTCAGAAATTAAAAATGACATTAACCCCTTATAACACATTTCAGTTTAATTCAGATACCGTTGACATCGACCATCTTCTCGTAAGTTAATCATTTTCTCATTACATCTTCTATATCATCAAATAATGTTATTAATTAATAATTTTATAAATTCTTAACCCTCTCGCCTCCCTTTTTTTTTTTTGAATGTAATATAAGTAACTTGTGTTTTATCTTAATCGCTCCAGCCCGAAGCTCTAGCACCCCACCCTAATGGCGGAACTAGTGAGGGACAGACCTTGCCCGACGATATGGTAAGGTTCACCTATAAGTTTATATTCATATACACCCATGTTAAATGTCACAAATGTTTACTTTCTTTCCTTCTGTTTTCCCTTTCTTATATACTTTTATATACTATCCATCTCCTTTTATTGATTAATATTATTATTGTTATTTCTATTTCCTTATATCTAATTTCAGGACTTACTGTTGGAGGACTTGGGAGGTGAGTCCATCCTTCCGAAATGACACCATAGTTTCCTTGAATAAGACATTTTATTAACTTATTACGTTTTCTTTTGATACATCTCATGCTTGCCAAATCGTCACGATCTTTATTGAAATTCTTTGGTGATAATATTATTAATACTTCCTCGTTTTTTTTTTTTTTTCAGACCAAATTCTACCTCCCTCCTATACCAACTAAAAATGTCTGATGTAACCACTTACTTACTCCCAAACTTGATTAAATGATGTAAGTTTACATACTTTCACACAATTTAAAAAAAAGGTTTGGAGGGTTGCGAAAATGCCGCCACACTCCCCTCCATGAATGATCAACTACCCCTTGATGTCATATATTTCAAAATTAGACTACATTCTATTTACTAATTTTAATCTCTCCCCCTTTTTTTCTTTTTGTTATTATTTGTTTTTATTATTTATTATTGTATAAAACTGTACTATATTTTACTTCAATCAATAAACGCAAAGTAGATTCCCTACTTTTGTTTTGTAATTAGTAATCGTTAACCTAACTTGATTCAACAGATTTTTTATTTTATGTTCCAGATTTTTGACTATCAAGGCGAGCCTGGAACAATCCCTTAACCTGCTGATTCTGTGATTATATTGATAAATATACTTAAAAAAATTACTTTCATTTCATTTGTTACATTATGTGTAAAAAAAAAACTCAAAAATGGATCGCCCCCCCCCCACTTATGAAATCACTAACACTCCTACTTTCCTTATAATTACTATATTTAATGATTCTAACAGGTCTTATAATAAGCTAAAAGATTAATACTCAATATTGTGGCTAGGAGCCTTATACACAGTTTAACATTGTAGTTAGTCATGTTTATCGGATCTTATTCTGAAACCTTTCCTAGATTGAGCTAAAGCCTATAAATAAACCCGCGCCCCCCGAAATAATAAGTCCTTAGTATCCTCATAGTCTATCCTTAATTTCATAACAAATTTACAACACAGCTTGAACTAATAACTGATGTAAAAAAAAATTTTCACAACCTCATATTTTCTGTAGTCAAGAACAATGACATCTCTATTCTACCTCACTTAACTAATTTCCTACAAAATTCCGACTTTATATCTATATTAAAATTAAATTTATTTAAATAATCATTCCATCTCGATATCATAATCATTTACTGATAAGATAAGCGATGACACCTGTCACTTGTCAAATCAACCAACTCGAGGACGTTTCTTTTCACTCTGCCTTGCTTACGTATTTAATTTAAAAGTGAATTACCTTTTTTTTTTTTTCAATTATGCTTAAATAATATTAAATATAATATCCCTAAATATCTGAATATTATGTTATATTAATAATACGAACATATTGAGTAAAATTGCCTACGTATCTGATTGAAACTAAAGTAAGTATATTATTACTTGATATTATTATTCTATGTAACGTAAATTATTATCTAAAACTTAAATAAACCACTTATTTAATTATTAATCAGTATTAAAAATAACTTTTTGAACCATAAAACCAATCGCAACGAATTTAATCATATCTCAAATAATCCAGTATAGATACAGATAAAATAATAAAATGACTCAATGAATGAACTGTCAATTGATTACTGTTTGCAAAATATTGATTGATAAAATAATCACGTTGTTCTAATAAAAGTCTTTTGTTTCAGGTACTATTACTATGTGAAATAAGAAAAATATCGTGTGTTATATCAAGAAGCTACTCTATTCACTATAGTTTGTGTATAAATATGCAACAAAATGTGTTTCTTGACGATGTGCACAACACAACCCATCACGGCTAAATTCTCCTTTCCATTCTCACGTCAACAATTGTACCCTTGAGGGTCTCATAGTTCAAAGCTCAAGTGTTCAAGATCCCTTCAATAAAACCGCCAGCAGCGACTCCACTAAAATTCCAAAACAAATAACAATTGTCGATATACAAAGCACAAGGAGGCAGCACGGCGATCCGCTACGGCAACGACACGCCGAACTACATCGGCACGACCTCAACAGTCCCGGACTGATCCTATCCATGGTCACGGCGCAATTGTAATGCTGCATCTGAAGCCTACTAAACTCTAGAGCTATCCTGAGTCACGGGACCACCAAATTGTAATGCTTCTCAAGACCATCTGCTAAATAAATACATCCTGGGAACGAGCACCAACTTGTAATATATCAACGACGAGCTACCTATTAAATACTATGAAAATGCACCTACTGAAATGTACCTACGCCTAAACTAAAGATACAGGTTCTACACCTGCTTCACCCTCGCCACTAAACTCTACTCCTACAACGACTACCTAGCCTTCCAGAACCTACAACTAACCAAACCTAGATATGAAAAGATCTTCATAACAATTGAGCTTGAACATTTCTTATTAACTAATGGCCAAATGTGATCAGTAAAACCGTGTGAAAGTCTAGATGGTAGGAACCTACGTTGAAGTAGTAACTCAGTTTCTTTAAAGGGAAATTTAACCGTGATGTGTCGCTAAGTGCTTCCGTACCTATATACTGTGCTATGCTACTATGTATTTCCAAATAAATGTGTATTCTCTTACTTATTTAATGCAAGCTTCTCCTATTCTACTGCTACCTTGGTTCTTTGTACTAAATTGAGTTTCTAACTTAACTTAATGCTATCTATCCTCAAAATATAAACTGTTACTTCCTATGTGGGCTAGCCAACAAAATAGCTATAGTTCCTATAGCAAGATTCAATATGAAATATTATAAATACTCTTATAAAAATATTATTAATTCTATAAAATTCATCCAATCCATAGTTAGGTATAGTTTTACTAGATTACTCTATGTAACAATAAAGATCAGTATGTGAATCAAATCAATTATTATTAGGATTCCGAAATGAGGGGTAACTTAGTTTTTAAGATTGCATGTTCTTACTCCAGGATGATTAGAAATCATTCGTCTATGTACAATATGAAACTACACTTCATTACCAATCTATAATTAGATGGAAGTTACAGGATCTTTGAAATTTCATTATGAATTTAATTAATCTTAAGTTTTCATATTTGACAAAAATTAGGTAATTTTGTTATTATAATCTAATCTGGGAAGATGGTATACATCCCTTAAATAAGTTATAGTAGGACAATCAGAGGTGGATTAGACCTATGCAATAAGTAGTAAGCTGCTATAATCACCACAACTAAAAAAAAAAAACTAGTAAGGACTAGATTATAGTATAATAGAGAAGGTATCTCTATTGTGTAGAAAAAAAATAAATATAAATTTTTGTTAATGGTCCCCTACCACCCTAAATGCGCGGAGAGTGTCACTGAACGCTCTACCTATCTATTCCTGAGAAGCAAATCGAATTAAAGCGTTCAGCTAGAGGATGGGGAACTCCGCACCTATTCTAAACTGAACAAACCACTGTGGGATCTCATCACATCTATGCATGACGTCCTAGCCTACGGCATAGTGTCAAGGATCCATCTTTTTGGGGAAGCCTTTTGGCGCAGGCTTCTTTACGTTAACTACACAAGGCCTATTTTAAGGATTTTACCTACCTATTTAACTAGATAAACATATGTGATGGTTGTAAAACTATTATAATTCAGAAAAATAAAGTTATAATTGTATTTGTAAGAAGTCTAATACACTACTCCTTCCTAGTAGGTTTGAACCCTTCTAATGAGTTCTAGAACTGGGTTTTCGTTTGACCATATTCATAAATGTAGTATATCCTTGAAATCATGAAGACTATTGTGCCTGTTCGTAGTATCTTTCAACTTTCGACTGACTTATTCTGATAAGGGAATTCTTTTACGCCCTGTGATATAAATTAATTCAATTCTGGGATCTGTGATGTAAATACGGGAACGAATAACTTTCATTATTGCTATCCATAAGTCCCCGGCTTTTCTTAGCAATTTACACTTCAGATTCTCCACATCCAGTCTTAGGAATGCTTTGTATTTCCACACTATACAACGATCCACAATTTCCTTATCAAAATTATAATAAAGTTTAAAATTACTTCTGTTCATTGAAAAAGCGATTATCTACTGCCAACTGACTCAACTTTACCTCAGTGATGCCATTCTATCGCTTAAGCTATACCAAAGGTTCATTACTTTAAATCATAATCGGTAAGTTCTAATTGATTATTCCTTTAATTTAGGTGTTAAATATCTGGTTGGCCTAAATAACTGGTTCCCTATCCCCAATCTTTACAAACCGCCACTAGACTCTGTTCTTCCCCTACTAACTTCCCGGGTCATAACCACTTAAGAATTTAATAGTTCAACCTCTTAACCACTATACCTAACAAGGTTAAAATAATTTGAATAAATGTTATGCTAGTTAATGACGATTGACCGATTGCTCAGTAGGTAAAGATCCCCGTCCTAATGTTCCTATTAAGGTGTACCTATCGCTAAACCCTGTTCCCTAGCTAATACAAAGAACACTAGAGACCTAGGTCTCATATTTATATTTAAACGTGTATGGGGCCTAGCTAAGCTAAACTGTAAGTTCGGGAGATTAACCCGAGGATGTGGCTAACATCAGTGTATTTAAGCCCCCCCCATGTGGCTAATGAGACGCCGGAAACATGGAGTAGCTTGCCCTAATATGTGTATATAAGCAGATATATAAATATATAGTTTATGAGACCGAGCCTGGAGGTCCGTTTGGCTTCAGCGAGCGCGGAAAGGCCCGCATGTCCATCACGTGTGGTCCTCGCTTTCACCAAACAAAACTATCCACACTCGTAGGCTATTCACTGCACTTATATATGGCTAGTGTCCGAATCGCCTAATTCGGATAAAACTAGAAGAGTCTGAAAGATATTCGTTTAACAGCCGCAAGGTTAAATATCTTTCACCTGGTAACCATGTACCAAAACACTATTTCTGGCATGTGACTAAGCTTAATATCCTTTAAAACAACAGAAACCCCACTAAATTTCAATAGGCAAATATAGTTTCAAAGACAATCAAAACCCCAATAGAAATTCCCCTTAGAATTAATTTTAATACCTTAACTGCCAGAAAACAATGTTACTCGGACGAAGTCCCAAACAAAAAGAATCCCCGTCCATTAAGCCGTTGCCTATTTATAACCAATATCTCCCGACATTCCAGATATTCTAGACTTTTCAGACTATCCAGACTTTCCAGACTTCAACGACTTTCGCGTCATTCGCGACATTCCCGACACGTCACGTGACCTAGCCCCCGCCCTCCAAGCGTTGTATATGGGATTTTGATTCTTATTTGGTCTAAATAAAGCTCAACTCCTCTGTTGTCAATTTGTGAATATCAACTTGCTATTTTTAAAGTGGTAGCATGTTTTAGTTATAGGAATGGTTTTATTTGCTTCCGCAAACATTCACACTATTACTCATATTTTGCACTTGTATTGCCTATATCTAGTAAATGATAATTTTAGTATGAGCTTGATGACGTATGATGCTAATATGTCTTAAATTCGATGATGATAATGATGATGTGAGTATCACGATGATGATATATGTTTATATGATGGCGGGCACATGACGAGATCATGTGAATCGCCACAATCGCCCCCCTGCGAAAGTTTGAAGTGGATTGACATCGTCAAATAACGTAGAACTTCGCATTCCCCTTATTAAATTGTAAAATAATTAAAAAAAAACAATATGTATATTTATATATGACAATTATTCTTAAAGCAAATAACATTTTGTGATAATCTTGGATATTCTAAATCCGTTAGTATTCGTACCCTTAAGTGTGTGTGTGTTTAAACCGATACTTGGGAAGTCACTTGTGTATTAAATCAGAATTCAAACCATAGAATAATATCATTGAATCGTGAATATATTTCTCCAAATCTCGACCACATCGTAAGAAGTGTTTGGTTGTGAGTCAAACAAGCCCTATTAGCTCGGTTTTGCCTAAACACCTCAAACTTGACCTGCCCATTGCTCAGCCTTATTTGCGAATTCACCTTGTACGAATTCTTCGATGAATTGACAAAACTCTCTTCAGACAACATAGCAAAGATCTTTGGTATAGATACTGAATATTCATCCTTACTTCAATTCAATAACTGATTCCGATTTCAAATTCTTCTCCAAAATCACATGCGACTCTCGTTTCTCGGTGCGTGTTATCACATCAAGAATAAACAAGCCAATTTCAGCTCTATAATCATACAATTGTGTTTTTTTTTTTTTTTTTTCTCGTAAGACTATAGACTTACTAGTCGAATTGTGAAATAATGTTTCATTTCAAAATTATGCTAAATAATACTATTATACCAGAGGTTCATACAAATATATCAATTCAGTTTTATCCTGCCTTTACGGATAAACCAATCCACAATTCCTTTTATTTAAAAATATACAGTTGGCCAATCTATTTGTTGACATGGGTGTGTGTGAAACCTGCACGTTCCTGCCCGTGCTCGTAGAAGGTTAGCCCGTAGGCCATGTAAAGTATTGTTTTGCACAAACTACCGCACAATCGGTCTCAAATCGAAACTTCGATTTACTAAGCCTAACTTCTAAGTATGTGCAAACCAATTGATGTCTTTAGAAAATACTCCCGTTCGTACCTCTAAAGATAGTAGACCCCCCCGTTTTGGACCCGAATACTTTCGAACTTAGCTTGAATACATATAGACAACATCCAACTCAAAAGGTCCACTCACTCCTGTTCATTCTTATCATATCTTTCATCCATCACACAAGCATACATCGCGCACTAAAACATTTCCATACGTCACACTAACAGGCTCCTACATTCATTTTTTCGCATTGACTTAGTCAGAAGAACATCACCCACTATGTATTCAAAATCCATACTACTTTACTTTCCTATAATATCCCAAATTCCCCTTTACTTCTTTCATCAAAATCAAAATAAAGATTTTCTCTAATATAAATAATAAAATTGACCATCCACTTCACACATTTCGTATTTTTGTTATACTCTAATAAAACTCGTAATTTTTCAATTCACCCCTAACTACCCTTTTGAACTTATCGAATATCAATTCATTAAAGAACCCCAAAATACGTATTAATGGAAACGATCCATCCCACAAAACATTCAATTAAATATACTACTAACGACCCCTAGTGGAATTTACTTAAAACCATATTCAAACCTCAACTTACAAATACCTATACTGCAGTACAACTTATATATGATGATATCACGATCGTCTTTAAAATTTTCGTCGGCAATCGATTCCTTAATTGATCTTAACTTAATACTCCTATTGAATATTAGCTTTAGACTGATAAATCAACGAATTATTTGTACGTTGTTTAATTAAATAATATATAAATAAATATTTAACTATTCTTTATAAATACAACGTAAATTTTACGAACTAGGTAGGTGAATCTATACTTTAACAGTAGTTACCATTTATGACAACTTATTTCTTTAACATGTTAACACTGTTGTCAAACATTATCATACTACCGCGCATTCCGTCCGCTCACTATGACCCCATTCGAAGAAATTTTATTAAAATTCCCCATACTTTGGGACAAAAAGTATTTGAACAATAAGGACAATAAGTTACGAAAGGTCGCGAAAGCCGAATTACTCAGGATATGTAACTTGCAATCAGACATAGCCCTAACTTCAACCGACATCCAGCGCAAAATTAATAGCTTCCAAAGGAAGCAACTGCGCCATAGCAAGAAGGTAAATACAATTTCCTCTCCCGTTCTTAATGCTAACTTAAATTGTTGAAATATGTTTACATCATATAAAAAGGAAATGTACCCCGTTCCATCTACCCTCTTGCATTCTTAAAAGGTACAGTACTTGTAATTTGTTCCTTGCCTCACCCCCCCTTTTTTTTTTTTTTTTCAGCAATTAACCAAACCATTGGTACCACGCCCTGAGCCGGCACCACTCCCACCGGACCTTACCAGCATCCCATCCCCATTAATTATCCCAATGTCTCCGACGTTTAGCTTTTCCCCTACAATGTTGCTGAGCGTGGAACCTGTAAGATTTCTCTTTTTCGTTCTATATGTATATATACATATTCTTTTTTTTTTATTTTTATTTTTATTTTTTTTTTTATTTTTTTTTTTTTTTTTACCCCAAAATTCGACATTTCCTCAGAAATTAAAAATGACATTAACCCCTTATAACACATTTCAGTTTAATTCAGATACCGTTGACATCGACCATCTTCTCGTAAGTTAATCATTTTCTCATTACATCTTCTATATCATCAAATAATGTTATTAATTAATAATTTTATAAATTCTTAACCCTCTCGCCTCCCTTTTTTTTTTTTGAATGTAATATAAGTAACTTGTGTTTTATCTTAATCGCTCCAGCCCGAAGCTCTAGCACCCCACCCTAATGGCGGAACTAGTGAGGGACAGACCTTGCCCGACGATATGGTAAGGTTCACCTATAAGTTTATATTCATATACACCCATGTTAAATGTCACAAATGTTTACTTTCTTTCCTTCTGTTTTCCCTTTCTTATATACTTTTATATACTATCCATCTCCTTTTATTGATTAATATTATTATTGTTATTTCTATTTCCTTATATCTAATTTCAGGACTTACTGTTGGAGGACTTGGGAGGTGAGTCCATCCTTCCGAAATGACACCATAGTTTCCTTGAATAAGACATTTTATTAACTTATTACGTTTTCTTTTGATACATCTCATGCTTGCCAAATCGTCACGATCTTTATTGAAATTCTTTGGTGATAATATTATTAATACTTCCTCGTTTTTTTTTTTTTTTCAGACCAAATTCTACCTCCCTCCTATACCAACTAAAAATGTCTGATGTAACCACTTACTTACTCCCAAACTTGATTAAATGATGTAAGTTTACATACTTTCACACAATTTAAAAAAAAGGTTTGGAGGGTTGCGAAAATGCCGCCACACTCCCCTCCATGAATGATCAACTACCCCTTGATGTCATATATTTCAAAATTAGACTACATTCTATTTACTAATTTTAATCTCTCCCCCTTTTTTTCTTTTTGTTATTATTTGTTTTTATTATTTATTATTGTATAAAACTGTACTATATTTTACTTCAATCAATAAACGCAAAGTAGATTCCCTACTTTTGTTTTGTAATTAGTAATCGTTAACCTAACTTGATTCAACAGATTTTTTATTTTATGTTCCAGATTTTTGACTATCAAGGCGAGCCTGGAACAATCCCTTAACCTGCTGATTCTGTGATTATATTGATAAATATACTTAAAAAAATTACTTTCATTTCATTTGTTACATTATGTGTAAAAAAAAAACTCAAAAATGGATCGCCCCCCCCCCCACTTATGAAATCACTAACACTCCTACTTTCCTTATAATTACTATATTTAATGATTCTAACAGGTCTTATAATAAGCTAAAAGATTAATACTCAATATTGTGGCTAGGAGCCTTATACACAGTTTAACATTGTAGTTAGTCATGTTTATCGGATCTTATTCTGAAACCTTTCCTAGATTGAGCTAAAGCCTATAAATAAACCCGCGCCCCCCGAAATAATAAGTCCTTAGTATCCTCATAGTCTATCCTTAATTTCATAACAAATTTACAACACAGCTTGAACTAATAACTGATGTAAAAAAAAATTTTCACAACCTCATATTTTCTGTAGTCAAGAACAATGACATCTCTATTCTACCTCACTTAACTAATTTCCTACAAAATTCCGACTTTATATCTATATTAAAATTAAATTTATTTAAATAATCATTCCATCTCGATATCATAATCATTTACTGATAAGATAAGCGATGACACCTGTCACTTGTCAAATCAACCAACTCGAGGACGTTTCTTTTCACTCTGCCTTGCTTACGTATTTAATTTAAAAGTGAATTACCTTTTTTTTTTTTTCAATTATGCTTAAATAATATTAAATATAATATCCCTAAATATCTGAATATTATGTTATATTAATAATACGAACATATTGAGTAAAATTGCCTACGTATCTGATTGAAACTAAAGTAAGTATATTATTACTTGATATTATTATTCTATGTAACGTAAATTATTATCTAAAACTTAAATAAACCACTTATTTAATTATTAATCAGTATTAAAAATAACTTTTTGAACCATAAAACCAATCGCAACGAATTTAATCATATCTCAAATAATCCAGTATAGATACAGATAAAATAATAAAATGACTCAATGAATGAACTGTCAATTGATTACTGTTTGCAAAATATTGATTGATAAAATAATCACGTTGTTCTAATAAAAGTCTTTTGTTTCAGGTACTATTACTATGTGAAATAAGAAAAATATCGTGTGTTATATCAAGAAGCTACTCTATTCACTATAGTTTGTGTATAAATATGCAACAAAATGTGTTTCTTGACGATGTGCACAACACAACCCATCACGGCTAAATTCTCCTTTCCATTCTCACGTCAACAATTGTACCCTTGAGGGTCTCATAGTTCAAAGCTCAAGTGTTCAAGATCCCTTCAATAAAACCGCCAGCAGCGACTCCACTAAAATTCCAAAACAAATAACAATTGTCGATATACAAAGCACAAGGAGGCAGCACGGCGATCCGCTACGGCAACGACACGCCGAACTACATCGGCACGACCTCAACAGTCCCGGACTGATCCTATCCATGGTCACGGCGCAATTGTAATGCTGCATCTGAAGCCTACTAAACTCTAGAGCTATCCTGAGTCACGGGACCACCAAATTGTAATGCTTCTCAAGACCATCTGCTAAATAAATACATCCTGGGAACGAGCACCAACTTGTAATATATCAACGACGAGCTACCTATTAAATACTATGAAAATGCACCTACTGAAATGTACCTACGCCTAAACTAAAGATACAGGTTCTACACCTGCTTCACCCTCGCCACTAAACTCTACTCCTACAACGACTACCTAGCCTTCCAGAACCTACAACTAACCAAACCTAGATATGAAAAGATCTTCATAACAATTGAGCTTGAACATTTCTTATTAACTAATGGCCAAATGTGATCAGTAAAACCGTGTGAAAGTCTAGATGGTAGGAACCTACGTTGAAGTAGTAACTCAGTTTCTTTAAAGGGAAATTTAACCGTGATGTGTCGCTAAGTGCTTCCGTACCTATATACTGTGCTATGCTACTATGTATTTCCAAATAAATGTGTATTCTCTTACTTATTTAATGCAAGCTTCTCCTATTCTACTGCTACCTTGGTTCTTTGTACTAAATTGAGTTTCTAACTTAACTTAATGCTATCTATCCTCAAAATATAAACTGTTACTTCCTATGTGGGCTAGCCAACAAAATAGCTATAGTTCCTATAGCAAGATTCAATATGAAATATTATAAATACTCTTATAAAAATATTATTAATTCTATAAAATTCATCCAATCCATAGTTAGGTATAGTTTTACTAGATTACTCTATGTAACAATAAAGATCAGTATGTGAATCAAATCAATTATTATTAGGATTCCGAAATGAGGGGTAACTTAGTTTTTAAGATTGCATGTTCTTACTCCAGGATGATTAGAAATCATTCGTCTATGTACAATATGAAACTACACTTCATTACCAATCTATAATTAGATGGAAGTTACAGGATCTTTGAAATTTCATTATGAATTTAATTAATCTTAAGTTTTCATATTTGACAAAAATTAGGTAATTTTGTTATTATAATCTAATCTGGGAAGATGGTATACATCCCTTAAATAAGTTATAGTAGGACAATCAGAGGTGGATTAGACCTATGCAATAAGTAGTAAGCTGCTATAATCACCACAACTAAAAAAAAAAAACTAGTAAGGACTAGATTATAGTATAATAGAGAAGGTATCTCTATTGTGTAGAAAAAAAATAAATATAAATTTTTGTTAATGGTCCCCTACCACCCTAAATGCGCGGAGAGTGTCACTGAACGCTCTACCTATCTATTCCTGAGAAGCAAATCGAATTAAAGCGTTCAGCTAGAGGATGGGGAACTCCGCACCTATTCTAAACTGAACAAACCACTGTGGGATCTCATCACATCTATGCATGACGTCCTAGCCTACGGCATAGTGTCAAGGATCCATCTTTTTGGGGAAGCCTTTTGGCGCAGGCTTCTTTACGTTAACTACACAAGGCCTATTTTAAGGATTTTACCTACCTATTTAACTAGATAAACATATGTGATGGTTGTAAAACTATTATAATTCAGAAAAATAAAGTTATAATTGTATTTGTAAGAAGTCTAATACACTACTCCTTCCTAGTAGGTTTGAACCCTTCTAATGAGTTCTAGAACTGGGTTTTCGTTTGACCATATTCATAAATGTAGTATATCCTTGAAATCATGAAGACTATTGTGCCTGTTCGTAGTATCTTTCAACTTTCGACTGACTTATTCTGATAAGGGAATTCTTTTACGCCCTGTGATATAAATTAATTCAATTCTGGGATCTGTGATGTAAATACGGGAACGAATAACTTTCATTATTGCTATCCATAAGTCCCCGGCTTTTCTTAGCAATTTACACTTCAGATTCTCCACATCCAGTCTTAGGAATGCTTTGTATTTCCACACTATACAACGATCCACAATTTCCTTATCAAAATTATAATAAAGTTTAAAATTACTTCTGTTCATTGAAAAAGCGATTATCTACTGCCAACTGACTCAACTTTACCTCAGTGATGCCATTCTATCGCTTAAGCTATACCAAAGGTTCATTACTTTAAATCATAATCGGTAAGTTCTAATTGATTATTCCTTTAATTTAGGTGTTAAATATCTGGTTGGCCTAAATAACTGGTTCCCTATCCCCAATCTTTACAAACCGCCACTAGACTCTGTTCTTCCCCTACTAACTTCCCGGGTCATAACCACTTAAGAATTTAATAGTTCAACCTCTTAACCACTATACCTAACAAGGTTAAAATAATTTGAATAAATGTTATGCTAGTTAATGACGATTGACCGATTGCTCAGTAGGTAAAGATCCCCGTCCTAATGTTCCTATTAAGGTGTACCTATCGCTAAACCCTGTTCCCTAGCTAATACAAAGAACACTAGAGACCTAGGTCTCATATTTATATTTAAACGTGTATGGGGCCTAGCTAAGCTAAACTGTAAGTTCGGGAGATTAACCCGAGGATGTGGCTAACATCAGTGTATTTAAGCCCCCCCCATGTGGCTAATGAGACGCCGGAAACATGGAGTAGCTTGCCCTAATATGTGTATATAAGCAGATATATAAATATATAGTTTATGAGACCGAGCCTGGAGGTCCGTTTGGCTTCAGCGAGCGCGGAAAGGCCCGCATGTCCATCACGTGTGGTCCTCGCTTTCACCAAACAAAACTATCCACACTCGTAGGCTATTCACTGCACTTATATATGGCTAGTGTCCGAATCGCCTAATTCGGATAAAACTAGAAGAGTCTGAAAGATATTCGTTTAACAGCCGCAAGGTTAAATATCTTTCACCTGGTAACCATGTACCAAAACACTATTTCTGGCATGTGACTAAGCTTAATATCCTTTAAAACAACAGAAACCCCACTAAATTTCAATAGGCAAATATAGTTTCAAAGACAATCAAAACCCCAATAGAAATTCCCCTTAGAATTAATTTTAATACCTTAACTGCCAGAAAACAATGTTACTCGGACGAAGTCCCAAACAAAAAGAATCCCCGTCCATTAAGCCGTTGCCTATTTATAACCAATATCTCCCGACATTCCAGATATTCTAGACTTTTCAGACTATCCAGACTTTCCAGACTTCAACGACTTTCGCGTCATTCGCGACATTCCCGACACGTCACGTGACCTAGCCCCCGCCCTCCAAGCGTTGTATATGGGATTTTGATTCTTATTTGGTCTAAATAAAGCTCAACTCCTCTGTTGTCAATTTGTGAATATCAACTTGCTATTTTTAAAGTGGTAGCATGTTTTAGTTATAGGAATGGTTTTATTTGCTTCCGCAAACATTCACACTATTACTCATATTTTGCACTTGTATTGCCTATATCTAGTAAATGATAATTTTAGTATGAGCTTGATGACGTATGATGCTAATATGTCTTAAATTCGATGATGATAATGATGATGTGAGTATCACGATGATGATATATGTTTATATGATGGCGGGCACATGACGAGATCATGTGAATCGCCACAACGTAGCAGTTAAAATCGTTATCGTTGCATTACTTATCCCTACAGGTCTTATTAGCGGAGTTCATTACGCAGTTTTTCCGTCCTTCCTCTTGGTTAGGATAAATAGTAATGAAACTAAACAACTACTGAACTACAAGTATTAAAAACCCTGAAAATTGATAGTGTTTGAACACCGAAATCTCCTATTTACGAGTAAAGCCTTTTTGAGGCTTCCCCCAAAATTGCTTTAATACTGAAGCCGTACTGATCAGGTTTTTACTTAAGTTACTTTGGCTTATACAAGGCCAAGGTCTAGCTTATGTCATTAAAATGGCTTGTATGATCAAGTAATCGATAAGTGAACGACCGGGTTTCATACATTATGTATACACTTGCGTAAAATTGTTAGTTTTCTTTGTTGCAGCGTAACATAAGGTGACGCAAGTAGCTATAGTGCTAGGTCCAAAAGCAAGTATGCGAAGGAAATGGAGATCATGAAACTAGACTTATAGATTGATGTTGATGTATGATGTATGTTGATTTTACACGAAAATCAAACAAACGGTACGTTTTTTACACTATGCCATATATTTATCGCTTACTAGGTGCGCCGCGCGGTGTTACCCGCTCCTCCCACGGGAACACTAAATTTTTTCGGGATAAAAGTAGCCTATTGTTAATCCAGAGTATCAGCTACCTTCATACCAAAATTTATCAAAATTGGTCCAGCCGTTTCAGCGTGAAGAAGTAACAAACATATACATAAACACACACATAAACTTTCGCCTTTATAATATTAGTGTGATCTAATATCGAGGAGTATTTAACCCCAGACAAATAAACTATGGAAACTAGTGGCAGTGGCTTCGACCTTTTTTGAGTTGAAAAACAAAGTAAGGTTGGTTTGTAAGTTGGTCCTTCTAAATTGGTAAGCTGGTAGGAATCAGTAGCCGGGAGTTGTTTCTCAAGTTCACATCTAATGTGAGTGTTGCAGATTTTCTCGGGAAAACATAATCTAAAATGTTATCAATAACAAAAATAGGACTCAAACACGTCACAATGACATATCTTGGTATCGGATGGAACCTAAAGTACCTATTCTATAATAGCGAGTACCTATTTTTTTCTATGAATAAACTGATCAGCGATTGACCTCAGTAGGACCTGATAGTAACTAACTAAGATGTAACTCGCTGATTCAGCAACAGCCTAATAATTACTGTTGCCTTGGAGCGACCCTAGTTATAACTTTTAGGAAATACCTACGTATACTTCTAGGAAAGAGATTATCGCCCGTCCCTTACGCATTTTAAAAACTGAGCAAAGATCGTACAAAGTGTCTCGTATTATAGCCACCACTATGCCACACTAAGATGTAGCGATAATGGCGGCGACAGACACTGTTTCGGCCACGGCGATTACACGCCCAAGTGCGGTTGCACTCAAAGTGCGAGGGGAGCACAAAGGCAGTTGATCTTATCACTACATCGTCCCCTGATACCCTGCCGGTAGACAGCTGGACTGAATTATTGAATCGATCATTTACAACAGTTTGCTACGCCCAGATTTTGGTTTTATCAATCCAAGCGGGGTAAACCCGACTTTTGTGGAGTCTTTTATATTTATTTAACCTATTGACCGCCAAGCGGTCTAGCAATTTACCGTGCCACTGACGCCAGAGTAAAAAAAAAAGATGTACCCCAAAATCAACAGGGATTGAAAAATACTTGTAGCGGTTAGAATTACAAAGTTTTTGATCATTGAAATTTGGACGGCTGTGGCCGACGTGGCGTCAGGGGCACGATTTTTTGTTGACGGCCACAGCCGACTGTGGCGGTCAAAAGGTTAAAGACTGTATGAAATAAATGCAAGTGAACACAAGTTGTGTCAGTATGTAATGTTAGCAAGCTGCGAACTTACGCTCTTTCGCGTATTAATAAAGGGACTATTCAGTTTTTATTACTCAGCAATACACAACCTCTGCGAGTTGTAGACCTGGCGAATATTTTTTAAATTAGATAAAGCATGTAATTTTAGTCGTTTCAACCAACATATCTCCGCCAATTTGAAATATTCGAAAAACTGAATCTACAATAAAAGTATGTGTCAAACTCTGTAGGTCAGCTGGGAATCTAGACAAATAGACATCCGGAATTGGACATACAAAAGCCTTTTGGGTCAAGTTGAAACAGAAGCGCTTCGGTCGCTAAGTTTATTATATTTATATCATTCACTACAAGTGTAAAGTAATGAAATATAGGTACTCAGTGTTTTATTAGCACTATGGCAACGTGACGACCGAACTCTGTGTTTACAATTGAATGTGACATAACGCCAGGCCGATGCCGGTACTTTGCATAATTTACCATTCAATTTGATTATCTAAGTATCGAGGTAGACAACCTATAAGTACCTAAGTAGTTTTAGTAAGAGTACGTTCGCTTGAGATCATTGTCTTTTTTCAACTATAATTAAGACATCAGACAGGTATTAAGCGCGCACACTCTGGCCCGACAATAGGTAGGTACTGTCGGGTTGGTTGGGGATGTACATTAAGACATTGGTACAGCTGAAAGACAATCGTGTAGCCCATTAAACTTATTTTTCGTCCAATACCAAATCGGTGTAGTGGTTTCAAAAAACGGAGCAGGTTCTTATTTCGTCTGGGAGTTATATTTGTGTTGTTGAGTTCGCCGATTACTCGAACACGGCCTCGGCTGAACCTATTTGAATTTTATTATTTTATTTTAAAAGAGTACTACTTTTTTAAGAGAATACTTTTTTGTAGGTCCCATTGTCATCTAACATTACTTCGTTTCGATGACATCGGTTATTATTTGTTGTTAAAAAGTGATTATTTATAATACCTAATGACTGTGAAAATTTTAAAGCGCTTACCGCCCAGACGAAGTTTCGTATTATTTAGTTATTGTTATTAATGAAATAATGAACTTTATTCAGCAAGTAGGCCACAAGGGCACTTTTACATGTCTGAGTCTCCCGGCATTTCACAAGAGGAGACCACTGTTGAGAAGAAACGCCGTACGAAACTCAACAGTCAGTCATTTTTTCATAAAGGATATTAAGTACTTAACTATTACAGTAATATGAACTTAACTATACGTAGTTCTCGAAGAAAACATATTAAGTAAAAGTGTATTCTAAGATATAAATGATGAAAAGTGTAAGAATAAAATATAGGTAGAAACTACAAGAAAGTATGACGGTTTATCACAATTTATGTACGTTTGATATGCTTTCTTATTAGAACTGTGTCCCTTAAACTAGTCAGGTACAATCTAAGGAGTCAGTTACTCGGTTTCTGGTTCAGGCCATGCATTTTTGTCTGTCAGATAGTCCTCTACTGTATAATATGCTTTTGACATTAGAGATTTTTTAAATAATTTTTGAGAGATGGAACGGCTAATTTTAAAATATGATCAGATAACTTGTTATAAAAATTATATACATATTACTACGTTATTTATATCTTTATGATAAATTTTATTCATACATCATGCCCATTAATGGCGTCATTATTATGCTTAGCAACTCGTTTCCAATGTCTGGTCGGCGGAGATCGAGTCAAGGTTGTTAAAGAAAATGCCGTATGATTTAACATATTGTAGAATAATTTGTTTTTATCTTATTGACACGTTCGGATCAGGTTAATTTTAAATGCATGCTGCGACAGACAAAACTCATTTCTTACCAAAAACGGCACAATTTGTCTTCATAAATAAACACTTCAGATATTTCAGTTTGTAGACCAAGTGCCAGTTTTGGGAAGATAAAAATCGCCGTCCACAAACGTGGTGCCGTATCGCGAGAGAATTTAACTACGCCTCTCGACGTGCAGTCCTTGAAGTGAAATTGAACATGAAAAAGCAAACATTAAGAAAAAAATAACTATTTTAGGGCATAAAATACGGTAAGAGAGTAGGTACGATAAGAAATTGCAGCGTCCGTTCATCCCTAGATTTTACAAAATATCACACACATATTTTTTACTATAAATAAATTTAGCTAACATAATTGTGCGCATCGGGTTACATTACAAGCATGAAACGTCTACCATAATATGTTGATAGTGTTCCGCGGCGGTGATCATTTTCAGTTGTAGAAAGAAGTCAGATTCGTCACCTGTGCATGGGGAGAGCGGAGTATATAGGACCAAGTACAGATCTTTTTCTTTTTTATTACTGATCAGTTAAGGCTACTAGGGCAAAACAATAATAAAGGAATAGTTAAGGCATTAATTTCGCCATTTGTATTTTATTTGTATTGAGCAATAAAGTTTTAATAAATTAACAATTCTTCAAAGGACGTTTTGGTGCCTTATTTTTTAATTGTTCTGCCTGCTTTTAACGAAATATATAATTAGTGCTTTCTATAAACCTACGATTGACAGATGACAGTTGATTTTTATTTCATAGGATCATTCATGTACATACAAATATTAATAAGAATCGAGTATTGTTTCATCGATTACTGGCAAACCCACGGTATTGCTTGTAGGTATTTGTTTGTATAATGCGTTCCCATAGCCACCGGGCCCCAACAATAACCCTTGAGTTAACTAACAAACCGACATACAAATCGTGAGTAGAATCCGCCATTTTACTACTCAATTACTCGTATACAGCTAATTTGGTTTTTGCATGCAATTCTGTTTGCATAAATACCATTGCGCTACTGTAAATTTAGGCTACGTTCACATGGACGCGTGACAAGGCGCGCCTTAGGGCGCGGTAAGGAGAAAAAAAAACAGATTTCTGGACAGCTGGACATCCAATAATCACATTTTTACAAGAAATAACCGACGTCAACGAAACGAAATTATGTTATATGACATATGACAATGGGACCAACCAGAAACAATGCTCTTTCAAAAAAAAAAAAAACCAAATTGGTTCAGCTATTTTTGACTAAGCGGGGAACTGAGAACCTGCTCCGTTTTTGAAGTTGGTTGAAGATGGTTAGGATACTTTTTACCCGACTACGATAAAGAAAACTTTTACGCGGACGACTAAAAGGTGCAAATACTTCTAGTACTATATTTAAAAGCCTATGGCTATTGGAGTCATGCATTGGTTGCAACAAATGCTTTTTTTGTTTTTTTTTCTGTCTGATGAAATTAGGTGTAATTTGTCCCAAAATTCTGTTTTCGTGATGTAAATGAACCACCATACATAATTAACTGTTCTTTTAGTAATAAGCACCTACGCGCGCATTTTTCTGTTGAAACGGTACAACACAAAACACCAATTCTCCACATTGTTGTCACAGCTATTTTCTGATTTGTATATAACAATTCTTTTGAACGCAAGTAATTGTTATTCGGACGTTTATTGTGTTATTTTTGGTAGTTAAAATATTTTGCATAATGCAAGGCCCGGGTTCGATCCGGCAGGGTCCGAGTGGCTGTGCCAATGGGGACTTGAGCATGAGACAGGGTAATGTTCAATGGGATCCGGTATGGCTTTTAAACGATGTATGCATTGCAAGCAATGCAATCATTCCTGTGGCGCGGAAATAATCCCTTTAGCGGGTTGTACTCCCACACAGTCTGACTCACTGGTAGTGAGGGCTAAACAGCCCTGATACAGTTCAAGTCATGCGTTAAAAAAAACTGGCAATTCACCAGCCAGGCTTTTATTTACTTTTTAGAGGTCAGGATCATTTAATTTTTTATGAGATTTATTTTCTACAATCCATACTTAATATTATAAATGCGAAAGTGTGTCTGTCTGTCTGTCTGTCTGTTACCTCTTCACGCTTAAACCGCTGAATCGATTTTGATGAAATTTGGCATGGAGATAGTTATAGATCCGAGGAAGGACATAGGATAGTTTTCATCCTGGAAATTATCCCTAAAAAGATTGAAAAGTGAGTAAGTAATCCATGATGACATTGATGACCCTGTAGAAAATGTAATGATTAAACCGAAAGCAGAATTGCTCTTACATTTGCTTAGGTGCTCTTTTATTAATTAAGGTGATTAGGTGGATATCTATCGTGTTGTACGAGGTTGCTTCCATACTTCCAAGTTCCACGCGGACGTAGTCGCGGGCAAAAGCTAGTATCAAATAAAGGATAAAATGGTTGACACGAGCGGGACAGGCGCACCAGGCGGACATAGAGGGGTAACTTAGATGTTAGATGCATTCTTAATCGGAGCAAGCATCTGCAGACTGTGCCTATTAGGCCTTTGACTACCAGTAGGACAATCTTATATAGGCTAGCTATAAACATATGTATACCTAAGATAGGTAGCTAAACAAAAGTATTCACTTAAATGAGCATTCTTACAATTTAAAATTCAATTCCCAACGAAATTTCAAACGCTTAATACAAACTAACTACCATGATTGTCCAGAGACTTCAATACACCATACATACCTTACCTATAGTTATGTGTAGTTATGAAGAGCTTCCAAAGCCGACCCAGCTGACCCCTACCTAAGCTCGCTCAAGGTCAGATGCGCTCGCGCAGGGAACCTCGCGTACTCAAGCGTGCATAATGGCGTTAGAATGAAGCTTAATTTCATTGTTAGTAACAGGTTTAATATGTTTTTATTAGTAGGAGTTCGCGGTCAAACAATTTTTAGGCGTATTGTGAGAGCTTCTTTCTGGTAAATAATTTACCCATTTAAACCTGCCTACTACTTATTTTAGGGTGAATTGAAAGATTGTTAGGGATTTTTCGTGTGTTCCTGTTGTCAACAAATCGTAGTATACTCTTTAGCACAACTGTGACATGCGAGTCTTCCTCGCATGGTAAATATTGTCTGTATCTTTCAATTCTTTTATCTCAATAACAATGAACATTGTAAAGCAAATCTAGAAATATTATTCCGTCTATTTTCTTACGTCAAATAGAGTGAGAAAACCATTAAAATTAAAAAAAAATTTTTAGAGGCAGTTTACTCGTGTCAACATTGTCAGGAACGGCCTGACATATTTCGAACTTGTATAGAGTCTTCATCAGGGTCAGCTATCCATGCTGTTGCGGTCCACTGGTTTAGACAGAACAGAACAGAATGTCGGTCCACTCTTCACAAATTAGACGTGAAGATAAATCTGCTATTAATCATTGTAAAAGATGTCTCACGATAGTTTCAGTGGTCTAATTGTTAGGACGCCTGTGTTATCCCGGAAACCCATTGGAAACGCAGGTTCAAACGCCGTCTAAACCATCACATTTTTTAATTTTAATTTATCGATTTTTTAATAATTGGTTGTAATTTACTTTTTGATTTTATTTTGAGATCATCTGTGTTATGATTATCCGTTAGATATGTATGTAAGTATGTTTATTTTACACGATATTGTATGCCATATGAATTAGACAATACAATGATTGATTGATAGTTAAATTATCAATAATGTTTCAAGCGTGCTGCAGATGCGTCATCAACCTTTGTTGTTGAATTATTTACGGTTAACCTTTTCAACACTAATTAAAATTACTGACAAATTGTAATTGTTATCTCAAACGTTCAAGTTTGACTTTTAGTGTTCCGTGCCCAAAGGGTAAATACGGGACCCTATTACTAAGACTCCGCTGTCCGTCCCCCTGTCTGTCTGTCCGTCTGTCACCAGGCTGTATCTCATGATAACAATAAATACAAAAAAATAGAATGAAATATATATTTAAGGGGGCTCCCATACAACAAAAACAAAACAAACGTGATCGGTTGCGTTAACTTTGCATCTCATTTGTATCCGGCGCCATACACACCAGGTGTAAACTTAACTTAAACCGGCCACTTAAGATCATCATTGACAAATTGTTAATATAATTTCATAGTTATCCAAATATTGTAATAAATTATTTCCTAATACTAGCAAAAAGCATGTTTTGATGACAATACTTCCATTTGAAATGTACATTGGTTAATACAGTGCGACTGTCCTAATAGACTTGACTGTTACAATGTTGTTAAATTCTCAATAAGTATTTGTACGGAACCCATGGTGCGCGAATCAGACCCGCACTTGGCCGGTTTTTATCAATCTCGACTATTTGGCAGGCGCAATCAGCCGTTATAACTAACAGAGTATAGTAAAATTGCACATGAAAATGTTATCTGTTTTGTCGTTTAGACAAAAATTATTAAACAAAATACAATTGTGATTTTTAGATATCCCAATAACTTTTAATTTCCAAGCACCTGATGCAATTCCAGTTACCAAAGCCGGAATGACATTAGGGCAGCAATTCCAGAAACTTCCAAGCCTTATCAGCCATAAAAACCTAACATCTCATACAGGTTTTCATAAGAACAGTTGGCAATGTTTATGCGGTTGCCCTGGCGGTTGCCATAAACATGAGTGCAAGTTTGAGTTTTATTACTTATGGGTTACGGTTATGTTCAGTTGTTGAGATGTAGCCACAATGCGGTGATTTCGCAAGTTGCTGCGCTCCGATTGCGCTCCTCAATGAACGACTAATGATAGGGATCTGACGATTTTGATTTTGACACTTAACGAAATAACACAGCATACCCGACCGATGTAGTTGAATTGAAACAATACTTCTATTCTACATATTAGATCATAGCCAAAGGGCGGACAGTGGATGCAATATGGTGACCCAATCATAAGATAAATAATACTAATAATAAATAATAAATATCGGACAACCTCACACAAATCGATCTAGTCCCAAATTAAGCTCAACAAGGCTTGTGCTATGGGAACTAGACGACGATATACGTACTTATATATATAAATATATACTTACATAAATACATAAAATGACCATGACCCAAGCACAAATATTCGAGTTCATCACACAAATATTTGCCCCGGCCGGGATTCGACCCCGGGACCGCCGGCTCTGTAGGCAGGTGTCTGCAAACTGCGCCAACCGCGTCGTCATATCATTCTATAACCTACATGATTATTGATTAGTCTCTTAATGGTGCAATATCCTAACAAACACTATATCATAACTCAAACCAAAACCAGGCAACTAGTACCGACTAAATTCAAATTGATTACGTCGTACAATACCGAACAATAGGTTACGAAACGTTGACCGATTGAGGTGAGAAAAACTATATAGTGTGGGAAAGTTTCGGTTTGTTTAATGTGAGTAGGTACAGTTAGGTTTGTCTGAAGTAAAAGGTTTTATGCTATTGATGGTGTAGCGTGGACTGCGTGGGAGTTTGGGTTGTTTACAGCAAAATGATTATTTAGGATTTGTGTGACGTATATGCAAATAGGGATATGTAATTTATTTTATGTATGTAAACTCTTATTGCGCATAAAAACAATTTACAAAGACATAAAGAGTGTACAAAGACGAACTTATCCCTGTAAGGGATTAACAGGGCTTAATGAAATCTTTATTCTGCACCACATGAAAAAGATTGTATTGCAAAGAATATAAATTTTAATAAATATTCATAAATTGAATATACCGGGGACACACCATATGTGTTTACGGTATATATGTACTCCTATGCCGGTGACACACCCTACGTGTCTACGGAACATATATGTACCTACTCATATGCCGGTGACACTCCCTATGTGTCTACGGATCATATATGTACTCCTATGCCGGTGACAGACCATATTATGTGTGTAGAAATATGTATTATGCTGGTGACACACCATATGTCATCATCATCACTGGCGTTAAGTTCCGGCTAGCGCCAGGGTCCGCCTTCCGTATTTTTGCCTTCCACTTTGCCCGGTCTTTTGCATCCACCCATCCATTTATCCTACATTCAAACCAGCCACTGGTTTTGTGGGACAATGTATTTAGATTTAAGAAAATTGTAGTTCCTAATAAATAAATAAATAAAATTTCCCATCCATTCCATCCATCAATTTTCCGTAGACACACCATACCTATGTGTCTATGGAATATATATGTAGGTAGTCCTTTGCCAGTAACACTCATGCGTGCCTCATTCAAACAGGGCGACATTGTATGAGGGCTCAGTGGAACGCTGCCGGGCCGGGAACGAACGTGTTAACCGACTAGGTACGAAAAAAGAAACTTTGTTTTTACTGCCTACCACCAGCTCTAGATGTTCTAGTTAACAATTTTCCCACTCCATATACAGAAGATTATAACGTAATATTTTTCCACTCAAGAGGATATATCACTGCTCCTTTTACCAGTTTACGTTAAGTTTGGCGCCTGGTAATGGTAACTGTGGCGTCGAATACAAATGAGGAACAAACTTAATGCAACCGGCTTCTACAAATCGAGGTTTCGTTCTTTTCTGTTTCCTCTTTATTTTTAGAAACCAAATGTGAAGGAAATGTTCTGTATCGGACTGTTTCAATTTTTGCGCAAATGGTTATAGAATTTGCGCACTAGGCGGCCGTTTGCGGCGGAATTTTGGCCAAAAATAGACGCCTAGTACACAAATTTCGTAAAAAGAAGCGCAAAAATCAATCGGTCTAACACAGAACATTTCCTTCCCATGCAGTTCCTAAAATTTCGTTAAGATTGGTTTAGTTTTGGATGAGGAAACAGGAAACAGACGAGAACGTGTACTCGATTTGTATGGAAAAATAGGCAGTAGAATTTCCTCTTAAGCCCTTTTATTAATGTTGGAGTTAAATGTACCTCTCGCACGAGCTCGTGTCCATCCCAAGAATCACGTACATAAGTGCACTGATCTTCATGCAAGTAATAAGTGGTTCCTGTCAGCAACGCATTATTAAGCTGGACCGGTCATACATCCGTGCAGAGTATTTATTACTTAATATGTGGTTTTCCGTTAGTGTTAAAAGTTTTTCTAGATAAATGTAGCGTATGTTACTTTCCGGCCTTTTTTATCTTGATGCAAAAAACCTAGTCAATTTATTGATCTACTGCTGGCTGAATTTTTAAGTGATACAACACCCAATAAACCAATGTTCTGACTCTCACATTTATATTATAACATGGGTTAAAGGTAAGAATAACGAGTTTTTTATAAGTTCATACAGTCATATGCTTAGATTTAGATATCTAGACATGCGGCAGCGTGTCCAGCCAAGTTCACCCCAGGAACTGGCGAGCAGCAGCCGTGGGTTTAGTTTACACGAACCGTTTAGATCTCAATTCTTTTGTCGGTGAAGTCGACAGCGTTGCACGCGATATTGAACTTGGCTCTCAATTAACATTTATGTTTTTGATGGGATAAAAGTTACTCCAGCTGCTCTAGCTTTTTTTTAAGATAGGTATTTTGATATTGTCTACTTTATCTGTTGTAGGTATATGTTCTCCTTCTCAATTCCCTATTTGAAAGTGTTGAGTCTTGTTATCCTCAATCATTAATATCATATCATAATATTTGTTTTAAGACAATACTAAAACAGTTCCCGTGTGAACGAAGTAAATGATTTATTTGTTAATTTGTTATCAAGCTTGTTTAAACCGGTAGTTCGAACTTCAATGTTTCTAATAATATGTCCAAGATTTAATACTTTGTCTGTTTATTTATCAATGTCACAACACCTCGAGTAGCTAAACTCAATACAACACGTGTACATCGCCGTGATAAGGGAGTTACATCACTCAAATGGCTAAATGCCTATGTCAACCGAATTAGTCCTAACGTTCTGCTGGTTATTGCTAACACTGGGGAAACAGTGACCCTCCATAATCGAATCGGATATATAAAAAAATCGATGCAGTGAAAGTGATACATGATCAGGGATAGTAAAATCCGAGCAAAATCGATTGGAATGACGTATGACATTGACCCTAGCCAGACCTAAATACTCGTAAATATTGTTCGATTTTATGAACCCTGTACATAATGATTATTATTATTGATCCGGCTAAATTCAGTGCCCCAACCAGATGGACCGACCAAGTAAAGGACACGTCTTCCTCCAAGTTTTGCTCGGTTGTAAGGGAAGCAATGGAGAGGACTCGGTGAAGGCAAATCGACACGAGTCTCAGTCATGAGGGAGCGACAAGAGAGAGAGAGAGAGAGAAATTCAGTGGTACACTGCTTACCTCTGCCAGACCCACTGTTGGCGTAAATCTTAGAACCAAGCCCGATTACCGGTAATCATCCGCGATTACTCGTTTTTATCTCTCGATTATAATCGCCTGTTCCCATGTGCATCGACAATGCGGAGAAATTTTCAAGAAACAACTTTTATGTTACATGTAGCCAATTAATTTGCAAGTAAAAAGCTCATAATGAATTTGAGAGTTTCTTTCGCTATGTGTGTTTTAAAAATGATGTTTTGTTGTGTAATATGTGTGAGAAGCGACGTTCATTAACACAACTTTCATAGACATGCTAACCTTTCTTGTTTTATTTATTTTACATTTTTCTGCACCAGAGGGCGTCAATATATCATATGTTGAGGATATTTTCCCGGATATTTTAAAATTACTTGAGCCATTCCTCTCAATATTCTTGATAAAAATGTACTTAAGTTAAGTTAGGTCTGGATCCGAATTCGACGACTTTGATATTGCAGACTTCAAAAAGAGATTCAAATATAATCTGTACAGGGACGGGTTATTTTTGGCTTTTCCGTTCTCTAGAAGTCGGTTCTTTTTTTGGTAATTTTTAGGGTTCCGTAGCCAAATGGCAAAAAACGGAACCCTTATAGATTCGTCATGTCTGTCTGTCCGTCTGTCCGTCTGTCTGTCCGTCCGTATGTCACAGCCATTTTTTTCCGAAACTATAAGAGCTATACTGTTGAAACTTGGTAGGTAGATGTATTCTGTAAACCGCATTAAGATTTTGATGCAAAAATAAAAAAATAATAATAAATATTGGGGGCTCCCCATACTTAGAACTGAAACTCAAAATTTATTTTTCATCAAACACATACGTGTGGGGTATCTATGGATAGGTCTTCAAAAATGATATCGAGGTTTCTATAATATTTTTTTTCTAAACCGAATAGTTTGCGTGACAGACGCTTCCAAAGTGGAAAAAAGTTGGTCCCCCCCCCTCTAACTTCTAAAATAAGTAAATGAAAAATCTAAAAAATTGGGCAAGTGCGAGCCCGACTCGCGCATGAAGGGTTCCGTACCTATACATACATATATATATATAATCTATAACAAGTTTGTTGTATGGGAGCCCCCCTTAAATATTTATTTTATTTTATTTTTAGTATTTGTTGTTATAGCGGCAATAGAAATACATCATCTGTGAAAATTTCAACTGTCTAGCTATCACCGTTGTTGAGATATAGCCTGGTGACAGACGGACGGACGGACGGACGGACGGCGAAGTCTCAGTAATAGGGTCCCGTTTTTACCCTTTGGGTACGGAACCCTAAAAAAATATATGATGTTCATTACTATAAAAACTACCAACGAAAATTGTTTTGAACGAGATCTAGTAAGTAGTTTTTTTTAATACCTAACTTTGCACCTAATTTATATGGGGCGCTATACATACCAGGTGCAAACTTAACTTAACCACTTAGGGATGGAAAGTGTTTGTACGGAACCCTCGGTGCGCGAGTCCGACTCGCACTTGGCCGGCTTTTTTGTTTAGATCAAATTATTATTTTTATCGCACGTAGATATTTCGAACGGTTTTTTACCAAACTGGTTAGTTTCTACAATATGCGGGTGGGGTTCGTTAAGAATTAGGAACCTCCAATGCCCTAAAGCAGCTAGAAATAGGAGCTCCGCGATGCGGGTCTCTGTCGATTCGGCAACAACGAAAGACGTTACCTTCTTCAACTTAATCTGATTTGATACTCCTATTAAGCCAGAGGAGCGTAATTTGAGTCGCGTAATATCGGTCGCTCCATACTTAGTGTGACGTGATCACACGACATGATGTATCATCATCATCATTTCAGCCTATTGCAGTCCACTGCTGGACGTAAGCCTCCCCCAGGGTTCGCCACATGGCATAACCATACATGATGTATGGCGCGATTCAAAATACGCTCGTCTGGTTTCACCCTAAGGAAAACTCAGTTCGAGAAAAAAACCAATCATGTATGCGTTTCATAAAAATAACGACTGTGAAAATAGCGGTTTGGGGTGAAAAGACCACCTACTCGTAAATAAGAAGTACGCAAACTAACCTTACAGACACAAGTTTGGCATAGAGAACCAGTTAGTTAATAACACTAAGTTAGCATGAGACAATGGGGGCCGTATGTCGCATGCATCTGGCATGGGAAGCGTGAAGAAATCGACCCGGTTACGAGCTGCTACGATTTCACGACCTGTCCGTATTTTTAACGATACGATCATGACTTGAGAGTGTTAAGAGTTCATTTTTCGGGTCCTGTACCTCAATCGGAAAAAACGGAACCCTTATTGGATCACTTTGTCGTTGGAAATGATAGTCTGGGAAAAGGAATATTGAGCATTGAGTATTGAACATTTCAACCCGGATTTAGATACTATTGGTGGCTCTGTGACCTATAGACCTTCGGAATTTATTTCGAAATTGCCGAAGTTTGTCGCTGTTTACGTTTCCAAAAAAAAGTAACCGACAAAAGAATTCAATTTATATGTATTTATCAAACCTACTCACAAAATTTCATGAGAATCGGTTGAAAAATGTGACCTCTAGGATAGGCGAGAACAATGGACATCCAACATCCTAACATGCGAAAGAAGTTTGGGCCTAGCTGAAACGTAGACGCTTCACGCGCTTCACAGGGATGAGATTAATAGTAGGTAATAAATTATCAATTTAGAACGAATGCTTTTGTATTAAGTTTAGATGGAATTGTAATATAAGAGCCCTTTCATACCTGGTGTTTATGCAGTTCCTACTTAATGCGTCTAAAACGTGCATTTGCATATATTAGTTTCGTTCGTAACGCTTATTGAGCGCTTTAAAAAAAGTGTAACTAGTGTGCCTTAGCTGTTATACTCGTGTCCTAGTTCCATAATAAATATATTCGTATTGACGTAATTACTCATTAAAACCGAGACTAATAAGGCCTAAGAGCTGGCACAGTTCCATTTAACACTTAGGTATAGACTCGATGTATGAAATTATGAACAACACTAACATTATATGCAGCTAGCTTGTGAGGAAGAAGTCCAACACGCTCGTCGGACCAGATACGGTCTCTCAAGACCTCAATTTACCAGAGACAGATGCCATCCACGCAGCCCAGGATAGAGTAAGCTGGTGCAAAGTAGTCCACGCTCGCGCGAAAAGTTATTCAGAGAGGCGATGACCCTCAGCATTGAGGATATATACTAGGAGATTGGTTAAATATGAAATATTTCAACTAATGCTTGCCAAGAGTAACAGCATTCAGCATTAGTATACCTAGAGTACTAGCTGTGCCCCGCGGTGTTACCCGCTCATCCCACGGGAACACTAAATTTTTTCGGGATGAAAAGTAGCCTATGTGTTAATCCAAGGTGTCAGCTATCTCCATACCAAATTTTATCTAAATCGGTTCAGCGGTTTAAGCGTGAAGAGGTAACAGACAGACAGACAGACACACTTTCGCATTTATAATATTAGTATGGATAGACCAATGAAATTATGACCTACTTGAAGCAAACAAAGTACTTAAGGTAATGTGGGGTAAGACTAACATAGTTTAATGTCTAATGGTTATAATTATTGAAGATGTCTCACGATAGTTTTAATAATATTAGTTAGTTATTGAACTTTGGCAGTTGTGCCTTAGTAAGTCTTACACCACCTACAGTACTCCCTACAGGTGCTCCTGCTTAAACTACTTACATTACCTACCTATTAGAAGAAATTACCCCAGGCTCCATTGCCTCTTCCGAGACCTGAGAGACCAACTGAGGAGTGTCTCTTCAAAATGGCTTATATTTGTATGAGTTTCATAGAGAAATAAGCCCTTTTTAAAAGACATTCCTCAACTAGAAAATATTGCCAACAAAAATAATTTTCCAAATAAAGTAGTAAAGTAATCGGGGAATATAGGGGTTAGTGACCGGAAATTTTCGCACTGAGTGTTGGTATAGAGCCATGAAGTTATGAATAGCAAGAAGTAATATAATATCTTTTGAAAGTGTCATTGAAAGACTGTGGCTTGAGTGCCCGCTTTCTTGGACTTAATCACCGGATTTGGGTTTTGGCAGACTTGGCAGCAACAATGTTTATGAGTTAATCCTTTTGTTTGACTCGAGACGAATTGTCCTTTTGAAGCACCGTCTGGGTTTTTCGTGTGAGAGTTATGGGCTTATGGGGGAATCTGTTCATTTAGAAAAACAGTGAATGTATTATGATTATGAGAGTTAAATATTTATTGCTTTTTGTAGTACTTAAAAATAATACTGAAGAAGTCTATAAAGGACGGAAGGAGTAGAATGAACTTGCAAATCTGCTATCTCAATATCTCCATGCCAGCGCCGGCGTGGTGATTATACGTTAATCATACTTTTTCGTTCAGGCACCGAAAGGTCGGCTTTTTGCGAATACCAAAAGAGAAAACCTGTAGTTACTAAAAAAAACCTAAGGCTCTTTGAATTTATCGAATGAATAGTTACCTACATGCTTAGAACAAAGGAACTCCAACTGTCTACATATAGAAATCAATTGGACTTCCCGACCTTGTGCGAAAGTGACAACTAATTTCAATACAATTCGCGGCTGGCACGCCAACAATGAGCACATTACGTAACAGCGAGCGGCTTAGACTGGTACAACATATTACACATTATGTAGCGACAATACTTCATTTTTTGTTGGTCTTCCGGTGGTTCCAAATGTCCAGAGACCGTTAATTTCCTGGGTTTTCTATTGTGTAATTTTGAAAAGTTTATTACCTGCAACGTTGTGGTTAGTGCTTTAAATTTAACTATTTTTATAAATGTATTTTATATGCTATTTACATGCTGATTATTTTAAGCTTTTATGAAAGTGCTCACAAAAAAATCTTCTACATCTATATTAGTGTAAGTTGCCTTATGATTATGACACGTGAGACAATATTCGTTGATCGAAAAGCCGCATTAGACAGATGTGCTAGAAATGCTCCCGTCGAGCACAATATAATGCTTCGCGACGCGACTTTTATCGTGGGACTTGCCAGCTTCACCCTTTATACCGCATTTAACGGAGAGCGAATCGTATCGTCGGCTGCCAAAGAATTTCAGATCGGTTTAACTCCTTGGCGCTGCGTATATATGCTCTCTCTGCATTTTTTATCGCTTATATAACGGGTAGTGCTCCGAGGAATTGTTCGGATTGATCCCTGCCGCATCTTTCCGCCATCCTTCTACGCGACAATTCTTTCATCCCCCACCACTTAGATAGTTGGCAGTCCACAACTGTTCATTTTTCTAGTAATTTTCTGCCTCGCACGGCTGCATTGTGGAATGAATGGTCGCTTGCCATATTTCCGGATCGATACGACCTTCAAACCTTCAAGACAAGAGCATACTCCCACCTGAAAGGCCGGCAACGCACTTGTGACTCCTCTGGAGTTGCAGGTGTCTTTGGGCGACGGTAATCGCTTTCGATCAGGCGATCCGTTTGCTCGTTTGTCCCCTATGATAAAAAGAAAATACCTGTCACTTTCTCACAGCCCTGCACAGAAAAAGATAGGTAATATATCTTTCACGAGAAAGAGTCGCATTAAAGTCAGTTGTGATAGAAGTGCTGGTTTTGGTACCTATTCTATTTCCACAACTGGTCCTTCAATTAGTGGAATTGTGTCAAAACAACCATTGACACTAGCGGTTGGAACATTGCCTAATACCTAAGTCTAACCACATCGTCCTCTTTTCGACCACGACCCAGCTCGCGTTTCTGTATTAATTATCATTCAAATAGATACTGGGTGATTCAGGATTCATGAGCGGTCTGACAAAAGTAATGGGGAGGGTCACTCTGTCAAATGTCATGTTCGATACGTTTTGGACAGTTAGCTAACAACTAACTCTTATTTAGCTGTTTTTTTTAGTGTTACGATGTTGCACCCATGATAAAAGTGGCTTAGTGTGACCCTTAATGAGGACATCATCTCTATTACCGTTCATTACTCCTGAATCACCCAGTACAACTGGTGTATTACAGCCCTACTTTCTGAATGTAAACAAAAACCAACAACCCAGAAAGAACGGACACATTATTTTTTGCCGCGAACTTGCAAGTTGCGTTTACATTCCACATCCACAACCTGCTTTCCTCTGATGTGTTTTGCTGGTATTACACAGAGCTCTTCAAGTGAGTAAACAGGGGAGGGGGCTTTTATGATGGTTGTGTTTCATTTCAATTAAAAACTATGTAACCCGCTGAAGTCTTTTGTATAATGACAAAAACGTATCGATCAAACAATAAAAGTAACATTACAATTAATAATTGGGCTTATATTCGACGTTTCTAGTGACATTTGTCGGAGATACCTATGTCTGTTTCAGCGATAATCTCTATTTATAGTCTTTATTATTAATCTATGTTTTTAGTCAGAGTAACTTAATTTAGGAAACTATATCGGCTATGTCCCGGATGTTTTCGTCAAATGGCTATTATTTGTCAAAGTCAATCTAATTACCTAATTAGCAGCCATTTGTGAAAACTATTCCTTGAAACAGTTCCATTACAATAGATTACTAGTTACTTTTACCTGCAACCAGCATCTTACTAATTAAAACTGACCTGCAAACAATTACTGTTTCTTATTGACCAATTTCATTGTGCATTGTATTCGTATCATAACTGCTAGATAATATGCCATTGATGTTATTGACTCAAGGTATTGTTTGTTTATGAGATGATTTCTAGGTAAACAAAATATAGGTACAGGGCACAAACTACTTTGTATGATGTTGCAAATTCGATATAAGGCATACATACAGTAAACTCTCTCCAAATATTTCTTGGGTCTTTACCAGAACTATTTATGTCGCCTTGTTAAATCTGTTTTTAGTTAAATATTAACAGTGAAGCGAATTTTTTTTTCAGTTACCGAGTTTTTTATGAATTGTCCGAACTTTTAAGGTCCTACAGCCCCTAAATGGGGTAGAGAGTTCCTACAGTTTTGACATCCGTCTTCAGCTCACCTGTTTCATAGTTTTCTGGTTTTGAGTATCCACTATATTTAATTCTTTCATCCTCACCAGTCACCACTTAGATAGTTGGCAGTCCACAACTATGCGTTTTCTCGAAATTTTCTGTCTCGTATGACTGCATTGTGGAATGATTGTCGCTTGCGAACCTTGCGGTATTTCCGGACCAATACGAGCTTCAATCCTTCAAGAAAAGAGCGTACTCCCACCTAAAACGCCAGCAACGCACTTGTGACTCTTCTGGTGCTGCAGATGTCTATGGGCGACGGTAATCGCTTTCCATCAGGCGATCCGTTTGCTCGCTTACCCCCCTTATGACATTTATGTTCTCGTCTATCTATACTCTTCCGTCTAATCAAATGACTTCCGTCGTCTATCTATAGATTACCAGTCTTGAATTTTGAGCTGTAAAATGTGTACCCTTTCATCTCATACTGCGTCGTGAGCCCAGAATGATCTTTTGAAATATAACGACCTTCTCTTTCCAGATGTGGCGGTGATCGCAATGGCGCGCGCAGCGCTGTGGTGCGCGCTGGCGCTCGTCGCCGGCGCAGCCGCGTACACGATCGACTGCAACCATGAATACACGGACTGCGAGACTGAACTAAGTAAGACTCCAGCTTCTCTCACAATTGACAACATTGCAAATTTTCAAATAGTGTTAAGTTTAATTTTTTTTTTTATAATATTCTGTTATATTTGTCTGACATGGTTAATAGACAGAGGCAGAGGCAATAAATACCAATATTATTGTGAAAACTAGTCGTAGCGGTAGTTGCAAGTTATATATCACCCTACTTACTTCATTTATTTATTGACATAGAACTCAAAACGATTTATTTGGTTATACGGACTAGTCTAAGAATCAGCACTGAAATGACGTCACCATGTGGAAAAATGTCAGGCGCAAATCGCAAACTAAGTACAAAAAGAACAGTGGTACAATGTTCACACTAAATCCGTCGTCGAGGCAAGCTAGTGGGAATCCGGTTGTATGGATGCCACGCTACAGCTATACAGTATGTATATTCAGTACAGTGGATACTCATACATAATGCTTCCACCACGGAAACATTTAATTTAACCTCAAATCAATGTATCAAAATGCTCATACTACCGTATAACTATAAAGCTACGACTACATTCACGACAGCCTGTCCATGTATTTATAAATTTAATCGTATGGCAGAATTATACGTCAAATACAGTAAAAAATAAATGAATAAAAATAAAAACGTCCATGTATTGAGGTCGTCGTTTCAGGATCTGTCATTCAACATTCCAACGTCGTGTACACAAAATATTCGATGTGATTACGCCTAATTAATTACTAAGTATGTACGAGTACAAATTAGTGTCGGGTGTGATTGATGGGGTCGACGACCGGACGACAGTTAGCTCGAATGTAATCTGTTCATGTACAGTCAACGGGAAAGACGATGGTCAATTTTGGCATCTACTTTTATATGCCTTAAAAATGCCTTCTTCTTGGTCTTACCTAATTCATTTCACATTTGAGCGATGTTACGGCAATATGCACGAGAAATATTCGTGATATACATATACAGCTTACTAGCTGTGATGGGCGGTGTTACCCGCTTATCTCACGGGAACACTACATTTTTTCGGGATAAAAAGTAGCCTATGTGTTAATCCAAGGTGTCAGCTATCTCCATACCAAATTTTATCAAAATTGGTCTATCCGTTTAAACGTGAAGAAGTAACAAACATACCCTTATGGGTATGTATGTATGTGGGTTGTGTTTATACACACTCACAAACTTTTGCCTTTATAAATATTAGTGTAATATTTTTAGCATAAGATACGATATACGAACGTACCAATCTCCTCTCATCTGCTAGTCGATCCTAATAGTATTTTATGCAACCGTTGTATAAGAGGGAGCAAAAAACGCGAGTGGCATGGGTTACGATGTGAGCGTAGTGAACATCGTAAGAAAGATGCCACGAGCGTTTTTTGACCTACTTATACAACGTTGAATACAATACTTTTTCAACGACTCGACATTTCATAAATAAAATGCAAAAAAAAGCAAAGAAACGTATACGTTCACTATACTAAACATCTGTCAAAAATATATGAACTTATACATAAAGGTATACGTTCACTATACTAAACATCCATGCACTAAAGATAAAACTTTTTTTTAAGTTGGCAGCAATACCTTAAGTACAATAAGCTTTTTTTTTATTGCAAATTGTGTGAATGCAGCTATTTATCTTGTAATCTGTGGTACTAAGTGATGCTTTTTTGGCGACATTATAACATCGTTTAGCAGTGGTTTTTTTGGGCAATAGACTATAGAATTTTACAGACTTTCATAATTTATGTCTTTATATTAGAGTTAGTAACTATATAAATGACAGAAAAAAGTACTGGAGTAGAAAAAAACGTTTATATCTACGTTAGATAAAATGTTCATTAATAATTTGCGACAGGGTTGCCTATCTAAATGTACTCATCTGGTGAAACGCTTGAAAAGATAAAGTCTAGGCAACCATATAATAATATGTAAGTATATGGATTTGACTTATTTTTGAGAAGGTAACCTAATAAAGCCGTATTATTAATAAAAATGAATTTCATAAAAAATAAGAATAAATAGATGGTGCTAACTACATTACATACGCCTATTTACTTGTTTGTACCTTGCAACTTCTTTATTGCCAACTATGTGATATAAAGGCAATATTATATTCTTGGCTCTAAGCAGTCATTCTCGCCCAAAAGACACAAACGCGAGCATAAAAGCCAAGACTTGAATCATGTCAGTTTTTGTGAGCAGTCTTTTGTTTAATAAAAATAATAAATGAACGATATTAGCGGTTAATAATGTAGCGGCTAATTCGGGCTTTGGGATTAAATTGCCGCATTACTCATAGAAATGTAAGACAGTGGACACACAACGTCTACAACAATAATAATATTAAACAAGTAAAAAATATGACAGTGGACGTCTGTGGCTGTAAAATACCTTACTTTGTATCACTAAAATACCCGAGGAAAGAACCATTCGATCGATATTGTTGGATACCCACTTAGGCTAGGCTTCATCAAATGTAAAATATTCTTTAAGGGGCTTCTAAACGGGCTATGTTTTGCTACAATTTGTGACCGGCCATATTTGCATCTTGCTCTAGCGTAGGGTGTCAGAGAAGGATGGCCATAGTTGCCAGTTATAAATTGTAGTAAAACATGGCCCGTTTAGAAACCCCTTTATAATTCGGTTTGATTTGTATTTAACAATAACTTTACTTTGACATTTACGACATTACCAAAAAATTTCATTCTCGTTTGAATGACCATCAAAGAAAACGTCCTAATGCAACGGCAGTAGTTCGCAAAAAGCCGCCAGTGTGAGCGAACCCTAAAAACTTTATATTTGTTTTTTTTTTGTTGGATGATTCTGTTACCGCAGTTAATATGCGGTTAGTCGTCGGGTTAATGTGGACGTGCCTTTATAAAACAGTGATTTTACTTCCTCGGATAAAATGAATTTGTTTCATGGTTAATAATGATTAGATTACCTATTAATACTCGCAAATGTAACAGTTAACCACATGCTCTGTTTTTTAGCCGTATTACTCACATCACAATAACAGTGTTAGTATATACGTAATGCCGATCTCACACGAGGGCAGAACAGTGAGGCAGAACAGTGGGCAGTACAGTACTGCTACAATCTGAACGCACAAGACAGTACTGTTCTGTCTCGGCGTGTGCGTTCAGATTGTAGCAGTACTGTACTGCCCACTGTTCTGCCTCACTGTTCTGCCCTCGTGTGAGATCGGCATAACTAACAGTATAAGAGTAAACATGTTGATAACTGATTAACACTAAAGATTAAAAAAAAACGTCCAAAGGATTTTTTAATCTTTACCGTAGTTGGGCAAAATCTTATTAAAATGACCAAAATCCTTTTATTTAGCCGTTTGCCGCGGCTAAATTTTTTTATAAGAAAGTGATTTGAAGCTAAATAAGTTTCTTACTTTTCAGAGTATTTTTTTTCTTCGCAAGGCCAGCCCGACTGTTGTCTTGCGACATAGCATCACCCGTCACTTTCTAATAGTACTGCACAGAATGAGATGGCTAATATTTCACGCGACAAAGAGCCGCGTAACAAATTTGACAGTTGTCAAATTTCTGGCAATTCTATTTATGCCATCATTTCCGCTATCCTCTTTGAAAAATGGCGGCATACGCCCTACCTGGAATATATTTACCGTGACTGTTTTTTTTCTAATGTCCGTTATCATTTGTCTGTACAGAATTGTAAAATCCTATTCGGGATAACCCAGAATAATAGTTTGATGTTTGTACGCGTTTAAGTAATGTAAGTACCGGCAAAGAATATATATACTAGTACCGGTAAATCCTATATAATTCACGGGGCGGTGGTCGGAATTTATTTCGCGCACAGCGGTAGTGGAGCTGACTACTGAGCCGACGACGGTCCTGGGTTCGAATTCCGGCAAGGTAAAATATTTGTGTTATGAACTAGAATGGGATATGTTCTTGGGATACAAATATATTTGAGTACATATCTACTATCATTAAATTCTAAATTTGTATTGAAAATCTTTTTTGTATGAAGAGGACATGTCATTATTTAGGAAAAAATCTAAATAGGGCGATGCAACAGGCGTAGCGCCAACCGTGCAACGCCATCTGGTGTAAAAAAAATATTTGTCCTATCATCACACCGAAAAGGCTGGGCGGATTTTAACCAATTTTAGTACCTACAGGGGGCTTATGATGGTTGCGTTTATCACGTGATAAATAAGTGACAAAGCATCTGTCACTCACGCTCGCATCTTGTCAAAACGAGACGGATGCTTTATCACTTATTTATCGCGGGATAAAAGCAACCATCATAGGCCCGCAGGAATAGCTAAAGAAGAGATAGAGAATAGACGTCCAAAGAAGTTCTCGTAAATAATAAATTCACCAAGGTGAGGACGTTGCTATTTTTGAGTTAAGGAATGCAAACCGGTAAATTGGCATGGAAATTACCGAGTTACCAATAAGTACCTACCGGTAACATCCATAAGAAAGTTTTGCCGGTTTGCATTCCTTAGTTTGAATATAACCCATGTCTTAGAGTAATCCTCGCGAACTTCATTTATTAAATTGTCTTTCTTCACATTGTGGGCTTAAATAAGAAAGGATGTCCAGGTTTATCAAATCCATATATTTTTGTCTATGAGTCAACTACCAATTTAGCTGTATATTGTTTATTGATTGCAAACCGGTCGGCGTGTCCAATGTTATGCCCGCAAACTGTAAAGGCCGTGCGAATATGGGTAAACGGGTTTGGCATTCCGTTGTGGACCATGACTTGTTGATAATTACCTGAACGATAGCAAATTGGTTGGGTTTGGATGGTGGATTCTAAGGCTCCAGATTCTACCTAAGTAACACATAGGCTGCATTATTTATACAGCTTAAGGCGCTCTTCTCCCAGTAGACGCCGAACTCACTCATTTTGGAATGAGTCGTAAACATATTAAGCAGTGTTTGAAGATTATGAAAAACATATATATCATACTTAAGGATCTTGCGATTATAAAATCGGTTTCAATTTCGCGCGATAGAAAAGAATCCCAAAGTTACCTCTATTTGTAATATTTTGTCAGTCGTAAGGCTAAAATACGAACTTTTTTACCCGTCTTTTGCGTAAATTTATGAATACTAACATTATCTAGGTAAATTCGCTAGGATTGTCTCGATAAAATTATTTTTTTAGACACTAGAACTAAAAACTTACTAACACTCGTCGCGCGTCAGCGCTTGAAGAGGACGGACCTGCGTCAATTTGTTCCGCGCGACAACGGTCGGAAAATATCGCTTTAAATTAGAGTTATAATGGCTGCATAAGTTCTTATACAGCCTGTTTGTTACATGAGTCTATAGGAAGTCTACTTTTAACAAAAACAATTGAACGTGTTTGTGACAATGTAATCTATACGAGAAAATTACGATCAAGGTGTTTTGTTTTGTTGCATCGGTAATTTACACTTGAGGGATCCGAAATATACGTCAACTTCAGAACCTTTTTTTGAAGTTGGCTGGAAATCGCTTAAATTCTGTGAATCTATTTTAAAATATCGCAACTAATAAATACGGACACGACGAAAACGTAGAATTAATTAATATGAATATTTTTTGAACAAATTTAAAAAGAGCTGCATAATAATTATTACTATTAATACATACTTAAAATGCATATACAGTGTGTATATTTGATATAACCGCATACTTTACGGGGGCTTAGTATAGGCACTTATTAATATATTTATCCATAAATTATTAAAAAACTCGAACATTTTTTGTTCCATATAAAATTAATCAGCAAGCAATGTACTTGTTTGTTGACACATAACATCGTGATGTCACAACTGTCACTAGTAATAACTACTCTACTACACCGCTGCTCAGAAAATTTTCAAAAATTAATTACGTTATGGTAGTTAACGCTAAGTTAATAATTGTTATAAATATCAGATTATAGCACTAAAATATCCGTCTGGCTACAATATGCGGTTGTATCAAATATACACGCTGTATATATATATATATATATATTATGATTTATTCAATAGAAAGTGTTACAAAACCTATAATAAAATATTCCTTACGGTATGTCCATACAAAACTTTGGTGAATGCGTGTGCACGTGGGCTCAAAATGAGCTTCTCAATGAACAGAATTCCAAACCGGCTCGAGATAACATCCACAGACTCCAAATATTTTACCACCTGGCTGCATTGCTCAATACACTGCGTTTATATGGAGAACCGTGTCACAATACAGCTTACAGTATTCCCATATATGTTACGTCTGAATTTAGATATGTACTTTGAATTTAACAGGGTTCTTTCGTATTTTTGTATAACAATTCTACCAATCCGTGGCTTAGGTTACTTACGAAACTAAAGTTTTGCTTCTTCAAAATTATTCCATAAGTTGCGATAAACTATACCTCTTTTGAAGTTATTCATTAATATTGTGTAATCAAAATTAATATAATAAAACCCAAAGATGAGTCACAATACACAACTCAACGTCGTGCGTGAGCTGTCATGCGATTCGCGTTTTATACCTGTCTCGCTCGCTGTTACGCGATCCAGATAAGAGCCTCTCAGTTTTCACCAAAACCCAATCGCAACCTGATAGCTCCCGGGCTGTATAATTATTTATTCCCATTTCACACTCGTTTCCTCAACGAACACAAACTATCTAAAATAGGTGACTATGTCTAATGAATACTCAGAAACATCGAAAGATTAATCGCTCCAACCCGTGTCGGTTTAAAAAAGAACCCAGAAATTTTGTTTCACTCCAAAAGAGCATAAGTCTCTTAAGGTCTCTAAGGACATTACGATCTTTTGGTATTTAAAAAAAATGGCGGAATCGTGAAGTCGTGACTTCACCGCCGCCTTTTTCGGAAGGCTCTACGCATTCCTTGTTTTGGCTTGTTTTATTTGTTCCTGGTTTTTATACTCTATGGCCAGTCATCGTTTCATCATGGAGTTGTCTATGGATAGGCGGAATGAGGAAACTGGTGCAAACCGCGAAATGTCACTGTTTCTTTTTAGTTTTTGGTAGGTTATTATGGTCTAGTATTTTACTGGTATGAAAGTGAAAATTGTTCCTAATTCCCGTTGCTATTCATTGTAGTGTCAGTCAAGGTTTACTTTTTCATTTATTATTCTTGGATTGCTCTTAGGCTAGATTCTACCAAACTTTTATTTCAAGAATAGCGCTTGGAAAGTAAAGTCAAAACTCCATACTAGTTTGACATTACTATCTGAGGGTAATAAATAACACTAATAACTCTTACCTACCGAATTGGTTTTTTTTTTTGTAAAATCCAGCGTTAGTTTTTTAATAAATTACATAGGTACCTAGGGCGGTGAATGTCCCAGAACGAAAGTATTTGTGCCATAAATATGCGACCTGCGGCTTTACGAATTACCGCCCTTGGTTCTTATAAAGTTTTTCATCACACTTGCTCGTAGACAAGGGTTTACATGCTAGAAAAGCGGGCGGTAAGTCGTAAATTACGCCCTAGGGCGGTAAGTAATTATTATCACACTTTAAGGGTTTACATGCTAGAAAACCGGACGGTAAGTCGTATATTACGCCATAGGGCGGTAAGTAATGTAATCTGTATGTGACTACTATTTATTACTTTTGTTTTATTTCCTCCAGAGTGTGATGAAAAACGTTTTACGTGACTCTGGTGGTAAAGGAATTCCAAACTCGTGTGATTAAAGCCCTCACCTTCGGCTTCAGGCTTCTAATAGGCATTCGTTTGTAATTCCTCGTTTACCACCCTTGTTACGTAATGTACCTACTATTACGTCTTAAAGTAAGATCTTCTCCCTTGCTTAGCGTATCTTCTATAGCGGGACATAATTTGAAAAAAGTATTTGTTGTATCACAAACAAAAATCACAAAAGTGCTACACTTAATCCAATGCCTAAATAATTGTATGTCCGTTCGTGTACAATAAACAAGCTTCGTCAGTTACGAAACTCCCCACGCTTCGAATAACTCCTCCGTTTTGTAGTGTTTGACAGAATTAACTAAATTCCACAAAGACAATGCGAGCTGCCCATTCATAACGTTGTTCCCGCACTTAAGCCTGGGAAAACGTTTTTAAGCATAATTGCATAATGGTTTTAGGTACCACATTACTTACTTACAACATAAAAATTAGCATACTACAGTGGCATTGTTTTAATATTTGACAGGGTTTAGAAATGTATAGGTATTATCGTGGATCAACAATTCGCGAGGACTACCAATACCTAAGTGTATACACTTAAATACTATCTATACCACTATTAGTGGTATAGTGTGTGGTGGTGGTGGTGGTGGTGTTATTTTATATGTATATTATGTTATGTATATTTAAGTAAGTTTATTTGTGTGTATATATTATTTTTGTGGTATTCTATGTACGTTTATTTATGTTTTATTTTAGTCGTTTTTCTATAGATTATATGATTAGTTTTGCATCGCCTACTAATTTCTGACGTTTTTATTTAATTTCGCTACCTACCCAAAGAAGAAGAGATCGCTCCTCAGCGATAAGACTACTTGTTGTTCACCTCCATTGAATTTAACCTGTAATCTGTATTTTCTTTATTTATTTCCCGTGAGGTGTCTATTAAATAAATATCAGCCAAACTCACACAAATCGATCTAGTCCTAAATTAAGCTCAAGAAGGCTTGTGTTATGGTTACTAGACGACGATATACCTACATACTTATATAGATAAATATATACTTAAATACAGAGAACAACATGACCCAAGCACAAATATTCGAGTTCATCACACAAATATTTGCCCTGGCCAGAATTCGAACCCGGGACCGCCGGTTCAGTAGGCAAGGGCTTACAAACTGAGCCAACCGTGTCGTCTATTCTATTCTATACCTACATAGATTCGTGTTTTACCCATCTTTTGATAGTGCCACCTAGGGCAATCTGTCCAATAGACTCGTAAAACACTTATCTAAACCTCGCTTAGGTAAACTTACACACATGCTATGTATCTATTGATCTAAATATTTAGAAGCTTTCTTCTCTCTTCTTTTATTTATTACAATTTGTGATAATCTGATTGCCTCAATATGTTATTACGAAAAATACTGAAACAATATGTACAAGACTAGTTTTATAAAAAGAAATACCTTTGCGACTCTTGATTGATAGTTAAAATCAATGTTAAATTATTTTAAGTATGTGCCCATAAAGTACATATAAATATTTAATTATTATTTGTTCACTTATGTGCCAATAAGTTGGATTTAACAGTTTATTTTCAAATAAACAAAAAAAAAACATATTTACAATATACAAATGATAAGTGGTAAAAGAGTTGATAAAAACTAAATAAACTACTAATACTAAATTAAAAATAATTGGATTATAAAAAGAACACCCCCTCCAGCAGCTCTGCCTGTGGCATGGTCCCCATTAAATTATTTGAAATTAAATCAAGATAACGCTGTTTTTTTTAAGGCATCATTTGTGGCAATTACAACTATCGTCTATCAACTATCGTCGTCTAGTACCCATAGTACAAGCTTTGCTTAGTTTGGGACTAGGTCGATTTGTGTATGATTGTCCCTTAATATTTATAATATTTATAAGAACTATCGTCATCGTAATAATTGGGTATAGGAAAACTTGAATTCAAACCAACTATCAACCTGTCTCATCACAATTCGTACGAAGATTAATATCTTCTTCCTGTTTTGTTGCTTTGTCTCTGATACAAATTTTGCCCTTGTATGATTACTCCATCAATGTACAATACCCATTCTACATCGATGGAAAGCGAGCAAAATCATTGAAGTGCTAGGGTTGTCATACGTCATTTCAATCGATTTTGCTCGCATTTTTCGGTCCCTAAATTGATAAATTTTGAACTACTCGTTTATCATCGTCTATTTTTCGTAGTCTTTACGAATGACTTAATTGATTACATTTACAACTCTCTTCTTGACACTCGGCTGTGCGCGGATAACACCAACGCCATCATATCTGCAGAAACCATCACTCAATTAAATGAGAGAGTTAACGATGCTGAAAGCTTTCTAGCAAGACATGGTTTGACTCAAATGAGCTGAAACTGAATTGTAATAAATAAATATAATTATTTTGCAGATAAATATTTACATGAAGATGAACCTATAAGGCGGGTTTTAGTGTCATGCGGACCGTCGCGCGGATCGCTCCGCGCGGAGCAATATGTATGGCGCGTCCGCGCGGACCCGTCCGCATTATTCTAAAACGCTCCCTTAAGCTTAATACATCGTACGTGATCCGCGCGGACGGTCCGCGTGCGGTCCGCGTGCGGTCCGCGTGTGGTCCGCGTGACACTAAAACCAGCCTAAAATCAGGTGGACTGCGCGACAAGTCTCCGAGCATAGTAGTTGTGCTAGTGCGCTGCACCTCTAGCATATAACTAGGACTGCCATCCGTAAGGGTTTCCCCTGATTTGTCCTAGTTTGGAGGCCGTCCGGGGGTGGTTTTCATAAGTGTCCGGGTTTTCCCCAGACACTTTTTAGCTGAACGAAAAATAAAAAGATTTTTTTTAGGGTTCCGTACCCAAAGGGTAAAAACGGGATCCTATTACTGAGACTTCGCTGTCCGTCCGTCCGTCCGTCTGTCACCAGGCCGTATCTCAAGAACGATGATAGCTAGACAGTTGAAATTTTCACAGATGATGTATTTCTATTGCCGCTATACCAACAAATACTAAAAATAAAAGAAAATAAATTTTTAATGGGGGGCCCATTCCCATACAACAAACTTGTTATAGATTATGGTGGGAACCCTTCATGCGCGAGGGACTCGCGCTTGCCCAATTTTTTAATTATATTAGTTTCGGTCATGTCCGGGAAAATAATGCGATTTACACTAAATTTCCGGGTTTTTATAGTCTTTGTCCGGGTTCGGCGAATTTAGAGATGGCAGCCCTAAGCATAACTGTCGAACGGGACTATTCCTCGCGCGAGATAATTACCCATCTCTTTCTGTGCAGTAATGTGAGAGAGTGACGGGTAGCGCTATTTCGCGAGAAGCATAGTTGTGCTAGACGGGCTGGAAAGATGAAGTCTCAGTAGGGCTAGCATATCTGACGACGCGGCTGGCGCAGTGGTTAAGCAACTGCCTACTGAGCCGGCGGTCCTGGGTTCGAATCCCGGCAAGGGCAAATATTTGTGTGATGAGCTCGAATATTTGTGCCTGGGTCATGGATGTTATTTGTATTTATCTTATTTATCTATTTAAGTATGTTTATCGTCGTCTAGTGTCCATAACACAGGCCTACTACTAGAGCTTACTGTGGGACTAGATTGATTTGTGTGAGGTTGTCCGATATTTATTTATTTATTTATTTATATCTAGCTGTGACTTCGCTTGTCGGTGTTGTAAGAAAAGTGACAGGTCAATTCTGCCAGCTGCACTGATAAATAACATGGCTATATCAATTTTCCGCTAAAGCTATGCAAAGGGCAAGAACGCAATAACATCCGAAAACAATCTGTTACTCAACCTTCAGTTTTTGTTCCACAAATACCTTGTCTCAGCATAAATAAACTATTGTTCACTATACGCCGTGAACTAATCGAAAACAACTAAAACGTGAATCCGTGAATCGTGTTCCAATTAGATAGAACCAGTTGATGTCGGTCCAATTTGTATTATGAATTTGACTAAGGTTATTCAATATTATGTACTTAAAATTATAATTGGTCTACGCTTGTAGTAAGCAATATTTAAAATGACTGCTTTGGAAGGAGGAATAGCCCGACATATTTCAAAGTTTTTAAACTCGTATGGAGTTCATCTTCAGGTACTTCGCTTAGGAAGATATACTTTAATTAATTTTGACTTGACATTTGTAAGATAATTGTTGTAACTATTAAGTGATTTACACTCGCGTGAAATTGTCAGGAACGGCGCGACTTGTTTCGAACTCGTATGGACTGCTATATCAACTCGAGAGCACTGTAAAGGATCATACAAAATTGAAGGCCTAAGCCGGGCAGTTATTTTTTTTAAACATGGCGTCTGTGCATGAGCAGGCTAAACAGCTGAATTATATTTTTTTAGAGTGGCGTATTTATTTATGGTACAGGGATAGTTGAAAACCCTTACTTTTTACCCGTGTACGGGAAAAAATACACGAATAAAGTGGCGGGCACTCGGGCTCTTTAAGGCGACTCCTAATCCCAACGTCCTTGAGGATCTGGGTGGAGCCTAACGTTATTCCCCCCGCCGACCGTGCGCCCCCGGAACATTACTTCGTTCATAATCTCGTTGAGTGGCGTCCAAGCAGCTTCATACACTCACATAGTCCGAGCGTGAGTTGAAGATCAACAAACCTTATACCTTATTTAAAGGCATTGAAAAATCTCGAAGTAAAATAAATCATTTAAACAATGATATAATTATTTCGGATTACTAAATATCTATTTACCTACTACAGTAGAATATTAGAAATAAAATGCGTTAAAGCTATTTTCCAAAAAAAACAGTGAATTTGGCCATTTGGAAGTCTCTAATCGAAAAATACTTTTTAGTTTCTTTTGTATGTGTAGGTACCTACCAAAAATAGTTAAAATGCCGACAAGCTTCTTGATTATACGTGTAAAATCATGCAGAAATAAAAAAATATCGTTTTTTAATAAATAAATCATATCGTGACCCAGCGAGCGGATGAACCGATATTTTAACATAGTAGTGGAGGCACAGCTTTATCCCCCGGGTCATGCTGCTCTAATGAAAAGATAAACTATAAATAATAGAGCGACAAACTCAACTTTACCGTTGGAAAACGGATTTACGTCCTTTACCTACTTATAAACAGTGATAGTTTTTTATGACTACATTAGTAATGTTCTCAGATTTTCCCCTATACTTGTTGATGTTGACGATATTTTACTAGACGAATTTTTTGGCAAATTTCAATGTTCAAGGTCAATGGATACCCTATAAATGTTAATTTACTTGAGTGTCAAAATATGCCGATGCTAGAAAGAACTTATCTAAGCGACATTTTTGGGGATATTGAGTTATACACACTGTTAGGATCGGCAGATTTTTCTGCATCGAATGGGTTTTGTGTCGCTTATCCCGTCGGTGATTTAGAGAATCTCTACTTTTTTTTTCTACTAAACGACTTGATTTTTGAGGTTTTTTTAGCAAAATGGAGATTACATAAAAAGCTTTTTGCATAATAATTAACCTTAGAGCTTTTTTACTTATTTGTCAAAACAGATCAAACAATTTGGATAATTTTTCTTTATTGCAACTAACCTTGCACTTGTTGGTTAACTGTTTTTAGGCATTTTACCTATGTCTTTATGATAAAATTAACATAAAGGTAAATTATGAAAGAAACATTGAATGTGATCCACTGCAATGTAAGCACGACTCGAACCTGCGACCCTAAGTTTCCGGCGTAGTGCTCTACCAACTGAGCTATCATATCGTTACGTCAATCACACTAAATCTTTGATTCCATAATTCTTCGCTACTGGAGCGCCCTCTGTGTCATGTGTGTTTAAAATGCTTATGCGCATTAGCCAAAAAGTAAAAATGTGGTATTAAACAGAATAGATATAAGATTCTATAAAAAAAAATAACATAGATTAAATTACCTGATTGTCGTATCTTAACTATTGGCTTTTATCCAAATTTACGTGTTTTGATACTATGAAACCATTGTCGCTTATCCTTTTTTACCTGATATGACTTTGATCGACTACTGTCGCTTATCTTGAATTGCTTGAATGACAATTGAGTCGTATTTGTCGCATAGAATGTACTAAAAAAACAAATATTTTCGTTAAATTGGTAGTTAGACAACTTTACCGGTTCTGTTTTATAAAATATCACACATTTACATAGTAGTAATTCAATATATTTATAAAGGCCGTTAGGCCCACCTGCGGTGTAAATCTGTGTCTGTGGCGCTAAGGCATTACTTTGGACTCGCTTGATGGACCCAAACGCCATCTCACTCAAACAGTGTCTTACGAGACGTCACTTATACCACACAGAGTTGTAGGTAGTTTTGTTATTCTTGTTAGGATAGGATATTATCTCATTGCAATTTTAAAACTTGAAATTTCACGTAGTTCGTGATTTAAAATTCCTTAATGAGTACCGAGTGACTGCAGTCTTGAGAACTCTTGTGCTGTTCTCATTAGTCATAGCTATCGTTTGCTACCATACATTGGTCTAGAACTACTGGAAATCTTTCAGCAGATCAGGATCACACATAAAAATTGGTAAAATTGAAATTTCACGTGATATCTGATGAATAAATCTTTAACATTTCTAAAGCAGTTTTTTTTGTATTTGCGTAGTTGGACCATAAGTTTTTGTCTTAGAGAACTTTAAATGTCACTTCATTAATTTTAATGTTTGAAAATAAATATTTTCCTCTAATTAAAACATTAATCGTGAGGTTTTATTGTACGATAAATAGCTTTTTATGTCTGAAATATTTCCTACAAAGGCGATTAGATATTTTTTCTTGATTTATTTCATGCTGATTTGCACATTTATATATTTACCTGACTATAAAATGAGCATGCACATATATATTGTTATCTGTGTTGATTGTTGTGTAATAGATTATACTATTTTACCTGACTAATTTCTCGGGAAACGTGTCGTTTAGATAATTTTACCTAATTCTATTTTGACGGCCATTTTGCGTAAGCGACGCTAAATTTTAAATTATTCCATTAATAGACAAAATAACAAAAGCGACATGTAGAGAACATGATGTTGTTTATAATTATAAAATGCTTCATTTAAAAAATAGGTCCACAGAATATTTGATAACTTTTTATTTTTTTGAAAAAGTTCGTAGTTTTTTAGATCTCCTGTAAAATTAGCTCCGTGTCTCTTGGATAATTTTCCTTTCCAGCGTAGATACGTTTTTTTGCGCTTAGAAGTTCGATTTTTTACAGCTTCAAGGGACTGTAGACCAAAGTACGACGTGTAGACGGTTTTAATTTCAACTCGACACCTACACGCGTTACCGAGATAAAGAGTTGTGACAGAAAGACGGACGGCCAGCAAAATGATCCTATGGGTTCCGATTTTTCATAACCAGGCTAGTTTTAAATGTTTACCATTTTATAGTGCAAAGGTAGGTTTTGAAGTTTAAGAAGGTAATAACATATTTTGACGGTGTAATGTGATATATGAATACAATAAATAGTACTTCATGTACATAATGAAGGGTATTAAACACGAGTGTGGGTTTATGAAACGAGCCGAAGGCAAGTTTCATAATAACATCACACGAGTGTTTTAATGCCTAATTATAATTATAATACAGTTACATATACTACTTTATCTAGCCACATTTCATAAGCCTCCATGATGCATTCAGAAGTCGCACATTATAACAAATATTACCCGGTAATGGCGGTAACATGTGTAACATTTTTTTTTGTTCTTGCAAGAAACAAGACATTTTTTTATTTTTTTTTTATAATGGCGGTAATGAAGTTTTCTGGCAGCTGTCATTGTTTTTATTTTAATTCAGAGACAAACTAGAGTCGGCCCTAACTATCATATCGTTCGATATCTTACTTACGTGTGACATTTGTCAAATTTGATTGAAAATTGACAATTCATTTCGAACTAAACGTCATCTCGATTGATATTAGAATAGAGCTCAAATCAAATTTCTTTGTTTTTCAGAGATGTTCGAAATTTGAATAAATAATACTATCGAAATAAGAAATTTGTGCTAAAAAACAGTCTATTTTTATGGTGGTCATAATGTGCCGTTCTTGAACGCATCATGGAGGGTTTATGATATTTGGATAGATAAAAGATTTAATAAAATAACAAGCTTTCGATAACTGAATGTACTTATACATGACTCAAAAGTTTTTTTTTTCAGATTATTATGCATATAAGCTTGTGCCGTCCCTTTGTCGGGTAAAGGCCTCTATCTTTTTTCCACTCGTCCTTATTTAGATCAGCAATGTCCAACCCTTTTGTAATACATCCAGGTAGTCCCACCATCTCCATCGTGATCTACCGTGACGCCGAATTTTATTGGGTGGGTGTAGATTTCTTGATCTGCAGATCGGTTGACATGCGGCAAACGTGTCAGCTCTACTTTAGTTTAGCGGTTGTCTGGGTTACGTAAGCTATTTGGGTTTTGGCGTTCCTTCCGCGATCGATTAATTTGATCCAAGATCGTTTCATTGCCCTCTGGCAAACTTAGAGAGAAAAATTCTGAGCATTAGTCAAAAATCAAGTCCGGGCATTACGATGAGTCTAAATAAAGTTATATATTTTTTCATTAATTCAACTGTAATCCGATCATTAATATATGGCTTTTAAACGATATGTAATAAAAATCAGGTTTTTATTTTATAAACGGTAAACAATTGGAACAGAACTTATGGCCAGGCTAGGTATGTCTAGCTAGGCCCGGCGGATATATCAATAATTATTACTAACGCTCATTTAGATTTAAATATGAAGTGGGAAATTTATTGATGCAAATATGTATTCTGACTATATTTACATAAATAAGCCCTCATGCCAAAATTGTCACTTGCCTTCTTGGACTAGAAAATTATTGTAATTTTTGATAATGTATTTTTATATCATTATGCCATGTACTGTACTAGTGACGCAACGAATGTGAATACTTACAATAAATATTCGTATTCGTAAATTAGCGTTTTACCGAATATAACAATGGTATTCAAACGAACAATACTTGTTCTGCATTACGATATTCATATCTCTTAGGGTTGAATTCATAAAGATCATTAGACGTTATCATACTTAAATATCTGTATTATCAGATTTTTTTTACTAACCGAAATACCTAAGTTACTCTAATATTACACAGAGAAGGGCCCTAAAACCCACACCAAAAGTGTTATTGTCTGGGAATCCTGTCTGGTGTGGGCCCATGACTGAGAATATCTAAGTATCCAAATGTGTTCGGGAATGCTAAGCAATGACATTTTTTTTTATAAGTAGTTAAAATTAATAGATACCTAAATACGAAAAAAAACAGTTGAATTTAATTCTATATGAAAATGAGTGCTTTTTGTTATGTCGCATAGCGTAGTCGTGTGAAAAAACGAACTACACTCTCTTAAAATACACTTCAAACGCACGAAGACAGATCGAACCTCCGCGGGATCCGGTACTATAACAATTTTCCGTAACTAGATGGATCGCGAGAGCAAGTGACACAGCCTTCCCCTTCGACGGTTAGATTTACACTGAGCTCGCAGCCCGGGCACGGCCGCGCTCGCGGAAATTCAGTTTTTTTGATGCTTTATTAGACCGAATTTCCATTTTATCAACTTTTAAACAATACGATTAAAGATCAATGAATTGTCAATGTTCTTGCGAAAGAGCCGTGTAAATATCACTTGTAGTTTAGAAGCCTTAGGGAATTGAAAATTGAAAACGACCCTATTTCAACATTATTTTTTCCATAGTAATTATTGCTTTAAAAAAAATCCAACTATAATTTTTTAGAAGAAATAGTCAAAAATAACATATATTTTTTTCAGATTTTTCCGTTGGCTAGATTTTACGAGCCTTAGGACTTTAAAAATCACCATTCCACGTACGGAGTCGCCTTAAAGGCTATATTTGTTCGACTGCGATGCGTCGACTAACAAGCAACGTTACTTTCGCAATTGTTGTATTACAGAGGTAGCGCAGAGATATAATAAAGGGCTTTTTCGCAACAATTTCGTTATTCTTGTACACGGTGTTACTCACGAACTGCACCCTTGAGCTGTTTACAGGATACGTTGCTTCATTCGATACGATGGTAAACACACAATTTTATATAGTCTGTCTGTTATACCTCTTTACGCTTAAACCGCTGAACTGATGTAGATGTGGTATGGAGATAGGTATTTGGCTCCTGGGGAAGTACATAGGATACTTTTACTGCTAGTAGGTAATATATCTACATACAATGTTAAGGAAAACGGAATCTTACACGTTTTATCTTTACAATTGTAAATTATAAAAAAATCGGCCAAGTGTGAGTCGGACTTGCGCACCAAGGTTTCCGTACTTAAATTAAAAATAATGCAAAATACCACAATACACTCATGTCAAGATTGACCGACAAATCCACACACATGAAAATTTGAAAAAAAAAAAACAATCTGGTTCCACAACATAATCGTCAATAAATGAAGTTACGGTCAAACGACATTTGTCGAGTTCTCTTTATACTTCGTGACTCTTGTCGCGCGACATAATATATTGCTTTACCCGTCACTGTCTCACAATACTGTGCAGAAAGAGAGGATATAGCTATCTCGCGGATGAAACAGTTAGAGAGGTGCTGACATGGACCTAGGATATACTATAGTACATAATAGCTCCATGGGTGCTGAACAGACATACAGTCACTCGTTGACAAATGTCAACTTGGAGAAATGAACGTACACTGATAAACAGTTTTCTTTCCAGAAATTCGCAACTGATGTCGTACGTACTTTTTGTTCCTACCGGTTTCTGTATAGGAATCTTAACCATCGTAAATCCATTTTCACGTGATAAACTGCGTCTTCCTTAATAAATACTCCTACTCAGTGACTTGTACAACGAGTCCTAAATAGCTGGACAATTAATGTCCGCGGTTATAGGTATCTACGATCCAGTATCGACTAATAAGTAATAATATAAGTCGTCTATACTTTAGGACAAGATCCCACTGCAAATTTTAACGCCTACCTATTTCATCAATTAAATGCGGTTTAAATGAAAGATTACCATTTCGTCCCATGTGAGTGAGTATTGTATATGCATATACACACTGCAATTGAATTTCTACTCTCCCTCCCACTTGAGATACTTCAACTTTTTGGCCCTATGGTTGACTGGAAGAGGATTCCATCTGGCATTACGTTCGCCATTTGTACTGACTTTCTTTTTGCGCAATAAAGTTTAAATAAATAGAAAACTGTGGTCAAATTTGAGCTAGCCACCAAGTGCCATTCCATTCGTAATTTTACGTGTAGATTTACGTGTTAGAGTTGAAATGCTTAATTTCACGCGGTGTGCGTTACGTCGCGGTAGCTCAGCAGTTAAAACACTGCTCCGATTAAAGAGGTCAAGAGTTCAATCCCCAACTGCAATAAAGGGGATCGTGTAAAATTGTGTATTTATATTTACCCTCTGTATCAATCTTAGTAAAAAAAAGTGTAAGCTTTCATGTAGACCACATGATTGAAAAACATGTGGCAACAAAAATATTGGTAATGATGTTGGCAGTAGGATTAAGACCCTATTCAGACCAATTATACCTCCAATCTAGTACATATATCTCACAGTACCATCCATCACTATGTCCCCACGGCCGTCCACTTTCACTACCATAGACTAAACGGCACAAGGTCGATGATCTACGATAGATCGAATCATTTGTGCTCTATGCTATTCCATGATGCAATGAGTACTTAACATTTGACAGGTCATGTGGAGGTTGATCTGATTGCCAATGCTTACATTATGACATGTCATTAAGTCCATAGTATGGAGGGTAGAGGTAAGGAGAACAGTCTTTGTACATATATCAATAGTATCCGTTGAAGGTGTTAATTTGATACTAGAGTCGGACCAAAATAACTCGTCCAAGGAAATGAACTGTCAAACACTTGCATACTTTTATGTAAAATTTACCCCTTAGAGCCCTTAGAGTAAGAATGTCAATAAACACTGAAGCTATTTTTATGAATTACAGTATGTAAACTCACACATCCTCACGACGCAAAAGTCCTCCGAAATATCTTTTCTAAAACTTTATAAATATTTTTATATACAGTACAATACTGATCAAAGCATAACTTACGTTTGGTTACTTAATGTACTTTACTATACTTCTGTTTTTTTTATTTATATTAAGTTTGCTAGAATGTAGTACTAGTTTAAATATTAAGAATAACACACAAGTATCAAGAATAATTCGTGCTCTATCTTCAGATTAAAGTTTTCACCCTGTGGACGTTGTCGCGGGCGCATTTATTTTTGTACATCAGAGTATGGGACCAAACAAAATAACTGCGCGGTCAAAAAATTTGAAGATTCACCTTATTGATTTATAGATAATTACCTAACATTCTTCCTCGCTTCGCTCGTCGTCGTACCTAATGATCGAAAAATAAAACAACTGCGCAGGAGTCGATAACCGCAGGAAGCGTGCGTAACGTTGACATAACCGGCGCACGCGAATAGGGGCCGAGGTATGATAATGCACGGCCGCGTTTGTGCAGTATGTATAGATAATGGCTGGTTGCATTGCATTGCACAGTCTTGGGGTTAATTAAAAGATTCCGTTGTATAAAAATAAGAACTTTATAACCGGAATATAACTATACCTTTGTGAAACCATATCTAGGATCACGCCGTGTGTATAACATTTCGATAGAAGCAAATCTCCGAACGTTTTTTGTTTTGTTTTTACAAACTGACCGGCGATTGACCGTTTTTTGTTTTGTTTTTACAAACTGACCGGCGATTGACCATTAGGTCTAATTGAAGATTGAAGTGACTACGGGGTCGAGGATGTAGCTTGCTGATTCAGCTATAGCATGTTCACTCTTGCCTTGAAGACAACTAAATTATAATTTTCTGGAAATACACACGAAGGAATGGAATTCCTTCGCGGTTCACATTAGAAATGGTGAAGCAAATCGCTTCGTGAAAATTTTAAGCGGTAAACTGACAACGAGTGGCTTTAGACTATCGCCAAACTGGAATCGGACCTGAGGGTTACCAGTCAAGGACTTTGCTGCCCCAACGGCCATCCATTCTTCGGGCTACATGGCCTGCCCATTGCCGTATCGTATTTATGTCTAAATAAACATTTTCCTCTCAGATTTTCTCCTTTAGTACCGCTTTAAATTACTGATTTTGTCGGTAAACTTCAATTTATTTACTAACTGCGCCCCGCGGCGTTACTCCTCATCCCACACAACTTTTTTCTTTCGGGATAAAAAGTTGCCTATGTGTTAATCCGGAGTGTCAGCTACCTTCATACGAAAATTTATAAAAATTGGCCCAGCCGTTTGAGCGTGAAGAAGTAACAAACATACACGTAAACATACTCACAAACTTTCGCCTTTATAATATTAGCGTGATTAACACGCACATAAATGGTCCGAGCAAATTTATGATCACTGACGCCAAGAACTCAATGCTCCTTAATATAAAATATAGGTAATAACAGCTATTATTTTACAACCTCGTTTATAACTACAATTACATTTACGACCGAGGAAAGTAATAATATTGTTTATTGGTTTGTTGTTATACCGATCACGCCAAACTTGTACCAAGCAATGCACTTTCACTTTGCAATTCTGTCATTTTCCGCACAGTGGTTTTGCTTGTTATTTTTCCCACGGGAAGTCCTGCTGTCATCATTACCCTCAAAAGTATTTCTATAATTTTGCGACAAAGTAAACTTTTGTACCAACAGGGGCTTTAACAACCCACGCCATTGCGGATTTTTAGTGATAGGTACTAATTTATCTAACTGGCAACGACAAATTTTCGGTAACTAAAGTTGAAAATCGGTGAATGTCACTGATGTAAACAAAGAGGAAACAGGACTAAATATTCCACTTTTAAGTAATTTTTACGTAATAAAGCCAAAACTATCCACAGTGAGGAAACTCAAGTTTTTTTCAATAGGATTCAGTATTTATTTCGCAAGAACGAAGGATTGAGCAGAATTCCGGTAAACAATGTTTTGAATTTGGTTAATGACAAACGGCTATTAACGTTTGATAATGCAAATATATGACGTATGCTCATTATTGCCATATGAAAGCTGTTTTTGTAGCGCCACTATTCCTGGGCCGGACCAACGCTTGTTAGGCTATAAAGCTAGTAGGTGAGGTCAATGTCCCTATGTTTAACACCCTAATTCCAATAGGTGCCATTGGCACACTTTGTTGTTTCTTTTACTATGAATTAGGGCCTAAAGTGAAATAATTTATTCAGTAAGTAGGCCACAAGGGCACTTTTACAAGTCAGATTGTGAATCTACCGGCATTTCGCAAGAGGAGACCGCTGTTGAGAAGAAAGCCGAAAGAAACTCAACAGTAGTAGGTACTAGGCTATTCGATATTAGGTAAGTGTTTACCTTATTTCCGTGGTTGGAACATTATAAAATAAACGGCAAATAACAAACTGTTTTATTTTACTGTCTATTAATACACTGGAAATGCAGTTATCGCATGCAAATGTGTGTATAAATTATCATAATTATGGTTTAGATTGCCTTTCAATTTTCTCTACGGTTTAGATTGCTTCCGTAGAGGATTCTACCGGGTGTGAATCGTTCTTAAGTGGTAAATACCTGATTACTTAAGTGATAAAAAGGTGTTGTTACGCTTGAAAGACCGTAATTTGAATAAACAGACGAACCCACTTACTGAGTCCGGAAAAGCAAAATGAGCATCAACTATGTCAGTTAGTTATTTATTATACCTACTCACTCGGTAAAATTATAGTGTATCCACATTCTAAATATGGGGTAGATTTGCAAGTTCTACGTTTTTTTCCATCAAATAAGCAATTATTGCAATGCAATGGAATAATGACATTATGGAGAAAAGTAACGAAAAAAATTCAACAAATCTCTTCTTGAGGCAAATGTCTTTTCTAGGAGATAAATCACAAGGTTGAAATAGCAATGCCCTGATTATAGTACTAAGTACATCGTTCTTTGATACCGTTTAATGCAGTGGCGTGGCTTAAAACACTTTTTGGTAAATCCTAACTAACTATTGGGGCTCAGTGACCCAAACCGGATCTTAGCCTCCGAAACGAGAGTACGCCACTTGTCCCGATATGCTCGGCGTTTATTTGCGAGATCAAATCAGAAATGAGGAGATCCGTGAACGAACAAAAGTCGCTGATATACCCCGACGGATTAGCAAGCTGAAGTGTCAGTGGGCGGGGCACATAGCACGTAGAACTGACGGGCGATGGGGCAGTAAGGTTCTCAAATGGAGGCCAGCAACCGGCAAGCGCAGCGTGGGACGTCCACCCACAAGGTGGACAGCCGACCTGGTAAAGGTTGCAGGAAGCCGCTGGATGCAGGTCGCTTCCAACCGGCCGATCTGGAAGTCACTGAGGGAGGCCTATGTTCAGCAGTGGACGTCCTGTGGCTGAAATGATGACGATGATGATGATGATTGTCCATGGATCTGAAATAATGTTCCCGATGTCTTGATGATCGCGACATTCGTTAAGTTCCCTTTCGTTCAACCTTGCTGCTTCGTGATGCATTAACGCTGAACGACCGACTTAATAATAATGTCACGACATTTCTATTAAGTGTAAGTGGTGGTGCTTGTTGTATATATCCTCACATTACTCGGGCTTAACATAGATTTAGATTTGGAAAAATGGAGGATGAGAAACCCGAGATAATTCTGAACAATGTTATTAATATTCAACTAACTAACTGCGCTGGCTCAGCGACCCAAAATGAGTCTTGGCCTCCGACACAAGAGCTCGCCACTTTACCCGATCCTGCTCAATCTCTCGCCATACAGGAACTGGTAGCCGAACCGAATATCATTAGTGTGACCAAGGCCCATCGTCTTCGCTGGCTCGGCCACCTTGAGCGAATGGGAGAGGATCGGCAGGTGAAGAGAGCATACCTTGGGCGACCGGCTGGGCGTCGTCTGGTCGGTCGGCCAAAGTACCGCTGGATAGATCTGGTTGACAAGGATCTGCGTGATTATTATTAATATTTCTTTTGATATATTTACTCGCAACTTCGTTCGCAAGAGTGAAGAGCCACCCTCATCATAGTCGGGTAAAAATTGGTTAGTCATCTTAAGCACCTTAACACATGATTTTGCAAGCGAATTTTGCTTGAAGGCGATGACGCAGCAAGTTCGCCGCGACGCTTATTTGAAGAAAACTCGCTAGCAAATCGCAAGATTAGGGACGTGACATAAGACCCTCACCAAAAATGGTCCAAATCCGATTTCGGGGGGACATAAAAGGCAACAAAAATATCAAAAATGATCGATACCGGTACGTTTAATAGCTGTCATAATATTGTGCTTAAAGATCATGATAGACAGAATATTAGTAGGGTTTTAGGAATTTCTTTACGCTACCTTCCCAACTCACGCGACTCTGTCGGGTGACAGATATGTGGTCTTTGTTTTTAATATAGTGCGAGAAAGACGAGTTACAGCTACAGCCTAAGTCGCGGTCAGTACGTCTAGCATAACTGTGAAACGCGTCTCTTTGTTGCGCGACAAATACTATCTGTCACTTTCCTTTCAATACCGTGCAAGCAAGACAGATGATACTGAGTCGCGTGACAAGCGAAGTCAGGGCAAGATATACTAGCCCGCTGTTCTGTTTCCATTATGTCCTGATGTATAAGCATGTCTGGAGAATTTGTTCCATACGTGCACGCAAATTTAGACAAAATGGAAAGAATTCCTGATAGTTGCGCTAGTCTACGGAAGCACATGACAGCCATTGAGGCGTGTGGCGTAAATAAACACGACTCTCTTGTGTTGACTGCATTACACGCCGTGCACGCGACGCTTAGGTAAGCGGTTTTCACACTAGCGGCAGATTCACTGGCAGATTTAACATTGAACGCAAAAGTATCTCTGTTTATATAAAAAAACACGCTCAGAACAACTCTGCATCACTCGAACGCGCAGTTTTTTTTTTTCATAGCGATGACATGGCGAGGTAGCTACTTAGCGCGTGGCTAGTGTGAACACTGCCTTGCTTTACAACGGATATATACTATCAGATGATACTTATATAAAAGAAGATATTTTTATAGACTGGTAAGCATGTCAGTTATGTTATGATTATGACAAATGTTTTATACAAATCTTTTAATGCAACCTAAAGGGCCTATTATGATTGCGTTTATCACTTGATAGATAAGTGATAAATCATCTGTAACTCACACTCGCATTTTGTCAAAACGTGACGGATGCTTTGACACTTATTTATCGCGGGCCCGATTCACGGCATTTTATACCACAATGCACAAGCGATTTCGTATAAAAATCACACTTATTTATTTACACTGTGCTGTAAATGTTACACCAGTCATGGTGTTTTCTTTAATATACGGTGTGGTCCCTTTATTTTGGTGAGTTTATAGTTATAAGTCAAACATGGATTTAAGACTCAATCGGTTAACACATAAGATGTTAATATTAATTTGTAATAGCTATAGCAACCTGATGACCCAGGTATACCTTAGTCTTCATTCCGACACCAGTTTAAAATTAATTAATAAATATCAGGCAACCTCACACAAATCAAGCTAGGCCCAAATTAAGCTCAAAAAGGCTTCTGTTGTGTTATGGGCCCGAGGCGACAATATACATATTTATATAGATAAACAAACACTGATATATGAAATACATAGAACATCCATGACCCAGGCACAAATGTTCGTGTTCATCATACAAATATTTGCCCTTGCCGGGATTCGAACTCAGGACCGCCGGCTCAGTAAGCAGCTGCTTTACCACTGCGCCAACCGCGTCCTCACACTTCCCTCGTAGTTTACCTCACAGCGCGATTTTGATTCGGCCCTTCCCAAAATGTATGGTCACTCATAAGATTTCTGCTCAAACCTATTCACATCATGATCATTAACGTGATTTAATCCTGTGACTAATCCTACCTCTAAAATTCCTGTCCAGAGTCAGGCCGGTAATTACGCGTTTCCATAAGGCTCGCTCACCTAAATACCGATTCCAACGACCATAAAAGGAATCTTGCTTAATTTATAGTAAAGTCAATTTTGTTATTTTTCCTAGAACCGTCTTTAAAGTTTGATTTTTTTGTCTACCTGCGGATCGGAACTTCAGCGGGTCTATGATGGTCTCATATATCATGCCATAGACACGGATAAAGAAATAAATATATTTCGGACACGTATTAATAGTACATTACTTAGGGAAAAGCGCTTGCCGGGTGAGTAGGTTTAGACGGCCGACCGTAAGGAGGCTGGAAAGTGATAAGCCGGCAAGCCCTTTTCACGGCTAAGGCATATATATATATATATAGTGCTTCTCTCAAATGCGTGGAATGAAATAAAAAAATACACCAATCAAAAAAAACAGCTGTTTAACCTGTTTATGAACACGAAAATATATATTTATTCCATAATTTTGCGAGATATTATCTCATTGTTCGTAGGTACGTTGGTCGTGAATATAGCTTTATAAAATATTTACACACACATAAAATATAATATGCTATATCATTATTAAATCCGAATTGGCCTTACCAAATACGCCTCGGTATCGACTGGCATAACCGTAAATAATTAACAATTACTTAACCTTAAACTTCCTTAATCGCGTAACATTGGTGCCATAATCCGGGCCGCACCGGACGTCCGGGACGACCGGACCGGACCGGTAAACATCCGCCCACTTGTTCACGTCGGTACGCAAATGCCATAACCAAAGTACACAGATTTCAACGAACTATACTAAGATAAAATCGATACCTTAGAACACAATCGTACAAACTTTTCGGAAGAAGTAAGTAGTTGCAATTAGTGCGCAACTGTATCTGGTTGAAAGTTCATCATTGGCAAAATAATTGTAATTAGAGGTAGTACGAGTGTGAACTAAGAATTAAAATTATAAAATTGTATTTTTAATCACTTTTCCATTCATCATCCTCCTAGCCTTTGTCCCATTTTTTGAGAATGAATTCTCAATCGGGGTCGGCTACCTAAATCCCAAGATGTGGCGTAGGCACTAGTTTTTACGCAAGCGACTGCCATCTGACCTTCCAACCCAGAGGGGAAACTAGGCCTTATTGGGCTTAGGTGGTTTCCTCACGATGTTTTCCTTCACCGAAAAGCGAGTGGTAAATATCAGATGACATTCCGTACATAAGTTCCGAAAAACTCATTGGTACGGGCCGGGTTCGAACCCGCGACCTCCGGATTGAAAGTCGCATGCCCTAACCACTAGGCTACCACCGCTTCGAATCACTTTTCCATTATTATTTTTTATTTATTTATTTAAAATAATCTCACAGCATTACCACATGAATAAAGAAACGGAACAGAGACTAAGCTTCTAAAGAGCGCGCAAAATTTATACCTAATATGGTAGGGTTGGCACTGGTGGACAAAAATAAATAAAATGATATCGATCAGTTTTTTTTTTTTTTTTTTCAGTTTTATATCATTAGTTCAACGTTACTAAATAATGCTTTTCCAGAGCAACTGCATGAGTTACTACCATTTGTTGTATACCAAAACCTTCTCCAGAATGTAACAAACACTTTTCTGAAAACTGCATGTTAAAATGCCAACGCGAGATAATCGCGGGCAAACATGCAAACATAGCATCTCCTTTTTTTAAGTCGGTTAGAAAAAACATGAGCCTACGTATTTGCATGCATAAAAATAATAGGTAGGTGTAAATCCACTACCTACACAAAGGTTTTCTGAACGAGATCACTCTTTAGCGAGAACACCGCGTTCTATTTACTGGTGAATTCAATGTTTTTATTCTGAAGTTTCTCAAGCAGTATCATTTTGGTAAGCAAAATTAGAAGTAAGTCGGTACTTATGTAGATAATAAAGATTTTACTTACCTAACAGAGTCCTTAGGATAGCCAAAATATCAAAAATATGAGATGTCATTATTTTTCCTTGTATTGTTCATACACACAGTACAAACCACCATATTTTCACGTGCACAACAAATACATTGAAATCGAACACAACGCGGTGCGCGCCCTGCACTTGTGACCAAACTGAACTAGTATAAACCAGTTTCTGCGTGTACGTGACGAGGAGTTTGGTCACACGCACACACGCGCATCGCTTTTTACCTATCGCAGCGCGGTTGTATGAAGCTTAGTCTCTGTTCCGTTTCTTTACTCATGTGGCATTACAGTTAGTACTAATTCACTGTGAATTACAAAAATAATTTAACATTACAACATATTACATATTAGGTAGATCCAATTACTGAAAAATTACATCCATCCATCGCCTCACAGTACCTTAAACATTCACGACACACAATTATCCAACTACTTCCATAAACGTCCAAATCTATCGAGAGGAGTCATTGTTTCAGCGCGATGCAGGATATGAATGGGCGTGGCGCCCGCCGTACAGCGCCATCTTTTGTTAAACAATTATTTATCAGTTCATAACACCGAAACAGCTGGGCGGATTTTAACCAAATTCGGTACAGAGATAGGTGTATAGGATATTTTTACTTGACTACGTTAAAGAAAAAGTTTTACACGGGCGAAGTTGCCCACCTTCTAGTTTATTTATAAAATCTGTATAATTGTTATAACAACAGTCTGTGTCTCTTATATATATGTATAACGTACATTACACCACTTTGAAACTGTCAATAAACAAAAGTAGCTACGCTGAATAACATATTGACTAGGATCTGTTCAAGCCCTTTGGTAATAGAGCCGTGTATAGTTCATTTTCAGCACTTGGTTAGCTAGCAAGTTCTGCTGTTGATAGTACACTTATAATTATAATCTGTGTGCTGTGGGGACACAGATGTGAGATGAACGTAACCTTTGCGAAACATCAACTGAGGAGTGTATTTTCAAAAGGGCTTAATTTCTCTATGAAACTCATACAAAAATAAGCCCTTTTAAAAAGGCACTCCTCAACTGACGTATTGCGAAGTCCTACATACTTACGATACTTACTTACCTACTTAGTCATTGAATCCGCTTCATTTTCGGCGCACCTTGCACCCTGTTTTAAGGTTCCGACCAAGTGCGAGTCGGACTCGCGCACCGAGGTCTTCTGTACAAACACTTCGCATCTTAACTGGCCGGGTTAAGTTTGCACCTGGTATGTATAGCGCAGCATACAAATGAGGTGCAAATTTAAAGCAACTGATCACGTTTGTTGTAAGGGAGCTCCAGTTAAATATTTATTTTATTCTGTTTTTAGTATTTGTTGTTACAGCGACAACAGAAATATATTAAGGTTAAGTGTGGGTTTTCTTAAATTTTGGATTTTAGTTACCTATAGTTATTCAACTTTGGAAATCACTACTGCAAATAGACTTAGAACTCCATGTTAACACAATCTTCTCTCATACGACCATATAATAGTAGTATAATAAAAATGCCTCAAAAATATTTCCAGTAACGTGTTCCAATAATTTGACAGTATTTTAACTAACTTCGTAAAGACTCTTTAACGCCTACCAGCCCGAAGCCTCCAAACATAGGGCCACATTCCACGCTGCCAGATTATCCTAAACGACCCATTACTCCCATTAGACACGTTTATTCGCTAGAATAAAGGTCTGGCTATACGGTCGTGACACAAAAAAAATCATTTTTTGACAGTATTTTACCTGTAACAATTAGCAATATAGATATATGTAGATAGAAAACGGTATTTCAATTTATGACATATACTTTTTATAATTTAAATGCATAGCTCAATAGCAAAATAATAGCATGTAGGTATTCATGATATTTTGAATTTGATTCTAGAATTGTGACACTGACTATAATTGAAACATCATGGTTTCAGCTTCGGTGCATGGTGTGATTGTTAAACTAATAAATATAAAATGATATAAACTTTACGTTAATTTAGTTTTACATTACTAAATAAAGGTTTCGCTTATAAAATTGTTTTCGTTTCATAATAACATCATTAATTATTACAAAAAAAAAACAGATGCCGTGAAGTGTTATAATTTATTATATAGAACGATAGAAAAAAGATCCGAACGATTAATTTTCTACTCTGCACCCACTTGAAGCATCTGTGTTTGGCCCTATGGTTGACTGGTAGAGAATGTCATTAGACATTAAGTTCGCCATTTGTACTGACTTTTGTTTTGTGCAATAAAGTTTAAATAAATAATAGAAAAAAGATTGTTGTTTATATTCATTACGACAAATATAAAAGATGTTTTCGCAACTACAGTAACTTACGTTTATAATTATTTATATGTAATGATAATAATAATTTACCTCCCATCCATATAACATACCTTGCCGATCCAACTGGCATGCTCAGGTAGGTACCGTAATCTAGCTTCAAACATCTATAACCATTTCGTTTGTTAACTTCCTCGGTCCACATATTTCTAGTTAGAAAACTGGATAATATATTTTAACTGTAATCACGAGCCTACGTGACATTCATTTCACTATCAAAGTACTGTGATGAAGCAATTGAAAATAGCTTTCTTCACCTCCGAATAAGGTTGTCAATTATCTTTGTACCTTAAACGTTCGCATTCGGACTGTGTCATAATAACAGTTTAAATCGCTTCACATAGTAACTTCTCGTCTAATAATGCAATAGGCTTGGTACAATTTTTGGATGACCATAAAATTATATATTTTTCGCTAGTCTTTGCTTAATAAAAAAAAACTTGTCGATGGTTGACACTGACTTGTGTCAGAATTTGAATGCACTTCGCTGCGCAAAACCCATACTTCGGTCAACTTCGATCATCTTCACGAGTGGTGTAGGGCTAGGATAACCTGACGTGTGACCAAATTCCAACGGTTTGACATCGACAGGTGCCAACCATCAACAGTATATTTTTTCAATTACCTATATAACTATTGTCAGAATTTGAAGGCACTTAGCTGCGGAAACCCACACTTCGGTCAGCTTTACGAGTAGTATAAAGCTAAGGTAACACTGACATGTGTCAAAATTTCAACGGTTCGAATGTCAACTTGACATTGACAAGTGCCAACCATCAACAGTATATTTTTTTAATTAAATTGTGAAAGCCATAGAGAATGTCATTTGATATTTACCACTCGCTTTTCGGTGAAGGAAAACATCGTGAGGAAACCACCTAAGCCCAATAAGGCCTAGTTTCCCCTCTGGGTTGGAAGGTCAGATGGCAGTCGCTTGCGTAAAAACTAGTGCCTACGCCACATCTTGGGATTTAGGTAGCCGACCCCGATTGAGAATTCATTATCAAAAAAATGGGACAAAGGCTAGGAGGATGATGATGTGAAAGCCATAGAGAAAAAAAAATATCTCTTCAGCCACTCTTATCACTACATAGTATAAAACAAAGTCGCTTTCTCTGTCCCTATGTCCCTTTGTATGCTTAAATCTTTAAAACTACGCAACGGATTTTGATGCGGTTTTTTTAATAGATAGAGTGATTCAAGAGGAAGGTTTATATGTATAATACATGCATAATTTATCAGCTTTGCACCGGTGCGAAGCCGGGGCGGGTCGCTAGTTGAGAATAAAAAGAACAATTCGGAAAACCCATAGTAAAGAAAAATTATTGACCTGCAATTCGTCGATCCTTACAGCAAGGACTATCGACATACGTAAAATATAATTTCATGCTCTTCCAAAAATTGTATAATGCCTATTGAAATTGACATGGTTCTAAATATGGCTGATGGTACAATGAGCAGGTTAATGCTTCTCGTGACTGTACTCGTTTCGATCTGGTGTTGATTCGTCGACCAGTACCTACCCTTATCATGATTTTTCATTGACCCTACTCGCTAGTAATCGCTAAACGATTTTTATGGAGAATTGTAGTTCTAGAGCGATGTACAATTCTCCATACAAATCGTTTTCGCAGTTGCTAGCGGGTACGGTCACATCAACTCATGGTATAGGTACTGAGCCAAAAGACAACTGTTTTCTGTATGTTAACCTTCTAATGTTGTGGTTGACGGCGTGATGACAAAAACCGTAAAAAATATTTAGCAACACATAAATCTTAATGTATCGCGGCTGTGCTTTTTTGCACGCTTTTTGACCAAGTCCTGAAACTGAGTCTTAGTAATACGGTCCCGTTTTTACCCGACTACGGCAAAGCCAAAAGGAAGGGTTATAAGTTTAGCAGTCTATGTATGTATATTTATTACGCTTTGGGTACGGAACCCTAAAAATTGCAAATTTCAATCATTTTGGAACAAAGTTGCGAGGTCCATAGCTCACAAGACAGACATGTTATCCGTTCAAAAAAGCTTATTGTTTTAGACATTTCTTTCCACGATCAAACATTTTTCTTAACATATTATCAATGTTACAACTTAAAACAGGGCCATTTCGGTTTATTGATATACCTATTTGAAACCTACAGTTTGAATTATTCATTGACAACTTTTGTTTTGGATTCGGCGGTTGACCTCTTTCCGAATCCAACTCGGCTGGGCAGCGTTCGGGAAACTACGCAATGTCTTTTCGTCCGACATACCTCAGTGTCTCAAGACGAAAGTCTTCAACCAATGTGTGTTACCAGTAATGACTTACGGCACCGAAACGTGGTCTTTCACTATCGGCCTCATCTCAAAGCTCAAAGTCGCTCAACGAGCAATGGAGAGGGCTATGCTCGGGGTGTCTCTACGTGATCGAATCAGAAATGAGGAAATCCGTAGACGAACTAAAGTGACCGATATAGCTCACCGGATTAGCAAGTTGAAGTGGCAATGGGCAGGCCACATAGCACGCAGAGCAGATGGCCGATGGGGCCGAAAAGTGCTCGAGTGGAGACCTCGGACCAGCAAGCGCAGCGTAGGACGTCCACCTACAAGATGGACAGATGGCCTTATAAAGGTCGCCGGAAGGCGCTGGATGCAGGTCGCTTCCAACCGGTATATATGGAAGTCCAAAGGGGAGGCCTATGTTCAGCAGTGGACGTCCTATGGCTGAGATGATGATGATGAACTTTTGTTTCAAAAACTACTCGAAATTTACAAAATTCACGCAGATAGTGGTTTTTTAAACTTATTTTCGACTGCACGCAATGAAAGTATGAAATAACTACTCGTATGTTACTTTATAGAACTCAGAAAAAAGTGTTATTCAAAAGTTGGTTGAAATTATCAATATATTTGTCATAATATGAAAAAAATAAGGTTTGAAAGGAATAAATCTGCTTAACCTAGAATAACTAGGTAGTCGAAAACTAGGTATATCTGAAATGACAATGTAGAACGAATGAACGATAGAGTACAAATCCCATATTAGAAAAACTGGGCGCGCCAGTCTGCGCCGGCCCTTAGGAACCGGTCGGCCGGGTTTGGGCTAACCTACATACAGACATACACGGTTTGAGGTCGTACCTTAGGGCAGAGGTTTTCAAACTGTCGACGACGGAACCATTTGCATTGGTATGCTCTACGTAGCCCAAAATAGGTGGAACTATTTTTATTACCTACTACTTACTTGTATTTAATGGAATCTGAACATAAACAAATTATTATATACTTATTGAATTAAACGTACACTATTTTCAAACATTTAACAAAACGGGACTTGAGTCCCTTCGAGACAATAGACATAACATCACGACCCAAACGTGTAGGTTATTAACCCTTCGTGTGGCAAATTCCCGCTCCGGGAGACAAAGTCGCTAGTTCAAGCCTCGTTATGGTAAAATAGAGCAAAAGATTCAAAATTATGGAAAAAGATGGTCAAAGAATTTGTTCATCCTGCCTTACAAGCCAAATGAAGGGTTAAAGAACCACCTTTTCTAACACAATTAAAACTCGTTTTATTATAAATTATAATAATATGCACATTATTGATGTTGATAAATGCTTTGAGAAAAAAGGTTTCTGTAGTTAATCACGTCTGATATTATTGCCAATACGATATCTGACTATGGTAAAAATTAATTATGTAATTGAAATCACTAAACATAGTACATTCAAAAATACACGGAACCAAATAAACTTTCACTAACCTTTGGTCATCATACTATTTTTAATCGGGAAAAAACTAAAAAGAAGACGGGTTTTAACTCCCGATTTTTATGACGTCACAAGCCAGTATCTTCCTATTAATATTAGCAGATAGTTTTTGAAATTACATAAAGAGTAGCTGATTTGAACTGTCTTCCAATACCATAGGTATTGCTTTTTTTTTGTAACTGAATTCAAAAGGAGAGTTTTAGTTGTATTTGGGCCATTTTTTCTAAAGTTGTACACCCCACTTTTTTTTTAATTTTCGATATTTTGGGCTTTTTCTACTCAGAATCACGAGCTCTTTCGATCTAGTTAGGAGAAAAAAACTGTCCCAAGTTTTTCGTTCCATTCCGTTACCATTTCCATATAACCTACTACAGCGGTAACAGAATGGAAAATCAAAAAATGTAGGTATGAATATTTTGGGACAGTTTTTCTCTCCTAATTACATCGAAAGAGCCCGTGATTCTGAGTAGAAAAAACACAAAATATCGAAAATTAAAAAAAAGTGGGGTGTACAACTTTAGAAAAAATGGCCCATTTTAATTACCGTGAAACGTAAGATCCCTGTATCCCGAGATTGCCCATACAAAAAACGGGATTATAGCTCGCAGAGCCACTAAGTTTGAGTTGTTTAGTCCTAAGCTGCCTAATCCACACATGCAATTATGCTTATGCATGCCACATGCACCAAGCAAATGTTAGGGACGACTGGTTCGTGAACTCATGTGCGTAATCACAATCACTATGTAAATGTTTGCAGCGGGCCTATGATAATTGCGTGTATCACGGGTTAAATAAAGGACAAAGCACCTGTCACTGACACTCGCATCTTGTCAAAACGTAACGGATGCTTCGTTACTTATACTACGATTTTTAATTCAAGACCAAAAAAACTACCACAAGGTTGCCACTACAATAAAATATTTTTACAATAGTAATTTCCTTTTTCTTTTTAAACACGCTAAGATAATTTATTTATTGGTAACTTTAACTCTATGTTTTAACGAAATAACTAGAAATATTTATTATTACATAATTACGAGAGGAAATAATAAAAACTTAAACATCGGAGATTGTTGGTACAAAATCTGATATTGTACTTGTAACATTGTGCATTTGGTGCAAGCCAAGAAAGGGTAGGATAAACAATAATCATAGTAGAGTTAATTATTTGAAACCATGTGTAACGGACATGTCATGACTTGGGCGGCAGCGGGGACTGGCGGCCATAGGTAGGAGCGGAAGGTCCGAGCGCGTTGTCTCGGTCACTCGTATGGCCGCCGCTCGCCGCTGCCGCTAGCCGCTGAAGTCGTGGCTGGGACGTAAAAATTAGTTAGGTCCGTTTTTAGTATTACCTACTTTTTAAATTCACCACATGAAAATACTGAAACGAATAAGAAGGTATTTTATTGCAAGATTTTTATTCCAGACAGAGAGACACGTTCACGGTTACAACACCATTTTCAATATTGCATGCTGCGGCACAGACAAAACTCATATAAAAACAGCTCAAGGCATTTATATAAAAACTATGAGAAATGTAAGTATGTGTAATCGCCGTATCACGAGGGTCCTAATTTACGTCTCGACGTAATATCCGTGAAGTCGTTTAATAATTAGCTTCAGAAATAATAAAAGAAACAACTGTCACTAAGTAAATGTCTAGTAAATTCTGCGTTGCAGCATTAATAATTCTACAGCTGAACCAACAAACATCTACTTATATCACTAAATAAATATTTTTTATCGAATTCCATCAATGATCGCACCCTATCTAATACCTTTTAAAAATAAAAAAAATATTTTTTTTTTTTATTTTAACCTACTTGTACTATATCCAAGGTAGCTTTTTTTTCCGAATAACGCGGTATTGGATTAGAGTGAAAATAAAATGTATCATTGAAACCGACACACATTCAAAAATACTCGGAACCAAATAAACTACCACTTACTTTTGGACATTATTTGCGACGACGTTTGGCTCGGTTTGTAGACACCTGTCTACTGAGCCGGCGGTCCCGGGTTCGAATCCCGGCCAAGGCATTTGTGTGATGAACTCGAATATTTGTGCTTGGGTCATGGTTGTTCTATGTATTTAAGTATTTATTTATCTATATAAGTACGTATATCGTCGTCTAGTACCCATAACACAAGCATTCTTGAGCTTAATTTGGGACTAGATCGATTTGTGTGGGGTTGTCCGATATTTATTATTTTTAATTGGACAATAACTAAAAAGAAGACGTGTTTTGACTGCTGATTTTTATGACGTCACATGACAGTATCTTCATAGAAACTTCATAGTAACAGAACGTTTTTGACATTTCATAAAGAGTAGATTTGAGCTGTCATCAAAGTAATCTGTCATCTATATGTAATCATGCAACCGCCTAGTCATTTCGAAGTTACGAAAAGATCACTAAATCACCAATCAAATTCTTCGGCCCCAAAACAATGACGCTCTTTTGTTTTTCGCTCTACTGACCACATACATTTATTTTTCGTATTATTCTTATTAAGCCCAATCACGAAATGTGATTCTCACGCTCACAAAGTCGTTGTATTCTCTACGTGCTCTGCCGATACGTTTCATGTCTGACAACAATATTTGCAGTTAAGATTCAAAAGAAATTATTTATTGCATCGGCGTAGGAGGAGAAATGTTTAAACCCAAATTTAAACGACGGCAAATGTATATTTGTGTGTTTTCATCGTTCCAATCGAACTTTGTAGACAGTTACATTGGAATCCGTTAACGGAATCGATGGAATGATTTCCGATCACCGTCTCTTTATATTCTTAATGCTTGGTAATACAGTACAGAATGTTCCAATGGATAAATAACCGTATCTGAGATGTGCAGGTTTTCGCCTACTGACCTTGCTCCAATTGCAGATCAGTAATCAAGTGGAGACGATTTTTGACATACTTTTACTGCTTTATGCAAAATAATGTCGGGTTCTGTTAAAGCTGTTTTTGTACTTATCTTTTCCTTATTTCTGGAACCAAGAGGTCAAATAATGTTTTTAATCGTTTATAGGCTTTTTTGTTCGAGAAAGAGATTATCTGCAGACTTTACATAGGCGAATATTTTAACACCTCAACTGCTTATCAGGCGTTATCGATCTGATACCAAGTATTCTTAATAACAAGTTAACTTAATCAGATTGAGGTTAATTGCACAAAATAGATTTCTAGTTGAAATTAGTTATGTTGCGAGTAGGTATGTTAAACGCATTTAATAACCCTTCTGATTCAAATCCTTTCTTCTTTTCAGGTAAACTAACAGTAGAAGAAGATGACTTGGTATTAGCATCACAAATTGCCACCACGACAATGGAAAAAGATACAGAACCATCGCCATCAACAACAACGGCTGCGCCCACAAGATCAACTCCTGCGACCGCAACAATCGTGGCCAGAACAGAACCAGAGCCGACAGAGGAAGATGTCTTTACCACAGAATCGTATAATCAGAATGGAAGAGCAAGACTGCTCAACTTAAGTGTAGATGAACTAAAGAATTTTGCTTTTAATTTACATAATCAGACTGAATCGAATAATAAGAAACTAACTGATATTAGCGATGTAACGCTAGACGATGAAGACTATGAGCCATCGAAAATAGATGATAGTAATCATCATAAAGACTTACCAGATAAGTTTTATTCCAACTTACAAGCGCCGTTCCATTCCATGGTACCAGCTGACCACTTCGACGAAGCGGGGAACGAAGCAGAGATGTGTAAAGAGAATGATGTCAGTTACAAGGTTGGTATTCCCACTTATGTTGTGTATTGGGATTTGACGTGAATAATTTAATGTAAAAACACACTTTTGATAAATATCACAAAAAAGTATTGCTAACTACTAGAAATAAATGCTTTCCATAACATCGGAACTTATAAAGCAGCTAGTATTCTACGAACACTATACCCGTGATATTAAACTTATGCTTACTTGGATATTTACTACGTAATGGGAAACGTTCCTATTGCCTCTTTACGGAATCCTTGCCATGAATGAGGGCAATATTTAGAGTGGCCGTTCTTTTATATAGAACGAGAACATTCTCGACATTTCTCATATAAGTCAGAAAGATGATAGGTTCAGGGAGTAGCATCACTCAAAATCATAATATCCATTCCTAGGTTGGAGATCACATGGACCGCGGCTGCGAGGAAACTTGCGAATGCATGCCTACCGGCCGGTTCAGCTGTGTTCCTCGCTGCAAACATCCTTACATCCGCCGTGGGCGCCATCTTAGTGATCCGCTGTGCTTTGAGTCACCCGTCGATGAGTGCTGCAGTATCATCGCCTGTGCCACTGGTAATGGAGGTAATTCTAACAATCCTTAGTTAAGTTTTATACTAAAGTAAACACGACATCATGTATAGTCATCCTTTTTTACTGGTAACCCTCTACTGAACATTTCAATGTCTTTCCCAAGATTTATGCGATAAACCGTTAAACGTCTTCTGAATCTCTCGGTTTACTTTGACGACTCACGCATATTATGTTGGGTCTCTGCACTTTTCGACATACCTATGAATCCTATATCCTATGAAAAGCTATATCGGCAAAGACATCCGCAGTGATATACGATAGATGAATGATGTTCCTTTGTTTATATATTTGTACTTAATTTAGTTTTCATCTGCAGACACGAAAGTGGCTAAGCTGGAAGTATGCAAGTATGGCAACGACACGTACCTCGTAGGTAACACATGGAACGTAGGCTGCCAGCAGCGTTGCTCCTGTGAGAAGAACTCCGTTGTCACCTGCAAACCTAGGTAAGGCGATTAAGTTGGATATTTACTGCGATAACGGCACAAATTTAGAGGAGTCCAAGTGAAATCTGTGCTGTCAACACCAGTAAAGTTAGCCGTTCTAAGGAATCATCTACAAGAATGATTGAGATCACCAAGTTGGATAATGATGATGTTGATGATGATGATGATGATGATCTTCATCGGGTCCGTTGACAGCGACTTCTAATAGTAGTGCTCGTTGTATATGGAAATATGTCAACGATACAAATCCTTTTGCCGACTAGTGTACGTAGACAGCTCATGGAGAATAAGATGCAAATGTTGATGTTTTTTTCATGAAAGATTTCGTTTCTGAACGAGGTAACCCATGAGAAAAGTTACTTTTGAGTAACCTCAAATAGGAAAGGAATCGTTCGAATTATCATTAACTAACCACTTAATTTTAGTGACGCTCGGAAAATCTTTTCAGATTACTTCTTTTAGTGATCGATAAGTCCCTTACTTTCATCTATGAACTCAACTGGTGTTCTTGTTTCAGGTGCCCGCCTCTGCCTCAATCAGACAAGTGCATCAACGTGCAAGACCCCAACGACGCCTGCTGCGAGGTGCAAGTGTGCGATGTCTCGCAAGATGTGCACGAGGAACAAACGGATAACGCCACGAACTCCACTACCGTCACTACAGAGGTAAAATCTTTTAGGACGAATCTCCGAACATTTTGACGGCTTGGTTCAAACTTCTCACGAATATTGTGACGACGAAAAAAACGGATGACTAATGGTGATTATATTTAAAACAAAAGCATATTTTCTCTTTTGTTGGTATGTGCTGCATATTTGTACCAATCTTAAAACCACAACATCATACGTCCATTGGCGTATCTAAGATTATTTTCCAGGGGGGGCCTGGGTCGGGCCTGGCCATGGTCTATGAGATGAAGTCCTTAATTTCTATGGGTTACCCAAAATCCTGGGGTGGGCACTAGACCATATTGGGGTGGGCACGGCCCACCCGGCCACCCCCCTAAATACGCCAATGCATACGTCTTTTATTAAAAGCACATTTCGTTCAAAACGGAAAAAAAAACATACATTCTGATTGATGAACACATTGAATGGGAGCAGGTTAATATACTCGTACGATTCCCAAGCAATTGCAATTATCTCCGTATCGCGTAATTAAGTTATTGTGATAAATGTCCCAACATTGTTTATTGTCCTAATTTCAAACATTTCCAGCCTGTCTGGCACCTTTTTTATTGTGAATTAAAGTGCTATTGGAATAATGTTCGCTGAGACACTCACCTACATTAATTAATTAACCGGTTCTTATTTTTATGCTTATTTTCAGAAATTGAATACCATGGAGGATTCTCCGATGCTGACGACCATGCGCCCGCTGGTGCTCATGGAACCTATAGGCTCCATCAAAGTCCTCCAAAACAACAGCGTCCAAGTGACCCTAATACACACCAACAGTAGCGAAGACCCCATCCATCTCCTCCTCAGCAACGATGGTGGTTCCACATTCAAAGACGTAGAACTCAAACACGACAACCTCATCCTAAACCTTGACGGTGGAAAGAACTACATTTTGAAGACGAAGGAAACTGGCACTAAGTTCAATTTCACGATAACTTCGACAGAATTGGACAAAAATGAGGGCTTGGAAGAACTGGTACAGGTGGATAAGAAAATCGGGTGCCATCAAGATGGCAAGTTTTATGAAGTTGGTAAGTATTCCGTGTTTTTGATTAGTATTTATTTACTTTATAAATTATTTCCTATTTCCAGGTCATCATAAATATCGCTAAGCTAAACTTGTAATTTATTAAACATTCTAGTAACGTCGTTTTGCCCAGCAGTAGTACACCCAAAAGGTCTGTCTTTGAGTTGTGCCGGAATTGTATATTTAAGGTCTCAAAAATCTATCCCGTTTTGTCCTGTTATCTCATTTTACTAGTACAATGATTGCCCGTGTGCAATACTACGTAAAGAAAATGCTCTGTCAATTTTGCTTGCCCTCACTATGTAGTACTATTAAGTATTCTATGCCCTCACATAAAACGTGTTCTTCCTAATGTATGAGACGGGATCTATTGGACTTTAAATTCCTAATGGCATGTCAGTGCCATGGTGTCCATAGAAGCATTGGTTTTATAGATATTTCAGGGCGTTCGAATACCTAAGTCAAATTAGTTCTAGCTTGACTTTGGCGTGGAATGCACCAATACTGATGAAATACATAATTTTTCAGGTGAAGAATTCCATATAGGCTGCAGCGAGCTTTGCGAATGCACGGGCGATGAGACCCGAGAATGCGCGGCGCTTGAGTGCCCCTCGCACGTGGGGCTGGAGCTGATGTCCAAGGGATGTGTCCGCTGGGCCCCCAGCCCGCCGCCCACGCCGCCCAACTGCTGCCCGCGTGCTGCGCGCTGTCTGAGTGACGGGACCTGCCATTACAAAGGCGTGCCGTGAGTACTACCTCTTACATTATACTATAGACTAGCGTAAAGAGCAAACCGGATTTGACTGCTCTGTTCCTTTGGTGCATCGCTGAAGCCCTGTGTTCGGCCTGGAACGAGAAGTACGTTGACGACTGACTGTGTGACGTTAGAATAGAATATATTTATTTGTCAAACATAGGTACAAAGTTCAACCGAGGGTCTGCTAAAGGCGCTTAACATTGGTGTATGACAGGGCTGGGTGGGGGGGATGAAACCATGAATTTCTATCAAAAGCCCAAAATCCTGGCGTGGGCTTTAGACCATATTGGGATGGGCACGCCCCCGCCTCCCCTAAATACGCCTATGGTACTTAAAGGGTAAGATTTGCTAGTTGGGTAGTTTAAATGTCTAATCGGGCGTGTGACGCCTCAGTGCCCCCAAGTCACCCCAAAATGTAGGATTATAGGACTATTTAGCCTTAGCTATATCGAGGATAACTATGCCTTATTTATTTTCCAGCATCCCCAACTGGACGGATGTGCCCGTGAGCCTCTCCGGCTGCTCCGAGCGCTGTTTCTGCGAGAACGGCGAGCTGGACTGCCAGGAGGTCTGCTCGCCGCTGCCGCCGCTGCCGCCGCAGTCGCTGCGCTGTCCGCCTGCGCACCGCCCCGCGCCGGTTAATATATCGGATGAGGATTGCTGCCAGCAGTGGGGCTGCGTGCCTAACGGTAACTACACCATCCTTTCATCCCGCCAAAACAAACCAAACCGCTTCAAACTCTATACGAGGCTTGTGAGTTTGAGCGATCTCGTCACATAATATAATGAAGCTTGTAGATATGTGAGCACCGTCTAAGGCAGCTGTCCGCAAAAGTGGTGTAGATAAAATAAACCAATCAGGCTGCGACCTCGTGAAGCCCAAAAAGAAGTAAGATAAGATAATAAATCGGCGAAATAGTTGCGCGCTCGTTTCGCTTGCAAATCGCCAGTGCAATAGGTCTCAACATTTTTATTTCCTGGATGCTACTGCGATAATAGCTAGAGATAGTCTCAATTAGCGCGCGATAGATAAACACTAAAGCATCCGTCTCCTGTGCACACATGCGCGACGGAAATTATTGGATTGCGATTAGATTTTTCGGACTATCGACTTCAGTTCCAACAACAGTCTCAATACAGCCGAATTTTCCTAAAACAGGGTTTGTCCAAAAAGGCAGCTTCACGATAGGTAATTATAAGATCATGGTTAACCAAGCCATTTTTTTTATAAATGTAGTAAGTCCATGTACACCTCATCGTTACATCGTGACATTGACAGGATCACATTATTATTCATATTCATAAATCCGATCGCATGCTTACATACTGACTTTGCATGATAATCAGGCGTTGTAAAATGCGAGCAAAATCGATTGAAATGACGTATGAGTACTATGAACAGTAATAATACTAGCACTTCAATGAATTTTGCTCGCATTTTGCGAACCGTGATAATTCATAATCAGGCAACGTTAACAGTCGATAGTTTTCAATGAAATTACTACTCTATCATTTCGTATGGCGCCTAGTCTTTTCTGTTCATATTAGGACCCCATCAGAGCGAAAACTTAAAACTGTCTACAAAAGGCGCATGGCGCTATAATGTTAGCCATTCGAACGCCACTATGCAGCAATTCACCGTGACCCTGACGCCACAGCAAACAAATTAATTAAGGATTGAGAAATACTTGTAGCGTTTTGAATTACGAAGTTATTGATTACTGAAATTTGGACGTAATTTGACGACCGTCATTTGGGCATGGTAATTTTCCGATATCGTGAAATGACGACTGCGGCGTTTAAACGGTTGAGCGAGATCTAAGCGCCATACGAAATGTACGGGAGTCTTTGCAACAAAGTTAACGCACAAACGGTACGCGACTTAGTGTGTACATTGCCAGTCTTCATAAATTACTAGTCTATTATTGAAAATGATTGTTAACAATGTCCATTCATAATCCATTCTTACTTACAGCTGGAAAAGGGGATGTATTACACCCAGTAACAACTGCGATGCAGAACGCGCAGCACCACGTGGTGTTCCCACCGCGACTAAACAAACCACTTGACAATGACTTTTACAAACGCCGGAACCAAGCTCAAATACTCAACAAACTCTACAGGCCGTTCCCAAAGACTCCGATTAAACAGTATAGACCAGATATACCGAAAGACTACTCCTCTGAAAACATGACAGTTTTCGACTTTGAACACATGCATATACCTTCACAAGGCGATGATCACATTGTTATTGTCAGTAATAACTCATACGTCAATACTGGAAGACATCAGGAAGAAAAATCTGATCCATTTGACAGTCCTTATTCACCCTTGAAACCAGTGGCAGTTGCGAAACAGCCCGTTTACAAATTTATCCAATCCTCAATGCCAGAGATCCGTCCCCCATCCCAAATTAAACCACGGAATAAAGACAGGCTACAAAGTCACAATATGAAAACTAATGAAAACCTTCCAAAACCCAAATTCCACCAACCAACATACTTTTCGCCGGCTTCCAAAAAACAGAATCCTGATCTCTCGCTCGATGTCAAACAACACAAAGTCTATGATATGTCTTCGGGCACTTATATTCCGTTTCGCAACGGTTCGATCCAAAATCCTGAACGTTTTAAACTTCCTATACCCTTGAAGCCTCCAGAATCAGAGTTTAGAGAACATGGCAGATACATGACAGTAGCAAAAGCCTTGGAAAAGCCAAAACAGATGACTGACAAAAATCGTTGGGAGCAAAACACTAAGTTACATGTACTGACAAAAGCACCTAACCCCTACGAGACTGTTTTACTACGAGCAGTTCAAAATTCGAAGGCAGAACCGTCATATCTATACGACTATCATAAAGTCAATCCTTACCCTGGTTTAGATCTAGAAAACCTCCTAAGCCAGGAAGTGGAGTCCGGAGTCAGTCGGAATCTAGAAAGATCTGCAGACAAAAACCGATTGACCGTGGCAGGTCAGTGACCTCGCCAAGTTTGCTTCTATGTGTAGATTATCTATACTGACTGACTCTTAGCAACTGACTTTACTTTGTGACGTTACTAACAAAGCATATCGTACTTTTGAGTTAATTAACCCGTGTAGCGTGCCATCTAGTTTGTAACCCTACATTTGAATAAATAAATTACGAAAATTCGGGGTTAACATTCGTAAACTATACTAAAAACTTTCCTAGCGATATTAACGAAGACAAGGCGAAAGACTACCTTGTCACCAACGGGCCTATGACAGTCGCGTTTATCCCGCTTTTAGATCTATCTGCACTTTCCGTTTGTGGGAGAGTGAGAGATGCTTTATCATTTATCTGTCACGTGATAAAAGTGACCGTCATAGGCTCGCAAGCAACATAACATAGATATGCCGTCTATCAGGTCCCTATTTTACAATCCGATTTCCAAACGACGCGTCTGCTCCTTTGCTGTTGGTATTATAGAGTCCGGAGTCTTCTCAAAAACTTGTAGTATTTGTCCTTGTTACCTGACATTATCACCAAGGATTGGAAATTTGCATAGACATTTACCGAAAGTAGAAAAAGATCTGTTGCTATTTCACTCATACTTAAAAGAAAGCCGCCCATACCTACAACTGAACAACAAAGCCGCCGTCAAAGTTTAGGTAAATACTAATATGTACCCGAATTTCCGGTCTCTGATTATCACAATTTTCAAGTAGGCTCCTGGGAGCTATGATAGCGTTTTTTTTTCAAAATTAGACTATATTCTTAGTACTGGAAAACGATCAGCATTGATTTCGGTTGACAACATTTCTCGCCGTTTGTTTTATAAAAATAGTTACCTTTTTTAGTGTACATTTCGAATTATTACTAATAATGGACGCTTTATCACTGACAATCAACTATTAACTACTACTAATAAAACATCTATACTGAAAATTATAATTATTTACAAAGTAGATTAGCTTAATGATGTCATTTTTGTCACAGTTTATGTTTAGATGTATACCTATATCGTAGGACGATTTGTTAAAGGAATATTCGCGAAAATTCTTGGTATATTGCGAAAACACATACTACCTATAATTAGACAATAGTGATGTTATTGCCTAATCATAATAGGTAGGTTTAAAATAATAGGTTCGTCAGGTACCTATCTTCAAATGCCCAAATGGCAAAGCGTCCTGAAACAGGATTTCGTGAAAGAACTACTTTTGACAGAATCAGTTAGTCAAAGCAACTTTTGAACAGATCATTTATTCGCCATTGTCTAAATTTAGCCATGTTTTCGCAATATCGCTAGAATTTCCGTTCAAATTCCATTTATCAAATCATCCTGTGACATATACATCCGCATCTTTTTGATATGACACACTGTTTTGTTAATGTCTATTTGTGTATGAAATCTCCTTAATCTATCTTTTCCCCCTTAAAAGTCCCTTCTATGATGATCTTGATGTACAGTCTAGGAATGGAAAGTTTCGTCACTTTTAAAACTTATCACCATTCAGTTCAATAGTGAATCCTTTTATTCTCCGACTATATCTAATAATCATGTCGTAAAAGTTGTCATAACCTCTTTTGTTCTCATTGGGTTTCAACATCCGAGCTTGCTAGAGGTTAACATCTTATCAATGGCTTCCAGGTCAAACCCCGTCCTCTGACGTGCCAAGCTCTACCCAGTCGCAGGTGCCAAAGGTGCCGTTCCTCCCCACCGTACCCCCTACGGACTCTGGGTCCCTGCACTTCCCGCAAGACGACGTGGACTACGATCAGAACAACATACACCGCCCCGTCAACTCTCTCGTACCCGGCATACCAGGTAATAAAAGGGATAAATAAATCTTAAAGCATCCGTCTCTTTCCTGACGTCATGGTGAGAATGTGACGGATGCTTTATGACCCATAAACACTAATAGAATTATTATTATACTCTAACAAGACCAGACACACAAATAGACATAAGGAATTAAATATCAACAACATGAAGAAAGTCGAAAGCTGCTTTTGCCAGAGAGCTATCTCAGGATTGGCTGGGTCCCTGTAGACCCTGACGTCATAAAATATTTTCTGAGACATGCAATGAAATGTCCTCATAACGTGTGTTATAATATGCTTCGAAGTATCACGTTTCGGGCGGAACAACTCAAGGGAACTGTAAAGGAATCTCATACAAAATTTAAGGCCTAATTTCCGGGAAGTAATTCTTTTTAAACATAGCGTCTGTGTGCATGAACAGGCTATACAGCTGAATTATATTTTTTTAATGGTGTATTTTTTTATTTCATTGCATACAAGCCTTAGCCGTGAAAAGGGCTTGCCGGCTTCGTACCACTATCCGTCTATACCTACTCACCCGGCAAGCCCTTCCTCGGCAAAATCTTCTGCAGCAACGTACTACTTCATACACATTTTAAAGATACATTTATTTCTAGAGCTGCCGCCTGGACTCCCGGGGCCACCGCGCTACGGCGACGAGAACAAGAAGCTGACGGTGATAACGCTACTATCAGACTCCCCGACTAGTGTTAAGATGCTGTTCGGGCTGCCGCCTGTACTCGTCGGACTACGGGGCAGCGTCGATTTGAGATACACTGACAAAGCGTAAGTACCTATCTGTCTACCCAATCTTTTTTTTAGACATGACTTGAACTGTATTAGTTCTGTTTAGCCCTCACTACCAGTGAGTCGGACTTTGTGTGGGAGTATACGCCACAGGAGTAATTTTGGCGGAGGGTGGCGCGGGCGCACTGTGCGCATGGACTGCGTTGTGAATAGACTGAAACAGGTCAGCCTGAATCAGGGCGGGAGGAGAGGGCAAATAGAGACGAGCTATGATGCAGAGAAAGCGGTGACCATCGCTTGGATGGTTTCCGTGATCTCATCGTCCGGGTCAGATAGTACACGCCGCAAAGCTCTTTCGTTCTCTATATTAATTTCCATTTGTTAGAAATATGCAATGATGTCAATTGTGTTTATTCAACAAAGCGGAAGCGGTGGTAGCCTAGTGGTTAGGGCATGCGACTTTCAATCCGGAGGTCGCGGGTTCGAACCCGGCCCGTACCAATGGGTTTTTCGGAACTTATGTACGGAATGTCATTTGATATTTACCACTCGCTTTTCGGTGAAGGAAAACATCGTGAGGAAACCACCTAAGCCCAATAAGGCCTAGTTTCCCCTCTGGGTTGGAAGGTCAGATGGCAGTCGCTTGCGTAAAAACTAGTGCCTACGCCACATCTTGGGATTTAGGCAGCCGACCCCGATTGAGAATTCATTCTCAAAAAATGGGACAAAGGCTAGGAGGATGATGATGTCAATTGTGTTTATTCACGGTCCAGTTTGAATTTACCGAGGTCTTGACTGTCTTGTTCAAATTTCAGTGACGAAGAAATCACGCACTGGTACTCGCAAGTGTTCGCGCCAGCCGACGAGATCCTGACGACCTCGCGCTTGGAGTTCCGCCTCACGGGCCTGAAACCTTCCACCGTGTACAAGATGAGAGGAAAGTTGTACTTGCACAATCTGCCCGTGGAACCGGAGAGCGAAATATATACCATAAAAACCCAGGATTTACCTACAGTAAGTATCATCATTTGCGACTACTGCCCAGCTAGCAAAACTCTGCCGTATTACGGTAAAAGGTCGTATCTTTATACGGATGTCATAGTAAGATACGTCCTTTTACCGTAGCATGGTAGAACTATGCTTCACGACTCTTGTGACACATAATGTTATAATTTATCAGTATTTGTTTGTAACTCTGTTACATTTTTGGTAGGTTGCTCCTGTAGAAGAGAAGAGAAGAGAAATCGACAGCAGGCTGACTGTCCTGGACGTCAACGACACGGTAGCTCACATCACTTGGAGGCGGTTCACTGAGGAAGAACTTCAGTTCATTGACGCTATACAAATTCGGTAAGACATTTACTCAATCCTAAGGTCCAAAGAAAATAATACTTAATCCATTAATAACTATTGGCACTGTGAGCTGGTAACCTCGCAAGTTTTTACATTGTCACGCTTTCAAGCGCCATTTTGATAAAACTAAAAAAATACTGAATCGACAAAAGAAAATATTATCATTATCGAAAAATCTCATAAAATGTAATAAGGTTCGGTTGAAAAATGCGACCTCAAAGCGAAAACATCCAAACATCTGGACAACTGGACATCTGAGCATCCGGACATACGAAAAAGTAGGCCAATCTGTAACGGACGCTTCGCTCGCTAGGTCAACTAATGGTAGGTGTATTATAGCAAAACGGATAAACAGTATAGGCGGAATATTTTCTTCGGTTTCCGCGACTGTCACACATTTAAATAAAACAATTTAAACGGATTATATCGCGTATATTAATTATTTGAGCCTCCCTGACGTTTCAGTACCTTTACAGATACCGTCAGTCAACCTTTGACAACGGTATCTGTAAAGGTACTGATATACGCGATATAATCCGTTTAAATTGTTTTATTTAAGTAGGGTCGGGTCGCCAACAGTGGCTCGGATTTTTTCGACCGCTCAAATTGTGAAGAAAAAGTCGTGGTAGCGGGCTGAAATTCACACTCAACGTGCTTTGGTTATTAAACTTTTTCCCAGAATTATCAGTTTTTCAATCAAGGCAACAATAAAGTAGTCAGACAATGTTTTAAAAAAAATGGGAAATGAGCCACTGTGTACGGGTACTGGGCTATTGTGACTCGCCCCTGTAGTACACAGAGACTCTAACAGTATACAGTGGCTCAAGTATATAATATTTAACTAAAACTATAATTTACATTCAGTTTCATTTATTTGTTTGAGTAGAAATATACTCTAAGCCTCATATCTATCAATATCAGACACATAAAAATTATAAAATCAAATCTCTTAGGATATTTGAGATCAACCTCTTTTCTGACTTTGTTTCTTTGTCGTTAGAGATCTAAAAATTAAAAACGAGTTTAATTTTTATTCTTAGTCCAAGCAAATAACATAACAGTTATCAAGATACATTAAAAGGATCAAAAATCCAGAAAAATAACCAAAAAAAAAGTAGGTTTACACTAGGATAGGTTACACTCGAGTGCAAAAGTGTTTCATGCATATAGGTTTATTCTTATAAAAAAAAATACAGTTTTGTTTTTTAGTTTTTTTTTTTTTTATCAATTAGTTGGCATTGAACAGTAGCATAACATAACATTATCCAATAGAAATAATATAAGTAGGTACACAGTGGCTCAAGAAAGTACATAGTGACTCACGAGTCACTGTGTAGGTACTTCTTAAATTTGAGCCACTGACCACGCCGCAGCCATTTTGAATTCACCGGCGCATAACTATCACGTGGCTTGCCGAAGGACATGCGAATCTATGTCATTGCCTAGCATATTAACGTCACTTTGCATCAAAACAACAATACTTGTCTTAATGCTCAAATTTCTCTACATAAAAACAAGTGTAACTTATCTTAAAATGTAATTTTGCACCCTCGGCCACACGAAACACTTTCCTACACATGTAAACTGCGCGGGAGCAGGCGAATAACTGGTTTGTACGTGTTTGGGTGTCGAAGGCTCTCGGCTAATGAAGGAGACAGATAGATATTGTTGCTCTATCTAGGAAATATAGCCGCGAGTCAGTGTACCCGACCGAGCCACTGTTGGCAACCCGACCCTATAGGCGGATCCAAAATATATGGCAGTAGGTGGCCAGGCACGGGAGTCTTAAATTTCCTTCGGTTGGGTCACAGATTTAGCCTTGCGATCCCTCCTCTGTCGAGAAGGCCTATGTATCTGTGTGGTAATTATTGTATTAAACGGTTTATACTCACGTGAAATTGCCAGGAACGGCCTGACATGTTCCGAACTCGTATGGAGCTCTTCATCAGGGACTGCTACCCGTACACCGGCGCGGCAACTTTGTCACAGATTTTTTGCTCGACGCTCCGTCCTAATACCGCGCGCCGACAGCGCGGAGACGGGGGGTGCTAGCATCCTACAACTTGTCCGTCTGGCACTCTAACGTCATCAACATTGTCATTGTCATGTCAACATTGTCATCAATAGACTTTACGCACACTTCAAATAATTAAATATGTTTAAATAAAACAAAATAAACGGATTATATCGCGTATATTAATTATATGAGCCTCTCTGACGTTTCGGTACCTTTACAGATACCGTTGTCAAAGGTTGACTGAGAAAAACACAATTTTTCTCTGTCAAAGTTACATTTGTGCAAACTACCCATTTTATAAATATGAACTTAAAATAAAGGTGTAGGTACATAGATACCAGATGGGCCTAATGCGTAAAGTAATTAATATAACTACGCAATATAATCCGTTTAAATTGTTTTATTTAAATGTAGGACAGTCGCGGAAACCGAAGAAAATATTAATTAAATATGTTCCACGAAAGTTTTAATAAGATTATTAAGGGGCTACTAATACTAACTGTATACAAATTTCAGCTACCGACCTGTCGGGAACCCACTCTACAGCATGACCGAGCTCCTTCACCACAGTCGCGCCGCGGCGTCACTACACGAACTCAGACCGGGCAGCCGCTACGAGGCTTCGTTGGTACTGGTACCGCCTCCCAGAGCGACTACCGAGCTGAACGATCCAACAGTGCTGGAGTTCACTACCGCTCCATATGTCGGTGAGTAATTATCATACAGCTTAGCTACTAGAGTCACTTTAGGGACTTTGTCGAGGCAGTCGCTTATGAAGCTTCGTTGGTACTGGTACCGCCTCCCAGAGCGACTAAAGGGTTGAACGATCCGACAGTGCTTGAGTTCACCACCTCTCCATATGTCGGCGAGTAATTATCATACAGCTTAGCTATTCCACAGTTACACTAGTGTCACTTTAGGGACTTAATGGCAGCCGCTACGAAGCCTTGTTGGTACTGGTACCGCCTCCGAGAGCGACTACCGAGCTGAACGATCCAACAGTGCTGGAGTTCACCACCGCTCCATATGTCGGTAAGTAGGTAATTATCGTACAGCTTAGCTACAAGAGTCACTTTAGGGACTTTGTCGAGGCAGTCGCTTATGAAACTTCGTTGGTACTGGTACCGCCTCCTAGAGCGACTACAAAGCTGAACGATCCGACAGTGCTTGAGTTCACCACGGCTCCATATGTTGGTAAGTAATTATCGTACAGCTTAGCTACTAGAGTCACTTTAGGGACTTTGTCAAGGCAGTCGCTTATGAAGCTTCGTTGGTACTGGTACCGCCTCCCAGAGCGACTACAGGGTTGAAAGATCCAACAGTGCTTGAGTTCACCACGGCTCCATATGTTGGTGAGTAATTATCATGCAGCTTAACTATTCCACAGTTACACTAGTGTAATGTACGGACTTCGTCCAGGCAGCCGCTACGAAGCTTCGTTGGTACTGGTACCGCCACCGAGAGTGACTACCGAGCTGAACGATCCCACAGTGCTGGAGTTCACCACCGCTCCATATGTCGGTGAGTAATTAGTACAGCTTAGCTACTAGAGTCACTTTAGGGACTTTGTCGAGGCAGCCGCTTATGAAGCTTCGTTGGTACTGGTACCGCCTCCCAGACCGACTACAGGGTTGAACGATCCGACAGTGCTTGAGTTCACCACGGCTCCATATGTCGGTGAGTAATTATCAAACAGCTTAGCTAGTCCACAGTTACACTAGTGTCACTTTAGGGACTTTGTCGAGGCAGTCGCTTATGAAGCTTCGCTGGTACTGGTACCGCCACCCAGAGCGACTACCGAGCTGAACGATCCCACAGTGCTTGAATTCACTACCGCTCCATATGTCGGTGAGTAATTATCATGCAGCTTAGCTATTCCACAGTTACACTAGTGTAGTGTAGGGACTTCGTCAAGGCAGCAGCTATGAAGCTTCGTAATTCGTAATTACTGGTACCGCCACCCAGAGCGACTACCGAGCTGAACGATCCTACAGTGCTTGAATTCACTACCGCTCCATATGTCGGTAAGTAATTATCGTACAACTTAGCTACTAGAGTCACTTTAGGGACTTTGTCAAGGCAGTCGCTTATGAAGCTTCGTTGGTACTGGTACCGCCTCCCAGAGCGACTACAGGGTTGAAAGATCCAACAGTGCTTGAGTTCACCACGGCTCCATATGTTGGTGAGTAATTATCGTACAGCTTAGCTACTAGACTCACTTTAGGGACTTTGTCGAGGCAGCCGCTTATGAAGCTTCGTTGGTACTGGTACCGCCTCCCAGAGCGACTACAGGGTTGAACGATCCGACAGTGCTTGAGTTCACCACGGCTCCATATGTTGGTGAGTAATTATCGTACAACTTAGCTATTCCACAGTTACACTAGTGTAGTGTAGGGACTTCGTCCAGGCAGCCGCTATGAAGCTTCGTTGGTTCTGGTACCGCCTCCGAGAGCGACTACAGAGCTGAACGATCCAACAGTGATGGAGTTCACCACCGCTCTACACGTCGGTGAGTAATTATCATACAGCTTAGGTATTCCACAGTTACACTAGTGTAATGTAGGGACTTCGTCCAGGCAGCCGCTATGAAGCTTCGTTGGTATTGGTACCGCCTCCGAGAGCAACTACAGAGCTGAACGATTCAACAGAGATAATTTTATGATTTGTAGTTGGGTAGGGACGCCCGGCTGTCGATCGCTTGGTTGGTCAGCCCAATTCCCAATTGCAGCCAATGGTTACTGTTCCGGCGGCGCTCCCATATAGCCCTCTTCCTCGAATTTTCTTATCCTCCTGCAGACGTTATATCGTACTGCCGCGTACATACAACACTCTGCTATAACATGCTCACTTCCCACCACTGTATCTCTGTACCACCGATCCTTAACCTGTATATGTATTAGGCAAAGATGAAACTTAAGTATATCCGTTCTACAGATCCATACAACTGGTCAGTGCAGCTCGAAGCGCGCTCTGTCGGCTCGGAGGCGGCCGAGCTGACCTGGAAGGGCGTCCCGCCGCCGGCGGAGCGCTGGGTGCGCGTGTACCGCGCCGCGCACGCGTGCGGCGCCGGCCGCCGCGAGCACGACGCCTTCCGCCTCGCCACCAGGGACCTGCCGCCCGCCATCACGCTCAGCGGACTCGAACCCGATACCAGGTACCACAGACCACCCCCAATAGACGGAGCATGTAAGGCGACCCGCGCGCACCAACGATATGGTACGGCAGAACATTAAAGTATCAACACGGCGGCCACCGTTTAGTTGCGTCCATGTTTATGAGGCCTCTCTACACCACTTAACACTACAATTTACCATATTATTTATTTAATTTCTTCTTTCGTTGACGTACGCATCGATCATAAACAAGGACGCAACTAAACGGTGGCCGCCGTGTTGATACTTTAATGTTCTGCCGTGCCATATCGTTGGTGCGCGCGGGTCGCCTTACATGCTCCGTCTAGCTGTGGTCTGTGCCAGGTACTTAATGCGAGTTTTAGGATTCCGTACCCAAAGGGCACATAACCGCACTGAGTGGAAACAGATATGTGGTCGCCATCCTCATCAGTGAGGGAACGACGAAGAAGAAGACCCAAAGGGTAAAAATCGGGACCCTAATACTGACTTCGCTGTCCGTCCGTCTGTCACCAGGCTACAGCCTCTCATGAACCGTGATAAACAGTTGAAGTTTTCACAGATGATATATTTCTATTGCCGCTATTTCAACCGATACTAAAAAACAGAATAAAATTAATATTTATAAGGGGCTCCCATAACAAACGTTATCGGTTGCGGCAACTTTCAACACATTTGTAATCGGCGCCATACATACCAAATGCAAACTTAACTTTACCCGGCCAGTTAAGATGGGATAAGTATTAGTACGGAACCCTCGGTGCCCGAGTCAGACTTGCACTTGGCCGGTTTTTAGTAACACATTAAATCAATCAAAAATCGATCTTTTCTACCCGTCCTTACAAATGATTAAGAAACTTGTGGTCGCCGATATTTCAAAGTTGGAACTTATACTTTTCAAACGACCCCAGTTAAGATGACGGACACGTATTGGAATTTGTAATGAATCTGTTACTTTAATGAATTCATTTATTTAGTCATTAGCCTTCTTATAATCTATGTTAGTGGCAAATCTAGAGAAGGTGATCGTGTCGCCTAGGATGTAATGGCATAGTGACTTCAGGAAAAAAAAATTGAGTTGCTTTGCACGGAGCGGAGTAGTAAACGTGTGTTTAGTAACCACACATGTTAACCAAATTACTTTCGTTTCAGATGTCGTGTGTGGCTCGAGCTGTTCCTTACAAATGGAAAAGTGAAGACAAGTAATGTGTTAGAGATTAACACTAAATCACTCGACTCTCCTGAGCCGATTGACAGTAAGTACTTACTAAAATAACGAACCATTCTTCCCAAGCAGCACACAAAAAAAAATGCACAAGCTGCAAAAACCTTTATATAACTAATTTAAGCTGTATAAAGGCTGTATATGTATAAGCGTTTACGAAACCTCTGTGCTACTTGGGTTAAACCGATTAGGATCCAACCTACACATTAGCTGAGGCTCTAGTGTACATTTCTGTGTAACAGAAAAACGGTCTTAGAGCGCATTTGTGATAATGTTTTTATACGGGAAGTGTAAATGCCATTGGGATGATTCGTTGTATAAAAAACTTACTCTTATGGGGCATTGGCACATAAGAATTTTACGCCAACAGTTCCTCCACCAACGACCGATGTCGATACAACCCATTCGCAGAATGTCTTTTTTGCAAACGGTCCTTTATGCAAAATACCTCATTCGCGAAACGTCCCTTTTTGCAAAAGATCCCATAATGAAGTCAGCTGAGCATTACGAGCAGAAATAAAATAAAAGTTGACTGGGATATTATTTTTTTTGGGAGAGGGGGGATTAATAACCTTTTTATTAATCCCCTGTGCGAACAGGACCTTGTGCGCCGAAAAGACTTGTGGCTATTTTTCGGTGCAACTTATATTTCATTAACTAACATAGATACAAGCGGACTGGAACCAGGGCTAAGCTATATAAAGCAGACAAGTGAACTTATACGACCATATTGAGGAGTTGTTAATTATCTCAACCTATTTAATTTTCAGATGCCATCGAAGCTTCATCAATCGGCGGAAGAGGGACAGCGCCCCGAGGAGACTACTATGGAGCGCTGGTAGTGGTGGGAGTTGTGGCTGCGCTGGGCGCGCTGACGTCACTATTGCTGTTATTGGTGGTGGTGCGGCGCCACCGCCCGCGCTCCGTGCCTATCACACGTAAGACTTTAACCCTTAAATGCATACAATTACGCTAATTTTATTTCTGAAATGACGTAATTACCAATGAAATCCACGTCAGTTTGAGACTTCGGGACAATCTTGACAAAGTCTTTATTGACAATATTCAGGTTTTGACATGTGTCATTTCAGTAACGTGTATATATGCATCATCATGCATTTAAGGGTTAATATTATAAATGCTTATTTCTCAAACATGCAATCAAATGTCGTCATAACTTGCGTTATAACAAGCTTCGAAGTATCATGTTTCGGGTGGAACAACTCAAGAGAACTGTAAAGGGATTTCATACAAAATTGAAGGCCTAGGCCGTGAAGTAATTTTTTTTAAACATGGCGTCTGTTAGGTTAAATAGCAGAATTATATTTTTTTATTTCTTTGTTTATGTTTGAGAAAATCACTATACATGCGTTAGCCGTCAAAAGGGCTACGGTCCGCAGTCTATACCTACTCACCCGGCGGCAAGGCCTTCATTCCCGGCGTGTGAAGTAATGTACTATTTATACTCGCGTACTGTAATCTGCCAATTATAATTTGACAGTCAAAATCACATCAATGCATTTTTTTAACTTGTACCTAAATTATATCCTTTATGGTACCCGCTACTGAATTTTTATATTTTTTCATAAGACAACTCCCTACTCAACTGACATATCAAAAAGAGAACTTCAGCATATTTGATAAAAAAGACACGGTACTGTTCCCTGATTGGTTAAAATGATCTACTTGTCAAAAAATTAAGCAATGAAAAGCACCCGCCATGACTATCTTGTTTTTTTTTTTAATAGGTCATTTTGAGTTGAACGAAAAAGGTTACATCTAACATAAAAATTCATAGTGGGGAATGACGATTAAAGTAAAAAACTCTTTCATCACAAAAGATAGTACACACATCTACGATGTGCAGCAATTTTTTATCACGCGATGCCAGTATACGTTTCAGATTCCCATCTCCTGGGAGAGGGAGCCTAAGATGGTTGCATTTTATCAAAACGTAACGGATGCTTTGTCACTTATTTATCACGTGATAAACGCAACCATTATAAGCCCGGTGTTTGATGTTATTTAAACTGTTTTATCAATTTCTAGCTGTGCCAACCGCTCCACGGGAGTCATCGCTACCCCCCTATGACAACCCTGCGTACAAACTAGAGTTACAGCAAGAAACTATGGGTAAGTAAGCTTTATAATTGATATGATTTACAATAGCAACGATGACTTTAAAAAAAATGTGTAGGTAAACCGTTGCTAAGTAACATAACTACATTCTGCCATAGTAGCGCCAGTAAAGTAACAGCGGACACAGCCCAGTTTGGACACTCCATAAAGAAGATCTTCATTTGCGTAAAAAAGTGTTTCATTAATTCGTGACTAACTTCTGTAATGAAACGGCCATATCCTGCTGTGGCAATGCTCTCCCTCACACATCTCTTTCACTATCTTTTAAGCTCATCGCGAGCTCCTTTAATCATCAGCAGGTCATAGGAAATAGTATGCCTTTGTAATAATAGCCTTTTTTGTTAACAGATCTCTGACAATTAAGCTCCCGTGGGCACACGAACGGCCTGAACGGGATCTCTGAGCGCGCCGTCGACGTCCCCAACGGCCGCCCTTACAACGAAATGGGCGTATAAATCTATTCCACATTTAAATAAGACATTCTCTCGCCAAATTCGATAACGATTGGTATGGACTTGCACGAATAGGTGACCACCGAACCGTAAATGACAATTTCAAGTAATGAGAGGGCGAAAGATTCAAGGATACCAGTTGGAAGCACCTCCGTTGTGAAAGAGAACGTGCAGGAACTATAGGTAGCAGCACTATCAACGTTAATGTCAAGGTAAAAGATCCGGATTGGCAGCTCTGTCGTTGTGAACGTTCCCTATTTGCTTTGAAATTATGAGGCTTGCTCTTGGTCCACACGTTGATCCTGTATGTGAAGACATACACAACTGCATGAATACACAGCCGCGCGACAAATACTACCTGCCACTTTCCTTTCAATACCGTGCGAGCGAGACAGGTGACGCTGAGTTGACAAGCGAAGTCGTGACAAGATACAAGCCCTGAACCGAACTGGTTTAGCATTATCGCGACTTCTATCTCCCACTGCCGTCGTAGAGAGCAAGATGCTATACTCTTCGGAAATCGAAAGAGAAAGAATTATTTTATTTATTTAATGATTGTGAAAGCCAAGAATGGCAGACAGGACGATCGTTGGGACCATAATTTAGGTCTAGAGTTTGCAGTCGTAATTATGAGCTCTCAAGCTGTGAGCTCTCAAATCGCTGAATTGAATGGACTGAATGCCTGTTGGCGCGCTTGGCTGTATATGCCAAATATTGTATTTCGACGCCGCGTATTGGCATATGGCAAATAAAAACAAATGTCACTTTGATGGGAATAGTAAGGTGCTATTTTCATAAAATTCGTCTTTATAAGAAAATACGGGATGCTTCTATACACGCATAGAAGTGCTAAGTGTAGTGAGGAAGTGACAATTATGAAGTGCAAAGTGTTAGCCAAAACTATGATAGTGTAAGAAGATAATATTGTTTACTCTACGTATCTGTATCTATCTAATTTAACCTCTTAGTATTAGGTATGAAAGTATTTGTGTTGCATGTGATTCAGTTAACGTAATACAAAGGTTGTAATAAACTTGTTCATCTTTGTAGGAATCGTTTTGTGGCACAAGGGCGGATCCGGAGGGAAAAGGGAGGGGGTCGCGAAGGTCGTAGTCTGGGACAAGTTTATGTATGTCGACCACTGATAAAAAAAAATATTTGGAGCCTGCCATGCCTATGTGAGTATGGGACCCCCTGACTGATTTCGAAACTGGAACCGCCCTTGTCTACACATCTACATTGTTTTTTTTACAAATTATGTGTCCGCTAAAGTGACTACGCTACTTTTAGACCCAAACATTTAAATTTGACGACGCGTTTGGCTCGGTTTGTAGACACCTGCCTACTGAGCCGGCGGTCCCGGGTTCGAATCCCGGCCGGGGCAAATATTTGTGTGATGAACTCGAATATTTGTGCTTGGGTCATGATTGTTCTATATATTTAAGTATATATTTATCTATATAAGTACGTATATCGTCGTCTAGTAGTACCCATAACACAAGCCTTCTTGAGCTTAATTTGGGACTAGATCGATTTGTGTGAGGTTGTCCGATATTTATTTATTTATTTATCTATTTAATTTACATACACACTAGGTAATGCAAAATCGGTTATTTTATCACAACAAGACCGGTTGCAACCTTTTTTTTTTAGAAAAATAACCGAGTTTTCATTCCATAATAAGGCGTGATTGCCTTATTATGCCGAAGCAGCTACTTTTATTTGTCGAATGTTCCAATATTACTACACGATTGTACTTACGTTTCTGTTAACTTTATATTGTTATGTCCTCGCAAAGATGTTATTAAAGTGCTTAATTTTAAGTATACTTTATATTACTTACGAACCTCGGTTTCAATTGAATCACTTGGTGTATTTATTGTTTAATCTGAAAGTTAGGTTGTATTAACGAATCAACTACCTAGAGCAGTATCAAGATAATTCGTCGTTTGATTTGCGCTTCTTTATTATTTGATTGTGACTGAAATTACCTGTTTGTGAAATGTAGTGGAAATCTTCATTAAGAGACCAGACGAATACATTATTTCGAAGCAATAAGGCTTATAAAATGTAATATTGTGTTGTTGACAGTATTTGCTAGTGACATATATATATTCTTTGTACCTATTATTACAGACTAAAGCGCACTGGGTGCGTGACGTGTGGTGTTGTAAAATATGAATCCTTATAAGATACATCCCTCCGTCTGCGTGGGCAAACGGTGTGACATCTAACAAGAGAATCCATACTTTACAATGTGCACGTCACGCACAGGTATCCGATGTAGACGCCTTACAATGATACTTCGCCGTGTGAATAGTCCTGTATTAAGTATAGTTCATTTCAAATCATCATCTCAGCCATAGGACGTCCACTGCTGAACATAGGCCTCCCCTTTGGACTTCCATATATACCGGTTGGAAGCGACCTGCACCCAGCGCCTTCCGGCGACCTTTATAAGGTCATCTGTCCATCTTGTAGGTGGACGTCCTACGCTGCACTTGCTGGTCCGAGGTCTCCACTCGAGCACTTTACGGCCCCATCGGCCATCTGCTCTGCGTGCTATGTGGCCTGCCCATTGCCACTTCAACTTGCTAATCCGGTGAGCTATATCGGTCACTTTAGTTCGTCTACGGATTTCCTCATTTCTGATTCGATCACGTAGAGACACCCCGAGCATAGCCCTCTCCATTGCTCGTTGAGCGACTTTGAGCTTTGAGATGAGGCCGATAGTGAAAGACCACGTTTCGGTGCCGTAAGTCATCACTGGTAACACACATTGGTTGAAGACTTTCGTCTTGAGGCACTGAGGTATCTCGGATGAAAAGACATTGCGTAGTTTCCCGATACCATTTCAAATACCAGGCCTAATTCCAGTTGAGAACGTCACTAGGCGGTAACAATAGAACAAAATGTAACGATAAAGGTATGGGTAAGAACTTTATTGTATGGTAATAACGACACGTGCCAATTTGAAAAGGTCAGATCACAAAACTGAGATAATAGTCGACAAAAAATAAACATTATGGTTATCGATGTGCAGTCTCAAGTGGAATCAGACCTTGATATAGGGAAATGAACATAATCAGTACAAAGACATTGTTTGGTTAGTTGATTCGGTCATTTTAGAACCGAAAAACTATATAACTTATATGAACAGAATATTGTTTTGTATGTTGACATCATAAGAGAAAAATTTCAAGAATCGTATAAAATATCAAAAACTATGCTGTCAAAATTCTAATAATACCTAATTAGACTTATAACTTTTAAACACCACTTTTTGAGATTATAAAATGTACATAATGTTGCCATGTTCTGATAGTTGTTTTAGTTTATTTATAATGTAACAGCAGCAGTTTGGACAACGAATTCGTATAATTAAAATCGTCAAATTAAGTGCCTTTAATCGACCAATTTTTTTATAAATTGAATTGTATATAGTGTTAATAAATTAAGTAATAATGTATGCTGTGGTACCGATATTATGTGTTTTGTATAGTATAACTAATAGCGGTTTCATATGGAATACTGCAACAAGATCGTTAAACTTATTGTAATATAGCTTTACAGGTTATGTTTTGTTTTATTTACGTAAGGTCAAGGGGGGGGTTAGAGAAACATATTGGGTAAGGGAGACACTCAAAACAAATCACAATTGTGTCAGGTGAATCCGATTTTCGAAACAGTTGTAGGTAAAGAATAAATAAATGTCCCTGCAGTTGATCATATTTTTATGTTTATTGAAGCTATTATATAGAATATATTCCAAAGTGTTCCACTTCCCCCACGTGTTTCCCTTACCTCACCTGACCTTATACCTCCTATTGTCTATTTTTTAATTTCGTTTCATTTATTTATTGCAATACCATGGTTATAATTACAATTACTTTGTCCGTGACGTGTGATATTTGTCATCTCAGTGCATTTTAATCGAATATATTGCGGCCGGGGTTGTGCGAATATGATAGTAATAGAGGGGAAAGCAAACTTCGGCCATCTTCGCTTCGGTCGACTTCGCCAGTAGTGTAGTGCTATTGTAATACTATTAAGTATTCTGTGGTAGTGCTATAAGGTTAGTTTACGAAATGTACTAATTCTAATTTTAAAATATGGCTTCCATCAAAGTTAATGATGATTTCGCCAATTTCGAGTTTGCTCGTAGAGCATGCCGTTGTTCGGTGAGGTTTTGCTTTTTGTAAAGTGATAGCGATTTACAAAAAACCACGCGGACTATCGGGCCTTGACCCAGGAAGGGCTATGAACGCTTCAAGTTGAATTCTTCATTAGCTATTCACTCATACGCTAGATCACTGCACAATACGCTATCAATACTACACATTGAATAACAAAAATGAATAAATAACGAACAACAAAACTTAAACGCATGCGGCCATCTTGAGTCACGAACCGGAAGCCCCTAAGGTTAGTTTACGAAATGTACAGAGATGACAGGTGTCACGTTTAAGGCTATGTGAAATAGACTACCCTGAATATAATTTATAACGTAAGCATATTACCTTTCTAATTGTTTAAGAAAGTTTTGATAATCACGGGTGTACGAAGTTTTGATATACCATTGCTTTGTGTAATATAACGAATAGTTTTAAATACAATCCAAATGATGTAATGTAACAAGAGATATAAGGCCTAAATAGGAGCAAAAGAGCAATAAACCGTTCAAACCGCCACTAGTTTGCCTGGTAGGAGTGGTTAAGTTCGTTAGTTACCTTGCGTCCGTCCGAGCAGAAAAAGAAGCCCCACGAAGGGGGTTCCATCGACTTGCTCCCATTATAGCCTAAGACTAAGAGTAGGTCGGTAATAGGTAATAGTTGTATACCAATTAGTAATTAGAGGAAAGCAAAGTATAACCAAAAACGTTATTTCGAACGACGAACGATCGAACGAATAACAACTTTATTTCAATTTATTGTGTACCAAGTAAATACGGTATGTATACATACGTTTCCGAAAATTAAAAATAAATATATTACGGGCCCGATACACACACACATACTATTGGAAACGTGAAATATCGTCTGGTATTTTTCTTAACTATATCGTCCAAGGTCTAAGATCTCAATATCTATAAAACCTAGTCCTATCCATATAGCACTATTATTTAACTGACTTCTAAAAAGGAAAAGGTTATCAGTTCATCGGATTATTTTTTTATGTAGCAACTAACGTCTGTCGACTGTCATACTTAATATTGGCGGGACACGAGGATCTTCATCTTGTCAAACTAAACGACAAAAGAAAACTTTCAAATATATATTTATTAGAGATTTTTCTACCTCAAGATTTGTATGAACATTATGAAAGGGAAAGGAGTAGCAATTACAAAAACATCGTTTAATTCATATACAACACCAAATCACATTATATTTTCTATATATTTCTTAGTAGGTACATAATAGATTTCTTTATATTATAATTTTATGCTCTAAAATAAGTAACCACGTCGCACTTGCGCGTTAGCCCAAGTGCATACACGGTTAATGCTCATTTTCAATTGGTAATGAATAGAAAACACACGTTAAATTGTTTTTTATTTATTGTATTTGATAATAAAAATATTATTTTAAGAAAATATATAAGGAGCCAGAGGTAATCGTAAATAATCGTATTCATGGGCCCGAAAGGAAGTTCTCTGATTTACCTCTATGTTTATAAATATCTTTATTATAATTACCTTATGTCAGTAACAATAATTTCTAGTATATTTCGATCCTTTAGTCTCCCTGGCGCACACTGGGTGACATGGTAGAATGCGCCATGAAAACTGGATGCTCTCAAGTGGGCGCCATTTGGCTGGGTCAAATGTCACCCATTTGATTTAAAATAAAACATGATAAAATAAACTCTAAAAACATAAAGGAGTCAACAAAAGCAGAGACATTTAATTGAAACATCTCTTCTTTTAATTCTAGCAATTAAAAGTTATTAGCGTACCTTTAAATCAAATACTTTAAGTTGTAAGAAACGTGATCTGAAAAATAACTTCTTTCGTGTTTTTTTTTTCATAATAAGGTTCAATTCACTTTATATCGTAAAATATGTGTTCGATCTATTAACCTGAATTCTGATATGTTATATCATCCACGAACAAAATATCGATTTGAAAACAAACTTCTCATTTCATTCCTAACTTCCAACGTGTATAGAAAAACATTTACAAATTATGTACCAAATTAAATATGAAAAACTCATTTAATAAGTAATATATAAACGAGCATATTTTGAGAATAAATGACATATGATAAGCGAATTCATATATGTATTGTATTTATGTGTGTAAAGTAACTGAAAACGAGAAAGAATTATCCCAACCAAGAATAATTCCCCTCCAGCGCTGAAATGCAAATGAACGCCACAATTTACTACCTTTGTAAATTTCAACAGAATCTTGCAAAAATATCGATAGTTGAGGGTAAGTATACGTATCGTAGAGTGAACCAACATTTTATTTTATTTGACAACGCTTTAGATAGACAATTACATAGTACATCAGCGGTAGTTATGCATGTATTAATTTCCTAGGTGGATAGTAACTTGTAATTAACTTGAATGTGACCAAGATCCCTCGTATCAAGTCAGAGGATGCCATGTAACTCTCCACCCTCTATGACAGGCTGGTGGTACGATTGTTACCTCACAGCTAGCTTTTTTGAGGTAAATTTTGCCCTCACCAAACGAGCCTTAATCATTTTATTACCTACTAGGAGGTGCCCGCAACTTCGTCCGCGTATTTTTTTCTTTACCGTAGACGGATAAAAAGTATCCTATAACCATCTATCGATGTCTAGCTATCCCTGTACCAAATGGGTTAAAATTTGTCCAGCCGTTTCAGCGTGATGCGAGGAGAAAGAAAATTATGAAAACAGATGGCGCCAGGTTGGCACAACGCCGCGCGCCCATACAAAACAATGACGATCGGCATCACGCTATTTAGATTTTTCCTGAAATCATGACGTCTCTCCATAGAGAATGGTTTTCAATACAAATTCAGAATTTTGTAATAGTATAGATAATATAAAACAACAAGCAAGTTAAAGCCTGACCAGAAATATATGAGGATTGTCAAGAGGGCGCTATTTATAAGATTTAAATGGCAACAATTTTGCAACCAGTCGCAACCCCCTATAATGATATATCAATCATTGCCAGTGTAAGAAATTAGTTCCAGTGAAATTCCGCAATATGGCGCATCCTCATATATTTCTGGTCAGGCTTTAGTCAAATACTCATTGGAACATAGCGGCCGCTGAGGCTTTAACTCGGGAGCTTGATCACCTTGAGAGTTCTAAGTCCATCCCTTCCAGGGAACATGCAGAAAGAAGGTACGTGCTGCCAACTAGTGCCGCCAATCCGAATCTTTTACCTAGAATTGACGACTGACGTTGATAGTGCTGCCATCTATAGTTCCTTCACGTTCACTTACACAACGAAGATGTTACGTACTGGTGCCGCCTGAATTTTTTACTTTATAATTACTTGTAAGTGGCGTTTACAGTGCTGCCACCTAGTTCGTGCACGTACCTCCCACGTAGCACACAGGCTGGATAAGAGCTTATAGGTACAGCCCTTACGACTTATTTCAGTTGTGTAAGGGCTGTATAATCTCTTATACAGCATGTGGCTATAATTCACATTACGAGTCAGTGTTTTTCACCGTTAAAAAAACAACAAAAACCAGCACTGCAAAGAGTGCCAAGTAGAGAATTTAACGTTTTTGGTTCAACCTTCGAATATAAATTGTGGCTGAGCTACTCCATGCGTGAAAGTATATATTATATTATGAATTAGAGCAATTAAAATTGGTTGACCAATAATGGAAATACCATGTTGAATAATACTTAGGTAAAGAAAATGTCTTTTAATACCTTAGCGCATGGAGTAAATTTACATAAATTGCACTGATTCTGTCTTCCCTTTCTTGATTTCCCTTCTAACCACAAATTATAAGGACCGTTTTAATTTCTTCGAAACATTGATGATAAAATTAGAATAGTTTTTGGTTTAGCTTGAAATAAGAAAAAATAATTTAGCACGTTTATGGAACAACGAAAGATGTAACCAAGTCATAAATACAGTGATCGTATATACCAATATGGTGGCAAATGTGTATTTAAATAGATTAGAGCTTTGGGTATCAAATTTAAAGAAAACAGTGCAGTTGATAATGTTAATTCAGGTTCCACATTTTTTTACCAGGGAAAGCATTTTCAGTTTAACTCATTTGATAATTCCTCTAAGATCTGTTCAATTACCACTTGACTTGCATCTTTCGTTGCTGACATTTCTTCGACTTTATTAATCAGGAGCCCAAGTGACTTGAGACAATGTTCTTAAATTCCACATTAATAACATTTTGAAACCTTTTCATAAACCAGCCAAAAATTGTTCAAGATCAATAAATTGTCGATAACATTTAAGGTCTTTTTTGCGTTTGCGTCCTTTACATCGTTTGACAACGAGACTGCTTCCTAGTATCGACCGTTAGCTTGTAATCAGTACACAAAATTAAGTCCTTTACCGCCATAGCAATTCCAAGGCAGTCCTCGACACGCCATTTACGAGCTGTTTTATGTGATATGTCTTCCTTTTTGTTCTTATCCCACAATACCAAGATATATTCATCATAATCTTAACGTTTATCTTGGTTTTCCATGTATAACTTTGGAACAGTTAAGTACCAAATTCCCTCCCTCTTGATGTTACCAAAACATACGATTCTATCCTTGAAGAAACTGTATTGAGGTATTTGAACTAATATTCCAGTAATTTAATCAGAACACCCAATACCTGATAACCCCTTTCACGTGCACATTTATTGTACAAATGGAGACTTTTTTGCCAAGCATTTTGTATAAGGCTTTTCTCGAATCCCGATCTTACTTTCCAAACGAACCCATCAAACTTGACCATGACCATGCCGATTCGAAGCAATTACAGATTACGGGTGTGGCTTGGTTTCTACCCCCAAATCAAAGTCCCGAATTAGAATCTTAAGAGAGGTAAGCAATTTAGCAGAGATGAGTGACTATGTAAAATTCGAAGTTCAAACTTCGGAGCGTGTTTGAACTCTTCGAATGTTCGTGAGACGTGATATGGCTTCCCATTCCATGAAATACTCAAATCAAAGTACAAAAATAATAATATTCATTGAAAGTAGCTTAGTTAAGCTGACAGAAAGTAACACTACCGATTAGTTTTCTGGGGCGAGGGTATCGTTATCTCTGTATGTAGGTCCTCAGAACGCGTGCAAGCTATAGCTTCTTATTCAGATCTTTTAAAAGCTGGTATGTACCATTGATAGTCCAGAAAATTTTGAGACAGTATTAAATCATAATTAATGCATCAGATGGCCCAGCTGTCTCATCTCATCATAGCTTGTGTTTTAAAGAGCAACGAGCATTAAATCCTCGGGACTTGCACGCGGACTTCTTTTTCTGGTGCTGAGACGTGCTCATACTTCTTGTATTCTGAGGATTTTTGTAATTGTCAGTGGCGAGGCTTTAACATGCCCTTATGTAACGTAAAAAAAAGTTTTTCCTAGATAGAATTAGGATAGAAGTTCAAGGGGCTTTAGTTCTTACCATCAGGCATGTTTGTCGAGAGCCACATTTAAGTTACAAAAGCCGTTATAAACCACCAATAGCCTCGCCACTGCTAATCACCTTAGATATTGCTATGCCGGCAAGGTCGGTGGTCTGTTTAGTGCTGAGCGTCCTCGTGCGCCTTCTTCACGACAGCGAGCTTGGAGTGAGGGTCCTGAGGTTGGAGCTGCGCGTACGGCGGCGCCCGCGTGCCGTGGAGGACCAGCGACCAGCCGCGCAGCCACCCTTCTGCTTGGCTGGGGGACCCGCCGCCGTTGAAACGGGCCTGGCAAATAAGAATATTTAGTAATCAGAAATGGGAAAGGGCGTTCAGAGAAGACATATAACTTGACGTGAAGGTAAAGTTAAGATTGATGGTGTTTTTTGTGTCGCAACTGTCGCTGGCCAAGAGGTTTTTATATCCTTGGTTAATAAAAGTCATAGGGATTCTAACTTTTATTTTATGTATGCCTACGGATACGGAACATAAAACATGTGTCACTAGGTACTCTATTCAACAATAAGATAGTGACGTTAACTGGCAAAACGTAGAAAAATACACCGTAACTGCAGACCAGCGCGATAGTTGACTTGCTACTATCAGAATGTCGTTATGCCTGGCGCAAAACTGACTGCGGTGACACCAAAATCACAATCCGTTAGTGTTTTAAGAGCTAGCTACCTCTAAGGTCCACGTGCCCTGCGGGTACTCGCCCCAGGTGTGGGTGGTCATGAACGGCCACTTAGCGAAGCCGTCCCGGGAGTCGTCATCGTGGGCACGTCTACTCAGGATCATGGATCTGAAAAACCAAACACAACCGTCACGATCATGATGAAGATAGGAACCAATCCCAGAGACAGAAAATACTGAGTTTCTGGTTACTGATGGTCTAGTTTTTTTCATAATAGTATTTATCAGTCTCAGAAGTTCAAATGGATGACCCTTTCTATTTATGTTATTCAGTCTAGTGAGAAGGTACCACAATAAGCTTATCACATCACGGTATATGAAAGAATATTTTTTTGGTTGAGGTATTGAATTGATGTTTACTCAGCACTTATACATACCTACTTGGTGCCCATGGGACTGGTGAGATCCATCTCCAGGACACAGCGGCGCTTCCAGCAGTTTGCATGTGCTCAAAGTACCGCATCTGGCTGGGCAAGCTGTCTTGAAGAGGTTTCTTGTTGAGCGCTCACTTGGTGCCCATGGGGCTGGTGAGGAACAGCTCCAGGTTACCGCGGCGCGTGGCGTTGGCGCTCACAACCGCTTGCACGTGCTCCAAATAGCGCATCTAGCTGGATGAGCTGTCTTGAAGAGGTTTCTTGTTGAGCGCTGACTTGGTGCCCATGAGGCTGGTGAATTTTTTTTGGTTGAAGTATGGAATTGATGTTTACTCAGCACTTATACATACTTGGTGCCCATGGGGCTGATGAGGTCCAGGTCACAGCGACGCCTCCAACAGCTTGCATGTGCTCCAAGAAGCTTATCTCGCTGGGCGAACTGATTTGAAGATGTTTCTTGCTGAGCACTCACTTGGTCCCCATGGGGCTGGTGAGGAACAGCTCCAGGTCACCGCGGCGCGTGGCGTTGGCGCTCACAACCGCTTGCACGTGCTCCAAGTAGCGCACCTCGCTGGGCGAGCCACCGCACGCAGTTGTCTCGATGCGGAGAAAGATGCTGCCCTCTGACGGGATTTTACTGGAACAAGATTGAAAGATACAGCTACCACTCATAGGTACGCTACATGTGGCTTTTCTGTTCTAAGACCATTTGTTTACGTGCATTGAGCGTGGACCTTTCTGCTCACGCAGTGCTTGCTTATCTATTTCATACGAAGCTTTACATGTATCTTCAAATCTTTAAAAACCATTATAAGGCCTTGGTGTTTCCTCAGATGTCTTTCTTCGTCGTCTAAAATAGGCCATTAAATAAGGCCTTTACGTGAGGTAAACGCTCTTTTGCGATGAAAAGCCATGAATGAGTTATGAATATTTATTAGTGACAGGAATATCTTCTAAGTGTTTATTAGAAGCGTGTCACGCGTCCTACGCAGAGCTTTAAGATAAACATAACACACCTTGAAACCAAATGAACAATAACATTATTTATGGATACGGATCTGTTTTTAGGCGCTTAAATATGCTTGGCATATGAACTAAAATGTGGTAAACATCTCCCGCGATACAGATCCAGTATAGGTTGACGAACAAAATTCACTTCATGTGTCACGGTCGCTAAGAATCGTATGCTACCTTTAAAGTTCGAAATTCTTCGAGCGCTGAAAACGGTAGACTCCTTAAAAGAGCAAAGTTGCCATTCTCACGTGTGTGTGTTGACGGAGCCAGCCTCGCAGTGGTACCGGGGTGGCACGGAACGCCAGTTGGCAGCCAACGCAGTCATAGCGCCGGCGTCCATGACGCCAAACCCGAACAGGTGGTTGAACTCGAGGCCGACGCCGTTCATCGTCCAGTGGAAGCGGCCCTGAAAGAAAAAATATACCTTTTCACCTCACTCGCTCGGAAAACCTCCGTTTATAGGGCGAAATCTGCGTGCAAAAGTCTATTTTATCCGCTAGCGTGCAAAAGTCATTTGAATTTCGAACACGACGATTTTGATTCTCTGTGGTGCATGTAACTTTTTTATATTTAAGACTCCTTCAACGCGTGACTGATTTCATCAGTCGATAAATCTTCGAATAACCAATCAACGCACGCTAATAAAGGGCGATCTGGTCTGGCCGGCTAAAATCATATGTACCTACGTTTGAATACTTCTTTTAAAAAAATACACCTACAATATCACGTCCAGAAACCTGGTTTGTGGTTACAGATTTTTAAGTTTTTATTTTTTCTACACTTTATTTTGTGTTGAATATGTTTATATATATATATTAATAGTAAGTATTTCAGTTTCATTTATATATTTTGACTAGTAAATATATTAAATACATCACAAATTTTAATATTTATTTGTTATAAAAGTTGAAACATAAGAGTGTAATTTCTGAACGCACCCGAGAAAAAAATAAATAATTAAAAAGTTGGAAGTTTTCACAATTCACGTAATTGGTTCTGTGGAGAATACATACTGTTGTCTTACTTTATAGAAATGTGGAAAACAAGAAAGTTAAGCCCAATTTGGAGTATTTATTTAATGCTAAAAGCCTGCATTAAAACGAAAAAGGATTTGTTATAAATATTTGGAGACGATAAGTAAATAACCGAAACTACTGGCGTTTTTAAAGAAGATAAAGCCGAAATAATCTTGTGCGGATCCCATCGTCCAATAACTTCCAAAACAAGTGTTATGGAAAATACTTCCGAGTGGCCAACTAATCCTTCCCAGAATGCCATTCTCCCACATTCACAACGAATGTGTCAAGTAGTTTCAAATACAAATATAATATAACAGTGCTTAAGAAAAACTCAACGATAAAATATACACGACGATTACGGCCATATTTTTAATATGTGTGTGCTTCTCTCGTATTTATTTGGTTTGGATTTGAGTGTGTCAATGTCTTAAATTTGATGTGTTAAATAGAAGGAAAAATTAAATTTGATTATTTTTATGTTTTAATTGTTTTTCTTGAACTTCCATTTTCCTCGCTGTAGTGAGGTGAAAAGTTGTGTGTTCCGCATGGCTGCAAAATTATTTAGCTTCTCGTGTCTTGAAAGCTTCGCTACGCTCAGGAATCTATCTTTGAACCATTCGCTTCGCTCATGGTTCAATCTTAGATTCCTTCGCTCGCTCAGCTTTCAATTTCAACACTCGCGCCAAATAACAACTTTGCAGCCTTGCATAACAAATAACTATTATAAATTCTATAGATATTGACACAAAGTAAAATCATGAAAGATAAAATGCAACGTGATCCACTGCAGTGTAAGCAGGACTCGAACCTGCGACCCTACGTTTGTAGTGCTTCCTCAACTGAAGTTCTCACATCGTTACGTCAATCACACCAGATCTTTGATTCCATAATTCTATGCGCGTTAGCCTACTGCTAAGATTACATATAAATATATAATTATACGCGACATAGCAGGTTGGTGGCTGTTTGTGTGAACTCTTACTTTTTTACTACCCAATTTGCCGTTAGTTGCCACTTTTTATACAAGTCAACTTCTGCATCGCGGTATCGTTTGTCCGACGTAAAAATGTAGGTACTAAAGGTTAAAAATTTCTTTCTACATTATAACTTGTAGCAACCAAAGACAATTTCAATTCCCTGGGTCCAGAGGGCGTTCTGGTCGAGGCTCAAACATGGTCCTTCGAACCGGAAGTATATGGCATTAGTTAAGATCTGATTTACTTCTTGCTAAGCGGCTACTTGGTCAGACTTCAAACAGTTGAAAGTCGTATGGGATCTTTAGGGATATTTTTATAATTTGTAAAAGCGTTCGAAATACGACTACTCCGAATAAGAAAAGGTCATGGATTCCAGCCCCACCTGCACTGTTGGTATTGGTAGTGGACCGCGTTGTGGATCTTGTAAGCATACACTTATCAACTATTCGAAATACACGTCACATAACGAATATGAATATATGAAACCTAGATGTGGGAGGATACAGGAAATACCAAGTTCGAGTCGTGCCGCTCTCCTCATTCTCCATCAACACAACATTTGATTAAAAGGGATAGAGCACTAATCCCAAATTACGTTAATCCGGAAGTACTTTGCTGTGGTGTTACCATAGCAACTTCTTCAATTAACGTTGACGAAACATAATTACCCAGAGATCGTTAGTTCGAGATATCGGAGAGGCTTCCGAGCTATTATTAACTTAGTTTTGCCCATGTACTCGCTCCATATAGTAAACAAAGTAATAAAGTTTCATAGTCGGATGAACAGCTATACTGAAAATTAGAAGTTAGTAATGTATTAAGTATATGTAGGTCGATGGAAAACGTGGCGAAGTGTGGGTTGCGATCGTAAAACATACGAATCGTTAAGAGTAGTTGTTTATATACTCGTGGTGAGATGGTTTCAAATAAATACAAGAATAAATTGAACAGGTCAATATCGCAAATAACGCGGAGGTACATTAAATGAATAAAACGACTGTGGCTACCTTTCAGGGCTTTCATACACCGATGTTACAAACGTAACGATATATATAGTGACAACTTACTATAAACCCTAAACTATAACTAGGCTTCATGGATCTGGGCCCTAATTCTATATATATCTCTCTGATATCTTGGAGAGATCTCCGAAATATCGATATAACCTAGTATATTGCTACTTCGCTAACCAGACCATGTTAATTTTGCTTCTCATTTAGGTATATCAGGCGCAAACTTAACTTCATTCGTAACGAGAAAGGCCGCGCCAAAGGATCGCTTTTTAATGACATTAAAGGCCTTATCACACTTACCAGTTGCGAGCGTGTTTTCTATACAATATAATGTCAGTATAGATACTAGTATCGTATAATCTGTGGTATAGAGAACATGCTCGCAACTCGCAAGTGTGATCGCCTTCATACAAAACTTGCTGGCAACTCGCAAGTGTGATAAGGTGTGTTAGCCCCTCGAACGCGATATCAAAAATTTGCTAATCAAATTGAAATAACTGATATTTTAAAGGTTCAAATGTTACAGACTGATCCGTACCAAGCGTGCGAGGGGTTAAAGGCGATATATACCTGAGACATTGTAGGTATATTTAGCAATATCTCCAAGTACCTACATTCGAGTTAGCGCCCACGTCTTGGATGATATTTTATGTATGGTCAAGATTTTATAGGCCTGATTGTACAAACCTTTGCGTCGTAAAGCGAGTTCCTCTTCGAAGTCAACACGGTCAGATGCTGAATATCCCTCCAAGTCAAACTAGGACTGAAAATAAAACGTAATCTGTCAGTATAGTAATGTACCTAGCCTGTAAAATAAAATGATATACCATAATAGGCGTGTACACTATTTTTTTTTTATCAAATGTCTATATGGATGGCATTAACTGCACTTTGACTGTTCTAAAAGTCAGAAATGACCGTCAAATTTCCACCGTCAACATTCCTAAAGAGCGCTAAAACGCTCCATACTAATTCCACCTACGTTGTGACATCATTCCGTGGCCGTGGGTTGGGTACCAATATTTGTACGGAGACAATAAGTAATTTGCCAATTTCACCGTGAAAAAGTGCGTTTAATTTCATGGCTGTCATGCGATTATTGTTTTGTTAAACTATGAGGATTCTGAAAACATTTCAAAATTTCTTTTGGATTATAAAAATAACATAAATTTTGCGTACATTTAATGTCACATATTACAAAATTCTTTTTTTTTCTTCTTTGATCATGACAAATTGAGCATATTTTATTCATATAACTAGTTGTTTAATTCAACATCAGTCACATGCAATGTAAACAGCAAATATACTAAAATACAGAAACTGAATTATGAAGGAGGAACTTCGTATACCTATAGGTATACAATATACATAATTCCTTCTCAAATTACTCAAGTTGTTATCTCACCACCTACTAATTTCTGCTTAATTTTGTTTTCTCCGCTACCCAAAGGTCCCAAAGGAAGAGATCGCTCTTTAGCGATAAGACCGCCTATTGTCTACCATTGTTTAATTTAAGATTTCTCATGTAATATTTTTATTGTTGGTGTGCAATAAAGTATTGTTGTATTGTATTGTATTGTATTGTAAAGTTGCACAATGATGTGTTTCTTTCCCTAATTCGCAACGTAATCTGATGATCACAAAACTCACTTGGCATGAAGAGCCAGCGCGAAGACTCCAGCCGCCTCAGGCGCGGCCGCCGAAGTTCCGGAGTGAGTAGCCGTGCATTTTCCATACAGGTCGGTGGTGGCCACACCGGTGCTCGGGTCTCGGGCGCCATTGCTGAAGGTGCTGGCCAGGGTAGAGGAGCAGGATTCGTCATAGTGCGCGTTCTGACCGTCGTTTATGGCACTGAAATAGACAGGGTAATTAGAAACATTAAGATCTATAGTATTATAAAATTCTAGATTTGTATCGAAATTCAGTTTTCTATGGAGAGTGGTAATGATATTAGGAACAATCTTAATAGCGTGATGCAGGATCGTCGTTTATTTTGTATGGGCGCGTGGCGCTATACCAGTCTGGCGCCATGTTGGATGTTGGGCATAATTTTCTTTTCACCTCACTCGCTCGAAAAACCTCCGTTTATAGGGCGAAATCTGCGTGCAAAAGTCTATTTTATCCGCTAGCGTGCAAAAGTCATTTGAATTTCGAACACGACGATTTTGATTCTCTGTGGTGCATATAACTGTTTTATATTTAAGACTCCTTCAACGCGCGACTGATTTCATCAGTCGATAAATCTTCGAATAGCCAATCAACGCACGCTAATAAAGGGCGATCTGGTCAGGCCGGCTAAAATCATATATACGTTTGAGTACCTACTCCTTTAAAAAAAAATACAACTACAATATCACGTCCAGAAACCTGGTTTGTGGTTACAGATTTTTAAGTTTTTATTTTTTCTACACTTTATTTTATGTTGAATATGTTTATATATGTATATTAATAGTAAGTTTCATTTACATATTTTGACTAGTAAATATATTAAATACAACACAAATTTTAATATTTATTTGTTATAAAAGTTGGAACATAAGAGTTTAATTTCTGAACGCACCCGAGAAAAAATAAATAATTAAAAAGTTGGAAGTTTTCACAATTCATGTAAACAAAATAAATTTGTTCTGTGGAGAATACATACTGTTGTCTTACTTTATACGAAAACAAGAAAGTTAAGCCCAATTTGGAGTATTTATTAAATGCTAAAAGCCTGCATTAAAACGAAAAAGGATTTGTTATAAATACTTGGAGACGATAAGTAATTTACCGAAACTATTGGCGTTTTTGGTCATTCGAGTCGGTCAGATTCCCATACTACGAAAGCCCCCTATTATTTCCAGTTTAAAAGCTTCGATTTCGGTTGAAATATGTTTTATATTATAATTTGATATGCGTTTTTATCGCAAAGTTACATTTGAAGACACAAAAAGCCAAAAAATAAATTATTTTAAGCTTTTAAAAAACACGCATTTACTATGAAAAACATTGTCTCTATTTCACCGCCATCTGTTGGACCTCTTCGAAACCACAATAACTATTACCTACATATTTACATATAATACATGGCGCTGTTCTTTTACAATTATTTTCTGTAGTTATTTAGTGTAAGAGATGTTTTTATATCAAGAAAGGTGTTGGATGTTTTAAATATTATCAAATAATTTATTCCTGACACTAAATTAACATATTTTTAATTTTTTTATAGATTTTTAAGTGCCTGGCTGTATGGGTAATACCATTGTCATTCATTTCACCCGCGCAATAAAGAAAGTAATTGTTGAGAATTGTAATAAGTGTAAAACTGGCTTTGTGATGCTGTTCGTGCAAAGCTAGCCTTACGTATTGCATTGTCTATGCCCGCGCTCTTTTGTCTAGATTCAGTCTCCGATCGGACAGATTTGTTGGAACGTTCATGTTTTTTTGATGTTTTATTTTACAATGAATTATATTATAAATATTATAACTTGCGTGTTTATTACAAGCGAAGGCGGATACAAACCGTCACAAGTGGCGACCGTGACTAAAAAAGTGATAAAAAATGATAGATCTACGAAAAGCAATTCGTGAACGGCAACAACTAAGAAGGATATTTAGTCGTTCTGGTACATCTCTCGAAAATGAATTACTAGAAGAGGACAGAGATTTTGATGGGATAGAAGTGGACTTCCTGTATCTGGAAGATAAAATATCCCGTCTAAAAGTATTGGACGACATCATACAGAATATCTACATAACGAGTGAAGAGTATCAAGAAGAATTGCATAGCAAAGAAGTAGACGACTCGGAAAAATATATAAGTTTATTTTTCACATACAAACAAAAATATCTGCAGTTGAAACAAAAGCAATCGCCGAAGGAAGAAGTGACATATACAGCTGTCAACGAAGAAAAAA